>CM062295.1:586408655-587008655 GCA_031216915.1 Pictodentalium vernedei | reverse complement strand
ACTACTAACTGATATCCCCCTATAGTTATCTAGAACTTCCTTATCCCCCTTTTTGTGTATGAACGACACCTTACTTTCCCTCCACTCTCTGGGGACCTCTTGCTTTCGCAGAGCCAGGTTGAAAAGGTTTGTCAGGACTTCAATAAGTGCCTCCCTTCCATTTTTGAGGAATTCGTTCGGAATTTCATCAGTCCCTCCCGCTTTACCATTTTTTAATTTCGAGACCACGTTCCGCACTTCTTCTGCCGTTATTTCGCTACATACACGATTGGATAGGTTCTCCTCCACCAGTGTATTTCTTTCTGGTGGGGACCCACTGCCCCATCGCCTATCGTTTATCTTTTCCCAGTGCTTGACTAACTCTGAAGCGATACGGCCTTTATCTTCTGTACTTTCCCCATCCACTTTGATACTCTGCACACTACTTTTCCCCCGTTTATTTACCCAGTTCCAAAATACGTTTGAGCTCGAACCCCCCGTTTTCTTTATTGTTCTGGCAAGACTGCAATTGCGCTCCTTCCTATTATTATTCTTTATCTCATTCACCTTTTTCCGTGCCAGTTCATATTCTCCTTTCATTAGTCTCGTGTCATTGTTATCCACCCCTTTAAGCTTCCTACTTCTTCTGTAAGCAGCGCATTTTACCTTCCTTTCTTTTATAGCCTTTTTCAGTCCCTCGTTAACCCTGTATCCAAGCTCTCTCGTTGGGACCCTCACCCTTCCTATACACTCCTTCCCTGCCTCTGTTAGGCTATTTACTATGCCATCTGAAATACTCTGGACATTTGCATCCCTAGGTATACATTCAAGATTTGGTTTTAGTTTTTCCCGATCAATGCGTCCTAAATTTGAACTTCCAATCATAAGGATGTTTTTACAAACATCGGGGAGGCGCCAATTCCTTTTGTCAAAATTAACTCCGCTTTTATGCCGAAACTGGGAGAATTTAGAATCAAATGAGCGGCCCGAGTTGCGGCTCGGTGATTTGACTTTCTCTGAGTACGATATACCTGGTTGAACCACACTAGAGGCAGGAGAAGGGGGAGAAGAAACAGCAGGAGAAGCAGGAGGGGAAACAGAAGCAGGAGAAGAAACAGAAGGAGGAGGAGGAGTTCTAGTGAGAGCACTAGGAGAACCAGAGAAGAAAGGCTGAGGAGGAGTAGGAGGTAGAGGAGCAAGACGAGGCGAGACCGCGTTACTCAATTTGCGAGCATCTTCAGTCACAATATGGACCGGAGATGTTTGCAAATTGAGGCGCTTACTCTGAGAGAAAGAAGAAGTAGAAGGAAAAGAAGAGGGAGAAGTGCTTTGCCTTGATCTTTTCTTATTTTGCTTTTCGCGTTGGGGTAGAGGGACAACACGGACCGGAGTTTGCTTGCTCCCTCCCGTATTGTTCCTTACTCCAGACGCTGGGCGAAGTTCCGAAATGTAAGACTCATAGGCCGAAATCGTCTTATCTGTCAACTTATTTTTAAAGTTTTTTTGAGCCCAGATCAAGGCACGCGCCGAAGCGCTGTTGAAGTCTATTTTTTCGAGTCCAGGAGGTGGTCGCATAGCCAAAGTTATCTTAGACTTCAACTGGTTTAAATTTATCTTGTAATGCTCAACTAAAGCATTTAACGTTTGGTTGGCCCATCCCACACTAATCTGTCGAAAAACAGAAAAAATGTGTGGGGTGGGAAGAGCCGGCTTTAGAAATCCACCTAACTCATCTACTTTCTTCTCCAACTGTTTCGGGAAATCCCGGTTGGCCAAATGCTGCTCTAGGAGCCCAATATGGTGCATACATTGAATCACCTGGAAAAGGGCCTTGACCAATCTAGAATAGGCCTGGAACGATTGTTCCTGGCCTCTTCCAGACTGGGCAACTCTCTTTCCCAGATGCTTCTGTCTTTTTTGAGCCATTTGAAGAATAAGTAGATGAATTTAAAATGAAATGAAAATGAAGAAATGAAATAAAATAAAATGAAATCTAGATATTACCTATTAGAGAAGATACCTGGATTGGTTGTAGTCTTCAGCAAAGGTAGAAAATAATCCGTCTGTCTCGACGCGTTTCGCTTGGTTTGGCTTTTTCAAAGAGACTTTGAGGAAAATGAATTCAACTTTGGGAGGGCATGCATGGTATATATCCATATGTGGGCTGGGGGTGTTTTTCACAGCTCAGTACATAATTAAACTCGGTAACAAGCTGACAAATGTCACTCATCTAATTAATTCTTTTCAATCTGAGATGTCCTAAGTTTGTTTTTCACAACTCAGTTTGTGTCGTCCAGACAAATTAGATAAAGCCCTATTGATTGGCTTCCATTGAATTTTAATCAGTCAGTGAGTGGTTTACTTTACTGACCCCATGAAGCCCTATTGGTTGGCTTTGATTTAAGTAAAACCAATCGGGAGGGGTTTGCTTTACTGGCTTCAGAAGTATGTGAAAATAATATGAAAAAATGGTTTGATAAAATATATTGAGACTAAAGAAATAAATGAAAAAATAACGCCAAAGATCATGATGCCTCACGAATGTTATCAGTTGGAATGAATATCCCCCGACGGAGGTTTATGACGGAAAATATTTTACACCACGTAGAAATTGTGTGTTTTACCTTCTGAACCTCTACATTGTGTGAAAGGTATGAAAAATTAAAAATAAAAATAATAATTTAAATAAATGAATCATCCAAATAAATAAATAAATAAATAAATAAATAAATAAATAAATAAATAAATAAATAAATAAATAAATAAAAATTAATAAAAAATTAATTAAAAAATTAAAAATAAAAATAATCAATAAATAAATATATAAATAATAATTTTATTTAGGAAATACATACACATGATTGAAATTAGAACCTATTTTGTTTTTGGGCATATATGAACTCTGGCACTCGCCTGTGTGTGTTTGAGGTTGAAAAATCGCACTGGCACAGACATTTCATACTGAAACGTTTTTTTCTTTTAATATGCCGCCGAAAAATTGTTTTCATTTACTGAACCCAGATAGGTTTCAAACATGACAAAAAATTACACAAAATTGATTTAAACTAAGTGATGAGCTTAGGAACTGGTTAAACTGACTGGCAAAAATTGATGTTATTCATTGATGGGCTCTAATTTAGTCCTTACAAGGATGTTACGCAAGCTTTTGTTTTTCTTATAGGCGATGACAGGTCGAAGATTCAAAGGTTCGTTTAATTTAGCATTGGTAAAATTGAATTCATCTTTTAACATTTTTGCTATTTCGATATTCATTCTGTTGTACGTTAAAGTGAAAGGAATGATGGACCTCCTTTCGCATTCGCCCTCTGATATGTTCATACCAAATGGCCAGAGGGTTTGAAGCGCATTGATCCAAAAAGCTTCACGTTTTTTTCTAAATTCATCTGTTTCTTCTAATGTGTCTTTAATTGGTGGTTGTTCAATTGGGTGGATTGTGTGTGTGTGTGTGTGTTTGTGTGACTGCGTTTGTCTTACCAACTTGACGAGGTAACTAGACAAAAGAGTTTGCGTGTTTCGCCTTACCGAGGTACAAAAGACAAAAGAAACCCTTTACCTCGGTTGTTTTCCCAGAACTGTACCGGCAAAACGAGGTTGAAACCGTTAGTCCACACAAAGGACAGACAATGGGATACCTCGGTATGTAGGGAAAACAAGACTGTGTGTGTGTGTGTGTGTGTGTGTGTGTGTGTGTGTGTGTGTGTGTGCGCGCGCGTGTGTGTGTGTGTGTGTGTGTGTGTGTGTGTGGAGGGGGTGTATGTACGTCTGCTCCCTGTCCCCGCTTCCGACAACAACAATTTCCGGTTCCTCTTATAATCGTGTCTCAGCTTCCTTCATAAAGAATGTCAGTGCATCTGTTCATGACAAATCTCCAGTCGTGGACCGAACTGATTTGATTACTTTATCTGCAGTGGTTAGTGAGTTGTCATTTTAATTCATGAAACAATGTTCTGGAAGGGATTAGAACTAAAAAACAAAAAAGGAATCTGCACAAAAAAACATGGTACTGGCATGATTTCTGAAATCCATTTCCCGATTGATAATTCGCTTAATAACCGTTACGTTCTTCCTATCGTGAGAAACATCGGGAGGTAAAGAGAAATGTGTGATAATAAAAATACTTGCGTTCATGTTGTTCTTTGAAGTTGGAAAAGCAAGGCACTATTTAAGGCCTGTTAAACATTATTTAACACTCGCCGTTTGTGGACATAAGTTATTTAAGGGTTATGACTTGATTAGTTTCATATCGGCCGATATATTAGCCTGAAGTAACATCATATCAGCCTGAGACCGAAGGTCGAAGTCTGATGTGGAGTTATCGAGGGCTGACATCTCGGCCGATATGGAACTAGTCTATTAATAACCCCTAAATCACTAATCTACAGAAGGTGATTGTTAAATAACCTCTTTATTTAGTAAACCGAATTATAACTTAATTCAATATGAGGAATATTCTTCAAAAATCTTCTTCTTCACATCCACCAGTCAGAATTTTTTGATATTTGATTTACAGCATCCCACTGGAGGTGAGATTCAATTTGCTCAAGCCAAGTCCCTGGGTTCATATTTCGGCTCCCCGTGGGAGCCCGAATTATTACTTAGTTCAATATGAGGAATATTCTTTAAAAATCTTTTTTTAGATCCACTGGTCAGAATCTTTGGATATATGGTATAAGCTTTTCTTAGGAGGGGCAGATGCAACTTGTTGAAACGAATTCCATGGGTTGATATTGAGGCTACCATGTCAGGTGATCGCCTTCAGGCCCCCTGGGGCCTCTTGTTTCTAATTCTTTTCACAAAGGACGATGTTTCCTCTCCGAGTCCAGCTGGAAAGCAGCGACGTAGTTTTCTCTTCTCTCAGTTCATTTAGAAAGCCGCGACGTTCAGATACCTACACAATATGTTCTCCCACTTCGATCAATCTCCGTTTACGTCTCGGAATCTCAATTTGCGTTGAATTTGAAAAGCCAACATTTTCCTCGCTCGTGTTCCATATTCAGTCAAATGCAAATAATATTTTGTTTATACAAATTTATTCTGTTATAAATTATTGGAGAGTGCCTGTAGGCACTCTCCAATAATTTGTAATAAGATAAATTTTGATGAACAAATTCAGACCACCAAAAATAATCTAGTCCTCAACTAGTCAATAGAATAACCCTGTTATCTGCATACAATTTTTAAACAACAAACCAATTATCACACCTTCAGTACAAATTTTATCTTTTAGTTACATGTAGATTAAAATAAATCCCTGCCCATGAACAAAAATAATTTAATCATATTGAAGAATTATTTGCAAAACTCCAAAATTCTCCAGATTTTTTTTTCACTTTTCCCCCTTCAGTGTCAGTACTTAACATGGGCATTCAGTCTGTTGTTTTCTGTTTGACAGATCTTCACTAGATCAAACACTAAATAATTAGAAGTTATTACATTGTTATATAGTTTCATATCGACCGAGATATCAGTCATAGGTAACTTCATATCAGCCTGAGATTGAAGGCTGAAGGCTAATGTAAAATGAACCTTATTGAACCAAAACAAATAATTACAAAAATTCTCAGATCTGTGACAGTTTTCTCACAGTGTTATTGTTTCTCAATCTTTTCACAAAGTCCAAAATTTCATCTTTTCCTGATGTGGAGTTATCGAGGGCTAACATCTCGGCTGATATGGAACTAGTCCCATTGGGGAAGCCACGACGTTCAGATAGCTAAATTACCTTTTCTCCTACTTTGACAAGTCTCCACTTAACCCTTTACCCAACGCAGACGATATCAACATTTATTATTTTAAATATCATTTTTTTTTTAAATTTTCAAAATATTTCAACAAAACCATATCATGTGACCCCTCGTTGGAACGAGCTCGACGAGCTCGTTCCAATGAGGGGTCCCATGATATGGTTTTGCTGAAATCTTTTTGAAAAATAATATTTTTTCAACTGCTGAATTTGCATATTACGCGGGCGGATGCGGTCGGATGCGGGCGATTCGTTGGTAAAGGGTTAAGACTCTAGATTTTAGTTTGCGATGAATTTTCTATACAGCTCTCTTCTTTCTTCTCTGCATCTACTTAATCATTAGTAATTGCCATCTTGATTTCCTCATCATACAAAATCTTCAAATCACTCCATTTCCCTGGTCAGTGGTCACACAAATTTGTCTGATCACGCTCGAGGAAGCAGGTGATGTTTCGATGAAAATAAACTGGTTGCGCCCAATAGCACATCAAAGGGGACACATCTAGCTCTATATCGGCCGACATCGGCGTCATATCAGCCGAGTTTGAAGTCCTGTCTGCCGAGTTTGATAATGGTCAATTCTGGGAATGAAAATAATATTTAATGTATAATAAATATTTATATAATATATAACAGTCTATGGTCCCAGCTTTTAAATACAGGAATCTCAATTAATGGAAGATCCATGAAGATAAACTGCTTGATATATATATATATCGACTGAATTCGACATGGTCTAGGCAACGGATGCCATAGGCCTAAGCTCGAGCCTAATCGTTGATGGTTTGGGAAAACTTCTGAAATGTTCGGGTCTGTTTCGGTAAAGGCTGGAATACTTGTTTGATAGAGACAATATCAATGAAAGTCTTCACAAAGACAAGAATATCTGAGAATAATTATTGGATCTGACAGTGACAGCCAATAACTGGGTTTACCCCATTGTGCGTCGTTGATTACATCGGAAATTAGCCCCATTGTTGATTGTTTTATTACACCACAAGAAATACTTCATTTAGAAAAATACAGTCCAGTCACACCACATAATTATAAAATGTCACATCAGATGATGGTTTTATCACCTCTAGCTGCATTTATCAATATTTACTCCAGATTCTCCCAAGTTGCTTTAACTCCTTACATACCGCAGACGGATATTTCTGCCTATAACAGAATCACATTTGCCGTTTATACATATTTTAACTTTTTCTTGGAAACTCACGAAGCCAACGACGGCCATAGAAGATAAGATGCTCACAAAAACATCCCATTGGCTTCTATTTAAAAAGAAGCCAATGGGAGAATGGAGAAAATTCGCCGTATCTATGGACGCGAAAAAACTTCATTAGATTTAAGTGACGGCTAAAAAGTGTATAGACGGTAAATGTGATCGCCAGAAGTGAATAAATGTGGATCCGAGATTAGTAATTGATAAAGGTACACGGTTAATGTTTGAATCTGCCCTCCATAGACAATGGGACCTCGAATTATTTATAATAAATCGGATAATTGTCGCTCGTAACCCACTTTCCACTGTACACTATCTTGTCCGACTAAATGTTTTTCGGCCTTTTCTGCTACTTCTCCCAGTTATCATAAGCAACTCAAGAGCACCCAACAGTCGTGTAATACACCACTGTAAAGCTTATTCATTCCCCTTTCCACTGACACTGGGTACTGCTGGATACGTTATGTAAATCAAATTTGAGGGTGAGTATAACGAAGATGAGTGCTATCGTTTTCGAAAAGCGAGTTGTGTACCTTGTTAATATTTATGTACCATTGTGGAGGCACGTCAGCATCGATTCAAAAGTGCTATCAAATATCATATTTCTTTCGATTTCACAGCTTGTGTCGAGTACATGTAATGTAAACTCGATTTGTCCCGACAGTGGTGGCTCGAGTCCCTGCTGACTGATATTCCTACTACATTATCAAGGCATTCCTCTGTCGAAGGCACGCCTTGATGACGTGGTTGGAATATTAGTGAGTCGGAATTATAGTTAAAAAAATAAGACGTCTTGGAAATTTATAAATAAAATATGCATGCAGTAGTCGCGACACAATTTCTTATTTAAATAACACGAACAGACCCGCCACTCCGAAATGGTGATGCTGGATCGGATACGATAAACCTCCATTTGTATTTATTTATTTATTTATTTATTTATTTATTTATTTATTTATTTATTTATTTATTTATTTATTTATTTATTTATTTATTTATTGGGGCTAACGATACTTTCGACAGCTAGGGTCATCTAGTGTTGGACAGTTTTTTGGTGGAGGAAGCCGGAGTACCCGGAGAGAACCACTGAGCAACAGCAAGTAACTGTCGGACTCCCTAACGTACTAACTCCGCGCAAGGAGGGTTAGCATTGGTTGAAGACAAGTGTACCTTCGACGTGCAGTACGCCTTAATGCACAGCGCCATTGTGCCTCCACGTGGGCAATTGGGATGAAGCGTCTTGCCCAAGGACACAACACAGTTACTCCTGGCAGGGATCGAACCGTGGACATTTCGGTTTGAAGTCCAATTCCGTAACCACTGTGCCATCGACAATTTATAAGCCAAAGTGTAAATATTTAAAATATTTTTACAATTTCGATAAGAGTTTTAGCCCTTTACCCAACTTAGCCGGCCAGCGCTATTCACGCAAATCACCTTTCAAATTTCATTATTCTTTCATTTTTGTCTCACAAACATAGCTTATGACCCCTCATTGGAACGAGCTCGTTCCAACGAGGGGTCATAAGTTAGTTTTTGACGCCAAAAATGAAAACAATAGTTATTCAAGAATTTTGTTTGCAAGTGCCGTCTTCCTTTCGTGTTAGATAAAGGGTTAAGGTTTTTCCAAAAATTTCAAATAGAATGCAAAGCAGCAGCATCCCCCCATAACAAGTACTTTTCACAATATTGAAATCCATCGGAGATTTCTCGGCAAAAAACTCTTCCTGCGAACACTGGAACGAGGCGACGTGGGCAATCTGGACGAAGTGCCTTGCTCAAGGACACAACACAGTTCCCCCCTGGCGGGGATCGAATCGTGTACGTTTCGGTTTGAAGTTCAATGCCGTTACCACTCTCGCTATGAACGACTGTTTGTGTGACACAAGTGAAAGTATCAAATCTAGTCCTTTAGAAAAGTACATGATTACTAGCAAGGGAAAATCAATATGTTAGACTCTTAGACGAATTTGTCCCAGCTGCAAAAAAAAATAAAATAAAAAATATTGAAAGGTCCCTTAAGAAAGTACATGATTACAAACAATACAAGAGAGAATCAAAATGTTAGACTCTTGTCCCGACTGAAAAACGTTGCAAAGTATATCCCTTACCATTTGCTAACTCTTCCAGAACCATGATCTATTATGAAATGACAATAAAACTTTACATTCATTGACTCTGGCTATGAAAATATTCGAGGCAACACACTTCGGCTCTTGGGACAGGCTTTGGCTGAGCTACCCCCCCCCCCCCCCCCCAGTGTATTATGTATATCACATCGTATCATCGCTTCATATTTCACCTCACAGTATCAGAAGACGACTCTTGTCCGGCAATTTTTAAGAACACCAGAGTAATACTTCGTATACCTGTGTAATATGGAACAAAAGAGGTTCCACGTACTTTATTATAGCGGTGGTTGGAGACACGCGTCGTAAAAACAAAGATCAGAGGCGAGAGTCTAAGACAATCGCTCAGGCCATCAGTCAAATTCAGTGAAGAACCCGAAGCTACTATGGGTTGTTTGTTTACCCACTCTCCGTGGAGTTTGCGCACAGATTGCCGTTGATGTACAGTGACGTCCCTTTACTCACAAAGATATACGGTTATTTTTTGTGACCCAGTTATGGATATTCCAGTTAAAGAGTACTGATTTCACCTTGAAGATATATTAACACAATTAGTGGTACTATGTGACGTTATCATACTACTACGGCTGTGGCGAGTCTTCATTCAAAATTATTTTGTTAACAAACATGGATAAGAGTATTCGAAATGTTATCAAAGGTTCGGTTAAGTATAGAATATACCCATAGTAGCTTAGTGTACCAAATGTTCACCACGAGTGGTGAAGTGGTGTTAAACGAGATCCTTTGGGAGCGGTTAACATCATTTCACCACGAGTGGTGAACATTTGGTACTTTAGATATATTTTATTTATGCCATGATCATAATTATTCTTTCTCGATTTTACGTAGCAGCAAACGAACACACGTGCGAATCTTTTTATGTTTACATGACCATCGGTGGGCGGTACTTCCGCTGTCAATGTTATCACCGAAATGAAATGGAAAAAGATACGAGCAAATCACGGGACCTTTTTCATTTTAATAACATATTATTTCGAGTTATGTATGCTTTATTAACATAAGACAACGCATGTTTGTTAATTTTTGGTATCTTATGGGGTAAACTCATTTAAAAACGTAATAAATGCGTTCGAAGCGACGAGCGATACATTTCGACAAGTTTACATTCAGGTCGTGGTCACCAAAGGTCAGCTTGGATGTAGTTCCACTGTTGGCGTAAATGTTAACTATTGAAATCCCATCGTTGGCGAGTTCACCACAGACACACGTGTTCACCACGGTTGGTGTGTAAAGCTAAAATTTATGTCATGGGCTTTTTATATAGGGTAGAATAGGTAGTCATGGTATAAATCAAGTTTCCATGTGAAATATTTGTTGAAGCCCAAAAATAGATCATAACCTATGTTTAATTTCACTGGTCTGGAATATTTCAGTTGGGAGGAACAGTGAACTGTAGGTTCGCTTTTCCGAGCAACTGTATAATTCTGGAGGATTGAAACTGAAAAATGTCATAACGATCCATTTTCTGTGAATCAAATAGAAACAAAGACTCCCTACAGCAGTAGGTTTATGATTACGCTGGGTAGTTCCAGTAGTTAATATCCTGATATTTTTAAGGAGAATTCAATACTTATTGACTGGAATATTAATAACTTGGGAGGAAAGAATACCTGTATATCTTTGTAAGTAAAGGCACATCACATTACATCAACGGTTGTCTGCGTGTAAATTTCCACAAAAAGTGGGTAAACAAACAGCCCATAAAAGCGTCGAATTCCGAACAGAATTAAACTGATTGCAAGAGAGAGTGTGTCTGAGGGTCCTCTCTGGCCATATTCCGAAAGACTGGTACGTCTCCTGTTGAAACTGAGGTTATTCTAAGAGGGTTCGAGTTGATGGAGAGACCCACATACAATACAATTTAAGACGTTTCTGGAAGAAATAGCTATTGTTAGATTAATTAAACATTGTGAGGACCACATACATAACGCGTACAGTACGTGGAGAGTGTATTATCTCTAAATCACCCGCAGAGTGGAGATTCCACCTGAGCAATAATTGCAAATTTGTTGCAAAGCATAACCAGCACCAGCAAAGTTTCAGCCAATGGACCTCCGGGTTAAACCCGAAGGTCCATTGGCTGAAACATTGCTTGTGTTTTTGTCGATATGTACAAAATTCGAACACTTTCAGATGGGATGCACCTTTCATATATGCGCCCATGCAATAATGGAGTTATGGTTCTTTTAATCTTCTAGAACAGCCCGATATTGCATCTTCTGAATGAACTTGAAAAGCTTCCATTGTGGGATGCGTTTTTCTATTTCTCTCTAGAGCCATTTTACAGATTGTACAAAGGTTTTAACATGTTTCGTTGAGGAAGACAGGCATTATCCTCCATTTACACGAGGACAAAGCCAAATAATCCGCTGTTACTAATCTGTGGCACGGCAACATTTAGGAAACCTTCTCCACATGTGCGCATCTATGAACGATACATATCAAGTCTCCTCCCCCACTCAGAACACCAAATCATTATAAGTTATTTTGATGAATTGATAGTTATGTGGTCTGAGGTTTGCGGAGCATCGAGGCTGAATATACGCACCGAGTTGTAAACCTCAGATCATGTACCGTACAGTCATGACAATGACGTATATTTCTCCCAATATTCCCAAATCCACTTCGTGAAATGAACAAGGGACCTTTTAACGGTATCAAGTTTAGTAAATAAATTTTTCGTGTACCCCACGACTTCACTAGACAAATAATCAATCAATCAGAGACTGAAATCTGGGATAGTTCGTTGACTGATACTGCAGTTACGTCAAATGGTAACATATACTACTGGGGTTGTAAAGAAAGAAAAAAAACTGCGCGAGTTCTCTTCCAGTCAGAGGGCGAGGAATTTAATTTTATTGAAACATTGTTCCCGTGATAAAATTACAAATAATAATAAAAAATTGAAAATAAGAAGAGTTGTTTCAAAATAAATAAAGTTACAATCAGTGTCAAAATTTTTTTCTGGACAGATAGAATGCAAATAATGAATTTGTTTGTTATAATTTGTTGGAGAATGTCATTGGACAATCTCCTGTCGATAGTGAGATCTCAGATCCAAGTGATCTACTTCTTTCTACTTATATTGATAAATATGTGCCAGCTATGAAGATTTATGCCAACTACCTACAACTTATTAATTATTTGGGTTAAACGACAGTCGGACAGTTTTGTCAGTGATTGAAGCTGGAGTGCCCGGTGAGAACCACCGAGCAGCGGCGTGCAACTGTCAGATACCCCAACGAACTTATTACCTACATGTATGGTTAACATTTGTTGGTGGTAAGTGCGCCATCGACATGCAATACGCCTTAGTACATAGCGCCATCGTACTCCCACGTGGGCAATCGGGATGAAGTGTCATTTCCGTGGACACAACGCAGTTACCGCTGGCCAGGTTCGAACAGTGGACCTTCCAGTTTGCAGTCCAATGATCTAACCACTCAGCCACAGCGCTCTAAACTTACACATCCGAATCCAAGACATATCGTATAAACAGACAGAATGCGATGTGTTTTTGAATCGGTGGATGTTTTACATAACGTGTTGGAATGGCTCGAAGAATGACTGACTACGCCATTCCAACTCGTTATCTAAAACACCCACCGATTCAAACACATATCACGTTCTGTGTTTATTACATATACCATGCATTAAAATCCATTCAAATAAACAAAATTTAATTCAGATGTTTAAACCCAAAGGTGAAGAGTCCGTTTGTTTTGTTTGAAGCTGCACTGATCAATGGATCGATAAAAAATCAAAACAATCTTTCTGGAACCAGTCTAACTTACATTCGTTATCTATTCTATTGGGCGTGTTTGTTGAAATTCGTATCGCTGTTTCTCTTCGACTGGTGTCCATTCACGCCTAACCATTTGGTGGATATTACTGTTATTAAAAATATAAGTAGAAGGCAGATTTTCAAAACAGCTCGAAGCATGTCAAGATGTCCGAAGATTTACCGAAATAAAGTTGACCAATTTAGATTTTACGGGATCAGCAGACGAGGCGGCCACGGGACTGGGTTAATGTTGTGGTTGAAACTGATTGTTTTTTTTAAATATTATCTCATTTTTAGTTAACTAATTTTTCTATGAACTGAGTTTTTTGCTTTGTATGTTTTCATTTTCACACTACGCGACAGACAATCGATAATTGTATAACGGAATTTGGAAACCTTTCGAAGCGAAACTAATGACTCGACGGGAAAAAAACTAGTATAAACGGTGCTGGGAAAAAAGTTTCGGCTTGTATATCACCAGTTGAATACAGAAACATTTTTGTCATAGCGGCGAGTCCGTTAAATACAAGGGTTTAAGTTTAATATATGTTTTATAAAAAAGCCAAGCTTTCAACTAACATAATTTATATTCAATCTGAAGCCAGGAGAAATGAAAATCATGATGCTTGAATTTGTTTGTGATAATTTGTTGAGGCTGAATTTACACACATCAACTGATTGTGTCAATGCGCATCTTTATCCCATTGATGTCGAAATATCTGCACACTAATTTTTGCTAGAATGCAACTATGAATTTAACAAATTCAATCGTGTGTGACAGAGCTTATTAACCCTTTAACCAACGTAACGGCCAAAACCGGCCAGCGCTATTCTCAAAAATCGCCAATTAATTTTCATTATTTTTTTCATTTTTTGTCTCAAAAACATAGGTTATGACCCCTCGTTGGAACGAGCTCGCCGAGCTCGTTCCAACGAGGGGTCATAACCTATGTTTTTGAGACAAAAAATGAAAAAAATTAGTTATTCAAGAATTATTTTTACAAGTGTCGTCTGCTTTCTACGTTAGGTAAAGGGTTAAAGACTAAATTGGTTCAGTTCCAATCTGTACTATAAGACAAATTAGTGCTGCTTGCAATTTCGGTATTTTAACATTAGAGTGAAGGGGGTAACCTGTGTCCAAACTGTCTACTTATATTGGTATGGTGACTAACGGTAATTCAATACTGTCTACTTATATTTGTGTGATGATATTGGCGGTTGTCGTGGTCCAATGGATTAAATCCTGAGCAACATCAAACTTCGCGTCATCAATTTTTGGTATCACGTTAACGTCCTTCACTTTCCGAATGGTTTCGTTGATGATGCTCAGGGTTCTCCTCTCAGCCTGAGGGAGTTTTTGCGAAAAGTTTAGTTCAGCGAAATAAATTTTTGCTGATCTAAACTTGACCCTGATATCGCTAAGCATATTCCGCAACTGCTTAACTACGAGATCAGAATTATCGTTTCGAGAATTCACGCCAATATTTAATAATATTTTTTGGGGACTGGACTGGCCCCTGTGCCCTTTAAACATAGAGCGCAGATGATTGAATTTGGCGCCGGGGTAACACTCCACCTGGATGTCCGGATGGGGATTTCGATCAATGCGTCCTAAATTTGAACTTCCAATCATAAGGATGTTTTTACAAACATCGGGGAGGCGCCAATTCCTTTTGTCAAAATTAACTCCGCTTTTATGCCGAAACTGGGAGAATTTAGAATCAAATGAGCGGCCCGAGTTGCGGCTCGGTGATTTGACTTTCTCTGAGTACGATATACCTGGTTGAACCACACTAGAGGCAGGAGAAGGGGGAGAAGAAACAGCAGGAGAAGCAGGAGGGGAAACAGAAGCAGGAGAAGAAACAGAAGGAGGAGGAGGAGTTCTAGTGAGAGCACTAGGAGAACCAGAGAAGAAAGGCTGAGGAGGAGTAGGAGGTAGAGGAGCAAGACGAGGCGAGACCGCGTTACTCAATTTGCGAGCATCTTCAGTCACAATATGGACCGGAGATGTTTGCAAATTGAGGCGCTTACTCTGAGAGAAAGAAGAAGTAGAAGGAAAAGAAGAGGGAGAAGTGCTTTGCCTTGATCTTTTCTTATTTTGCTTTTCGCGTTGGGGTAGAGGGACAACACGGACCGGAGTTTGCTTGCTCCCTCCCGTATTGTTCCTTACTCCAGACGCTGGGCGAAGTTCCGAAATGTAAGACTCATAGGCCGAAATCGTCTTATCTGTCAACTTATTTTTAAAGTTTTTTTGAGCCCAGATCAAGGCACGCGCCGAAGCGCTGTTGAAGTCTATTTTTTCGAGTCCAGGAGGTGGTCGCATAGCCAAAGTTATCTTAGACTTCAACTGGTTTAAATTTATCTTGTAATGCTCAACTAAAGCATTTAACGTTTGGTTGGCCCATCCCACACTAATCTGTCGAAAAACAGAAAAAATGTGTGGGGTGGGAAGAGCCGGCTTTAGAAATCCACCTAACTCATCTACTTTCTTCTCCAACTGTTTCGGGAAATCCCGGTTGGCCAAATGCTGCTCTAGGAGCCCAATATGGTGCATACATTGAATCACCTGGAAAAGGGCCTTGACCAATCTAGAATAGGCCTGGAACGATTGTTCCTGGCCTCTTCCAGACTGGGCAACTCTCTTTCCCAGATGCTTCTGTCTTTTTTGAGCCATTTGAAGAATAAGTAGATGAATTTAAAATGAAATGAAAATGAAGAAATGAAATAAAATAAAATGAAATCTAGATATTACCTATTAGAGAAGATACCTGGATTGGTTGTAGTCTTCAGCAAAGGTAGAAAATAATCCGTCTGTCTCGACGCGTTTCGCTTGGTTTGGCTTTTTCAAAGAGACTTTGAGGAAAATGAATTCAACTTTGGGAGGACATGCATGGTATATATCCATATGTGGGCTGGGGGTGTTTTTCACAGCTCAGTACATAATTAAACTCGGTAACAAGCTGACAAATGTCACTCATCTAATTAATTCTTTTCAATCTGAGATGTCCTAAGTTTGTTTTTCACAACTCAGTTTGTGTCGTCCAGACAAATTAGATAAAGCCCTATTGATTGGCTTCCATTGAATTTTAATCAGTCAGTGAGTGGTTTACTTTACTGACCCCATGAAGCCCTATTGGTTGGCTTTGATTTAAGTAAAACCAATCGGGAGGGGTTTGCTTTACTGGCTTCAGAAGTATGTGAAAATAATATGAAAAAATGGTTTGATAAAATATATTGAGACTAAAGAAATAAATGAAAAAATAACGCCAAAGATCATGATGCCTCACGAATGTTATCAGTTGGAATGAATATCCCCCGACGGAGGTTTATGACGGAAAATATTTTACACCACGTAGAAATTGTGTGTTTTACCTTCTGAACCTCTACATTGTGTGAAAGGTATGAAAAATTAAAAATAAAAATAATAATTTAAATAAATGAATCATCCAAATAAATAAATAAATAAATAAATAAATAAATAAATAAATAAATAAATAAATAAATAAATAAATAAAAATTAATAAAAAATTAATTAAAAAATTAAAAATAAAAATAATCAATAAATAAATATATAAATAATAATTTTATTTAGGAAATACATACACATGATTGAAATTAGAACCTATTTTGTTTTTGGGCATATATGAACTCTGGCACTCGCCTGTGTGTGTTTGAGGTTGAAAAATCGCACTGGCACAGACATTTCATACTGAAACGTTTTTTTCTTTTAATATGCCGCCGAAAAATTGTTTTCATTTACTGAACCCAGATAGGTTTCAAACATGACAAAAAATTACACAAAATTGATTTAAACTAAGTGATGAGCTTAGGAACTGGTTAAACTGACTGGCAAAAATTGATGTTATTCATTGATGGGCTCTAATTTAGTCCTTACAAGGATGTTACGCAAGCTTTTGTTTTTCTTATAGGCGATGACAGGTCGAAGATTCAAAGGTTCGTTTAATTTAGCATTGGTAAAATTGAATTCATCTTTTAACATTTTTGCTATTTCGATATTCATTCTGTTGTACGTTAAAGTGAAAGGAATGATGGACCTCCTTTCGCATTCGCCCTCTGATATGTTCATACCAAATGGCCAGAGGGTTTGAAGCGCATTGATCCAAAAAGCTTCACGTTTTTTTCTAAATTCATCTGTTTCTTCTAATGTGTCTTTAATTGGTGGTTGTTCAATTGGGTGGATTGTGTGTGTGTGTGTGTGTTTGTGTGACTGCATATACTCTCGATCCGCAAGTATACAGAAGAAGTCTCCTTGGTTACGAATCGAAATTAAGTATTTTTATTGTTTACTAATCATATATATTTCATTTTCAGGTTATTTTATTCAACTTTGTGGGGAGTTAGTTTAGTATAGTAACTGGGACAAAGTTAGGAGGCCTTAAATAAAACTGTGAGCGCTAAGTTGTCGAACGGTTCGTCGTGTTGCCTTTTGTCGCGTGTCGCGTGTTTACAATTTTCCCTGTCCGATCGCGTAATTTTGTCTTGATGATGGCGAGCAGGTCTGTTCAGACGGAGGTAAGTATGGAGGTAAATACGTGTAATATCGCGGTCCAGGTCAACGGTGCCAACGGAGTAAGTATTGGTGTGCAGACAGAGGTCACTGGGGGTGTCGGTCAGAGCCGGGTTGGTGGGGCCACCGATGGCGATATTGGGCTTGAAGTTTGTAAACAGTGTTCTATGATGTATGGGGACTGTCGCTCGATGGGATATGGAGAGGTATGTGCAAACTGTCAGGAAATCCTCCGCCTACTTGAGACAATTGTTAAGTTTGAGGGGGAGATTGCTGAGCTGAAGGGAAGACTTGGTAGGGCGGGGCTGTCTGGAGTTACGCCTGTGAAAGTGGCTTTCCGAGAAGGATGGAAGGTTGTCGGTGGTTCCAAGAGGAAACATGGGGGTAGAACCTTTGATGTGAATGAGGTAGGTGATGAGGTGGGGGCTGCTAGAAAAGTACGTAGGACAGATGAGGGGGGCCCAGGCCGGAGCAATGCTGTAAAGCGTTTGGCGTGGACTACCAAAAGTGGTAGGAAAGGGGGGCCAGAGAAGCAGGTAGATAGGGGTGTAAAGTCCAAAGGCAGTGGGGAGTGCAGCACCAGAAACAGATTTGATGTGCTCGATTCGGAAGAGACAGAGGAGGAGATGGAGGTAGTTGCAACAGATAGTAGCTTGGGGTCTAGGCCAGGAAAAAGGAGGAGGGATCCGGGGGAAGACCAGGGGAGTAGTCCAGGTAGCTCAGGGCCTGGAAAGAGACGGAGGGACAAGGATAGGAGTAATCCTAGGTCAAAGATACCGATACCGATATTGAGTCCGAGTGGGGCTGTTGGAGAGGAAGAGGACGCTGTAAACAATAGGAGACTAGAGGAGATAAATAGGGCGAGGTCCAAAAGTAAGTTGGTGGTTGCGGGAAGTAGCATAGTTCGGGGGATCGACAAGGTTGTCTGTGGTCCGGACAGTAAAAATAGAACAGTTCTGTGCTTTCCGGGGGCTAAAGTGGAGGACCTGAGGGATAGAGTGGACGGTATTGTAGCTGGGTCGGGGCCTGATCCGGTAGTGGTATTACATGTGGGGTCCAATAACATCAGGGAGAGGAAATCAGTTCGTTTGGTGGACACATACAAGGACCTAATTAGTAAGCTACTTAGCAGGAATGCTCGGATCATCGTTTCAGGGGTGCTCCCCGTTATGGGTGGTGGAAATGAGAGGAACTCGCGGATTATGGCACTAAACGAGGAGCTGGAAGAGCACTGCAAAGACTTGGGAGTACATTTCATTGACCACTGGGATTCATTCTGGGGACAAGGAGAGTTGTATGGGCGAGACGGATTGCATTTAAGTAGGATGGGTACAGACCTGTTGGGCCAAAAAATCTTACAGGTGGCTGGGCCTTTTTTGGAGAAAAGGGGGGTAGGGGACCACAGCCGGTAACCCAGAGTGGCACAAATGCTGGGAACATGGGAAGAACAACAAACATGCACAATACAGGGACATACCAGGGTTATAATAATGTGCCAGTGATGACAAAAAAACAAAGATTCATTAAGTTTGGGTACTGTAACATCCAGGGGCTGCACAAGAAAGTAAGCGAAATATCAACAATGATGGACGAAGGAGACTTCGATATAATGGGTCTAAGTGAGACGTGGATACGACGGGATGAGCGGGTTGATCAGATGAAGGGTTGCGTGTGGATAGGAGCTGGGCGAACTGAGGGTCAGAAACGGGGTGGGGGTGTTGGCATCTACGCTAAAGAGGAATTACAGCCCTCATTGATTACAGATCTCACAGAAGCAAGGACTCAGATTCCAGTATCCAACGAAATAGTCTGGGCAAAAATCAAGTTAGGAAACAGGAGTGTTGCCGTTGGTGTTGTATACTTAGCAGTGGAGGGAAGTAAGCCCGAGTGGAATGATTCAATATATACAACTCTTAGATCGAATATCACAGAGCTTGGGAGCAGAGGGTTCAGTATTGTCCTAATGGGGGACTTCAATGGGCACATCGGGGATAAGGAGGAGGGCATACAGGGAGGTGATAGGAAAATTAACACGAATGGGAGGAAGATGTTGGACCTATCAAAAGAGCTTGGTTTAAAGATCCTGAACAGGGATGCGAAATGTAAGGGTAAATGGACCTGGGAGAGGAACGATAAGAAAACAATAATTGATTATATACTCACTGACATTAGCGTATGGAGGGAGGTTATAGATGTAGAAATAGATGACGAGGGAAAAAATGACTTGGGTAGTGATCACAACCTGATAACAGTTAAGATTATGGGCAAAAAGACGAATAGAGACAGAAATACCTTCAAGGAAGTTTGGGGACTAAAACAAGGAGCCGACTGGAAGCAGTTTCGGGAAAAACTAAAACCAAATCTTGAATGTATACCTAGGGATGCAAATGTCCAGAGTATTTCAGATGGCATAGTAAATAGCCTAACAGAGGCAGGGAAGGAGTGTATAGGAAGGGTGAGAGTCCCAATGAAAGAGCTTGGATACAGGGTTAACGAGGGACTGAAAAAGGCTATAAAAGAAAGGAAGGTAAAATGCGCTGCTTACAGAAGAAGTAGGAAGCTTAAAGGGGTGGATAACAATGACACGAGACTAATGAAAGGAGAATATGAACTGGCACGGAAAAAGGTGAATGAGATAAAGAATAATAATAGGAAGGAGCACAATTGCAGTCTTGCCAGAACATTAAAGAAAACGGGGGGTTCGAGCTCAAACGTATTTTGGAACTGGGTAAATAAACGGGGGAAAAGTAGTGTGCAGAGTATCAAAGTGGATGGGGAAAGTACAGAAGATAAAGGCCGTATCGCTTCAGAGTTAGTCAAGCACTGGGAAAAGATAAACGATAGGCGATGGGGCAGTGGGTCCCCACCAAAAAGAAATACACTGGTGGAGGAGAACCTATCCAATCGTGTATGTAGCGAAATAACGGCAGAAGAAGTGCGGAACGTGGTCTCGAAATTAAAAAATGGTAAAGCGGGAGGGACTGATGAAATTCCGAACGAATTCCTCAAAAATGGAGGGGAGGCACTTATTGAAGTCCTGACAAACCTTTTCAACCTGGCTCTGCGAAAGCAAGAGGTCCCCAGAGAGTGGAGGGAAAGTAAGGTGTCGTTCATACACAAAAAGGGGGATAAGGAAGTTCTAGATAACTATAGGGGGATATCAGTTAGTAGTAACATCGGAAAAGTATTCTGTAAGGTCATATACGGTAGACTAGAGGAAGTTATTGAAGAGAAAGGTTTTTTAGGAGAAATTCAAAATGGTTTCAGGAAAGGACGAAGAGTCACTGATCACCTATTTACACTCACCCAACTGATAGAATCAACAAAGGCTGAAAAGAAAAAGATGTTTCTGGCATTTCTAGATGTGAAAAAAGCGTACGACCGAGTGTGGAGGGAAGGTATGTGGCGAAAGCTCGAGGGCATCGGACTGGGGGGTGACTTTGTGGGAATCATGAAAGCACTGTATACAGATGTGCAAAGCCAACTCAGTCTAGGGAGTATCACTACAAAACGAGTCCCTATGGATATAGGCCTGAAGCAGGGGTGTATCTTTTCACCGATTTTGTTTGCATTGTATGTTAAAGATTTAGGGGACGAACTAATTCAGAGTGCGGAGGGGGTAAATGTTGGAGACATAAAGATACCAGGCTTATTCTTTGCGGACGACATGGTGTTAATGTCTAGAACTGAACAGGGGCTAGAGAAACTGTTGGAAATTGTTGGTAGATATGGGAACACTTGGCGGCTAGAACTAAATGAAAATAAAAGCAAGGTAATACCCGTTGGACGCAAGGTAGATATGACGAAGAGATGGAGAGTGGGGGAGTTCTCAATCCCCGAAGGGGAAAGCAAACAAATCACTGTAGGAGAAACGGGAGAGTATGAGTATCTAGGGATAAGCATAAATATAACGGGAAGAGGGGTGTACAGAAATTACTCAGCCAAACTGATTCTGAAGGGGAAAAGAATTCTGAACCAACTAAAACTTTTAGGGAAAAATAGTTTCAACAAGGTCTTTGTGGGGAAAACACTGTGGGAGAGGGTGGGTTTACCAAGTATAACGTATGGCACGGACGTGATTCCATTAAACCAAACCGTTATTAAGAAGTTGGAAAATACTCAAAATGATGCCGGCAGATGGATAACAGGGTCGAGTAATGCTGCAGCTTTGGAAGCAGTAAGGGGGGAGCTTGGGTGGATGAAAATCAAGGACAGGGTAGATTTGGGAAAACTGTGTTACTTTAACTACTTGAGAAACCTGCCTGACAACCGGTGGTGCAAATTGATGCTCGATACCATTTGGAATTCTAATATAGAAACGGGGTGGTCAAAACATGTGAGGGAACTAATGGACAATTACTCTATAGAGGTCACAAACATAGAAGTAGGAATGAAAGAAGGCAAAAGGTTTGTCAAAGAGAGAGTCATGGAAGATTGCAATCGAAACTGGCGAGCAGGGGTTAGCGTGAAAAGATCACTGCAGGGGTTACAATATAAAGAAAAGCCAGCTTTTGAGAAGTACCTAGATGGCACCTTTGGAGGGTCACTGCTGTTCAAACTGAGATCAAGATCACTGGAGCTTCGGGGAAAAATTGGGAGAGATGGGGAAAAGGGATGCCTAATGTGCCACTCTGGAGTAGTGGAGACCCTGGAACATTTTCTCTTGGAATGCCCACAGTATATACCTCATAGAATAAAATTTACTGGAAGAATAATGCAGAAGTGGGGTGAAGAAACAAAGGATAGATGGCTGAAGGGGGACACGAGGGAGAGGGTAGGAATGCTTATTGAAGAAATTGAAAAAGAGGAAGTGAGGAACACTATTAAGCAGTTTATATCTGAATGCTGGGAGGAGAGGAGGGGAAGAGGGGGTGGGGTGCAGGGGGAATGATGGCCTTCTCTTATGAGGACCGCGACAAATCAGCGGCTGGCCAAAGAGTTATTATTATATAGTTGGAATGAATATCCCCCGACGGAGGTTTATGATGGAAAATATTTTACACCACGTAGAAATTGTGTGTTTTACCTTCTGAACCTCTACATTGTGTGAAAGGTATGAAAAATTAAAAATAAAAATAAAAATAATAATTTAAATAAATGAATCATCCAAATAAATAAATAAATAAATAAATAAATAAATAAATAAATAAAAATTAATAAAAAATTAATAAAAAATTAATTATAAAATTAAAAATAAAAATAATCAATAAATAAATATATAAATAATAATTTTATTTAGGAAATACATACACATGATTGAAATTAGAACCTATTTTGTTTTTGGGCATATATGAACTCTGGCACTCGCCTGTGTGTGTTTGAGGTTAAAAAATCGCACTGGCACAGACATTTCATACTGAAACGTTTTTTTCTTTTAATATGCCGCCGAAAAATTGTTTTCATTTACTGAACCCAGATAGGTTTCAAACATGACAAAAAATTACACAAAATTGATTTAAACTAAGTGATGAGCTTAGGAACTGGTTAAACTGACTGGCAAAAATTGATGTTATTCATTGATGGGCTCTAATTTAGTCCTTACAAGGATGTTACGCAAGCTTTTGTTTTTCTTATAGGCGATGACAGGTCGAAGATTCAAAGGTTCGTTTAATTTAGCATTGGTAAAATTGAATTCATCTTTTAACATTTTTGCTATTTCGATATTCATTCTGTTGTACGTTAAAGTGAAAGGAATGATGGACCTCCTTTCGCATTCGCCCTCTGATATGTTCATACCAAATGGCCAGAGGGTTTGAAGCGCATTGATCCAAAAAGCTTCACGTTTTTTTCTAAATTCATCTGTTTCTTCTAATGTGTCTTTAATTGGTGGTTGTTCAATTGGGTGGATTGTGTGTGTGTGTGTGTGTGTGTGACTGCGTTTGTCTTACCAACTTGACGAGGTAACTAGACAAAAGAGTTTGCGTGTTTCGCCTTACCGAGGTACAAAAGACAAAAGAAACCCTTTACCTCGGTTGTTTTCCCAGAACTGTACCGGCAAAATGAGGAGGTTGAAACCGTTAGTCCACACAAAGGACAGACAATGGGATACCTCGGTATGTAGGGAAAACAAGACTGCGTGTGTGTGTGTGTGTGTGTGTGTGTGGAGGGTGTGTGTGTGTGTGTGCGTGTGTGTGTGTGTGTGTGTGTGTGTGTGTGTGTGTGTGTGTGTGTGTGGAGGGGGTGTATGTACGTCTGCTCCCTGTCCCCGCTTCCGACAAACAACAATTTCCGGTTCCTCTTATAATCGTGTCTCAGCTTCCTTCATAAAGAATGTCAGTGCATCTGTTCATGACAAATCTCCAGTAGTGGACCGAACTGATTTGATTACTTTATCTGCAGTGGTTAGTGAGTTGTCATTTTAATTCATGAAACAATGTTCTGGAAGGGATTAGAACTAAAAAACAAAAAAGGAATCTGCACAAAAAAACATGGTACTGGCATGATTTCTGAAATCCATTTCCCGATTGATAATTCGCTTAATAACCGTTACGTTCTTCCTATCGTGAGAAACATCGGGAGGTAAAGAGAAATGTGTGATAATAAAAATACTTGCGTTCATGTTGTTCTTTGAAGTTGGAAAAGCAAGGCACTATTTAAGGCCTGTTAAACATTATTTAACACTCGCCGTTTGTGGACATAAGTTATTTAAGGGTTATGACTTGATTAGTTTCATATCGGCCGATATATTAGCCTGAAGTAACATCATATCAGCCTGAGACCGAAGGTCGAAGTCTGATGTGGAGTTATCGAGGGCTGACATCTCGGCCGATATGGAACTAGTCTATTAATAACCCCTAAATCACTAATCTACAGAAGGTGATTGTTAAATAACCTCTTTATTTAGTAAACCGAATTATAACTTAATTCAATATGAGGAATATTCTTCAAAAATCTTCTTCTTCACATCCACCAGTCAGAATTTTTTGATATTTGGTTTACAGCATCCCACTGGAGGTGAGATTCAATTTGTTCAAGCCAAGTCCCTGGGTTCATATTTCGGCTCCCCGTGGGAGCCCGAATTATTACTTAGTTCAATATGAGGAATATTCTTTAAAAATCTTTTTTTAGATCCACTGGTCAGAATCTTTGGATATATGGTATAAGCTTTTCTTAGGAGGGGCAGATGCAACTTGTTGAAACGAATTCCATGGGTTGATATTGAGGCTACCATGTCAGGTGATCGCCTTCAGGCCCCCTGGGGCCTCTTGTTTCTAATTCTTTTCACAAAGGACGATGTTTCCTCTCCGAGTCCAGCTGGAAAGCAGCGACGTAGTTTTCTCTTCTCTCAGTTCATTTAGAAAGCCGCGACGTTCAGATACCTACACAATATGTTCTCCCACTTCGATCAATCTCCGTTTACGTCTCGGAATCTCAATTTGCGTTGAATTTGAAAAGCCAACATTTTCCTCGCTCGTGTTCCATATTCAGTCAAATGCAAATAATATTTTGTTTATACAAATTTATTCTGTTATAAATTATTGGAGAGTGCCTGTAGGCACTCTCCAATAATTTGTAATAAGATAAATTTTGATGAACAAATTCAGACCACCAAAAATAATCTAGTCCTCAACTAGTCAATAGAATAACCCTGTTATCTGCATACAATTTTTAAACAACAAACCAGTTATCACACCTTCAGTACAAATTTTATCTTTTAGTTACATGTAGATTAAAATAAATCCCTGCCCATGAACAAAAATAATTTTTCCACTGAGGATTCGCGAGCTGTGTTTCGAGGACAGAGATTCACAATACTAAATTTGAATGGTGAATTAGTGAATGGTGATGCCTGTTCTTGACCGTTGCGTTGAGGGAAGAGTTCTAATGACCTCCCTTAACCCCAACTATTCGTTGGCTATTTCAAAATCAGTGGAGTCTACTTATTTGGATATCCTATGATCGAATTCCAAAATGCAAACTTATTTGCCCTACCTGCAGTTATAACTTGTCCTCTTACGTCTTAGTGACATACAGGTTATAGTGTTAAGTATTGTCAATCGAATCTAAAACATTATACTATGCCGAGAAACGACAACATTAAGTGCCAGAGCTTCCCTTGTGGATCTATTTGATCTCCGGAAATCCAATTCAGGCCTCTTGTCCATTACGCTTTATTGAACATAGTTTGGTGAGGAGGGGGGGGGGGGGGGCTGGGGGTATTCGGCATACACAATCAGGAGTCAGTGTGACAAATAACACTGATCCGATCAACATCACGTCAGCCCCTCCAACCCTTTTCCCATCGCAAATGACCATTGTGAAAACATTCCGGAATAACAAGCGATCTCTCTTTCTTACGTCTGGGGGGGGGGGGGGGGGGGCTGGGGTATTCTGCGTCTGGGGGGGGGGGGGGGCTGGGGATATTCTGCATACACTATCAGGAGTCAGTGTGACAAATAACACTGATCCGATCAACATTACGTCAGCCCCTCCAACCCTTTTCCCATCGCAAACGACCATTGTGAAAACATTCCGGAATAACAAGCGATCTCCCTTTCTTATTGCCTTTGCAACATAGCTTGTGACCCCTCAATGGACCGAGCGCGACGAGTCCGTTCCACTGAGGATTCGTGGGTTGTGTTTCGAGGACAGGGATTGACAATACTAAAATTTGAATGGTGAATTACTGAATGGCGGTGCCCGTTCTTGACCGTTGTGTTGAGTGAAAGGCTCAAATGACCTCTCTTAACCCCTGATATTTGTTGGCTATTTATAAATCAGTGGAGTCTACTTGACTGGATATCCTCTAATTGAATTCCAAAACGCAAACTCATTTGCCCTACCTGCAGTCAAAACTCTTGTCCTCTTACTTCTTAGTGATATACAGGTTATAGTGTTAACTATTGTCAATCGAATCCAAACATTATTCTTTGCCGAGAAACGCCAACGACAATCACCAAAGTTTTCCTTATAGATATATTTGACCTCCGGAAATCCAACACAGGCCTTTGGTCCATTTCGCCTTATTTAATAGAGTTACGTGAGCTCTTTCGAATTGGATAACATTAAATAAATACTTAGTTTATTACCCGAACACTTGAAAAAGACAAACCATCTGATGCAGGCACTGGTTACTTGTTGTCCGAATGTCTTTGCCTTGTTCCATCTCATGGGAGATTGCCCACGAGCACTCTTCCATGGGTCGTACCGATGCAGATTCACACGGCCAAAACGGTTTCACTACGAATATCACATGACACATGTCCTCGAAGTGTGGGATATTTAAGTTGCCTTACCTGCTTACCTGCTGCACTTCAGGCTAAATATGGGCTCCCAAGACTGACGCGACGCGGCTATTGGCCCACTATACTCTGAATAATTAACGAACAAAAGGGAGATCACTTCTGTGAGGGTATGTTGATCCTGACTTGTAGTACATAGTATTATAAATGACTTGTATGTGACGTTCTGAAACCGATAGAATTCTTAGATATTTGTAGTAGGTAAGCTGTGTATATATATAGGTACTGATCTTAAGCTATATCCATGACGGTGGAAAGGCAGCTTAACTACCATGCACTTGCTCCAATATCATAGTGCATCTGATATCCGTGTATATATAATTATTTTCCAGTTTTGGTGATGGGATTGTATAGAGTGTTACATGTGGATAAGTCTTTACCCTAAGCGAATGGAATATTACACTTTACCAAAGTCATGAATTGCTACAACATTTTATCTTTGTCTCGAGATCATTGCTTGTGCACCCCCCCCCCCCCCCCTCATTGGGGTGAGCTCATCGAGCTCGCCCCAATGTGGGATCATGAGCTGGATTTTTGTGACACAAATTGAATCTAATTAACTCACAATGGCGATTTCGGCGAATAGGCTGAAATTCTCCACCTGCTCCTCTCCGACTCGACTTCATCGAAAACTCGTTCCTGTCAAAACTGGAAAGTGTGAATATCTAATTCCAGTTTCTATTTTCCCCAAAACAAACTGAAATGTTTTAAAGTCCCGACCAATCAACATCATTATCGTCTGTGTTATTGATTTATCCTTGTCGTATATATACGTGGTAACTATGGGAATCCAGCATTTATTGGATACAGCATATTAGTATATTAATAATTGCCTCATTTAATCACTTCGACGACAGTTGTGCATGATTCATCAGCCAATACCAACTGGGACACCCTTATCTCCATCCGTCTTGCAAGCGACTTCATTAGGATTACCATTTAGGGCCGTGCGAATATTCGAAATTCGAATCGTGATTCGATTCGATTCGGTTCCGAACCCAGGACATTGAATCCTCTCGAATCTTTCATGCCACCCCGTGCTCACCAAATCGCTCTATTCTACGCAAAGTGCACTGTTCACAAATGTCTTCAGACGACTGAAATCGGTAGTAAATCTCGGTGTCTGTGAAGCATGCCGATTCGATTCAGAATTTGATTCGGTTCGCGAATCTCTGACATGATTCGTTTCGAGATTCGATTCGAATAGAAATTCCAGGTTAGCAGGGCCTTTTTTATTTTTACAATTATTACTATCACAATTATCATTATAGTTTTCTATGTTCGATTCCTCCGATGTCATCTTAGCGCTATCAGTCATGATTTTCCGATCTGTGTGAACCGCTTGGCATTGGAATTATTATTATCATTATTACCAACACCACAATCATTACCATTTTATCGTCTTCCTATGGAAACTTATCTGTTGCAAGATGGATTAACCTCACAACAAGATATAGGGTGGATCCACTTGTTCGGTACCACGCCAGCACAACAGGTATCCCCTTCTGACAACTTTCGATTTTCGCGCCAGAAGGGTTTCCATTTTTCCTATTGATTTTATTCTTAGAACTAAAAACAAAGCTTGCTAGTAGTACACCAACCCTGATGGATCCTGTTCAATCAAACGCACTTCCGAACGCTGATCTTCTTTGTGTGTCACCTTCTTGGGGGTGGAGATATATATAAATAATATACCGTACGTGTATATGTACATGTATGTACATCTAGGTGAGTGTATATATGTGCTGAAATTCCAGATTTCAGTTCGAATTGGATATGTATGTGCATGCATGCGCACGCGTGCGTACGTATACATACATGTGTATGTCTACGTATGTATGCGTGTGTATGCATGTGTGTATGTGTACATGTGTTTATATGGATCCTGCACCAAGCAGAAATACCACAATTATTATCTCCACAAATATTATTTCCTTTTAATTTATTTCGTCTTCCCCTTTGCTTTGTTCTCTTTGTCCAGTAAGAAATCCAACCAGTCCCGATTTATTCTACTTGTAATATCCACTTAGAGATTTATGTAGTTTGACTTTGAGTAAGCAGTTCATATCATCACATGAATTACTTTTCCAATATCTCTTCTCCATTTCTCTTTACCATTTTCTGTTATATTTCTCTTCGAGGTTACTCTATCCACTTTCTTCCAAACTCTCGTACAAAACGACCTGAATTTAATTCGTACCACTGTAGAATGATCTTGTTATTGAAAGTTACCAACCGCTGGGCATCATGGATACCTGTATATTACCACTCACAGATTACATAATGTATAGTCTTGAGTCTTATCGCGCCCGGATTGGTACATTCAATACTGTAGTTTATGCTCGCGGCCTGAAAAGAAGACTAACAAAACATCAGTCCCTTGTGCTCTTGCGCATCTTTACATGTGGTGTATGCGTGTTGAGGTTCAGGTCAGCCTTATTGTGACATCAGCCCTGTTTCATCTTTTATTCAACAAATTTATCCTACGCTGCCAATGCAGTAATGATCTTTGTACGATTGTTGAAAGACCCAAACTCCGACCGACATCATATATACCAGCTGCAACGCCATCCACTTCAACCATCTGTTATTTTATATTGGTATCGGCTGTGGTTTTATTATTGTCTGGAGACATTGAATCAAATCCTGGACCAGGCTCTGTGAACACAGAAAATACCCCCGATGCATTAAAAATCTTTCATCTGAACATCCAAAGCCTGAAGCTCAAAGTAGATATATTAGAGTATGAATCATTTTCCCATGATATCTTAGCATTCACTGAGACCTGGCTTCAATGCTCGGACCTAACATCAGATATTATGATCCATGGTTTCCAAGAACCCATACGGTTTAATCGTTTGTCGAGAGGAGGGGGGGTTGCCCTCTACGTGAAGGACGGGTTGTGCTTTCGGCATAGAACTGATCTTGAGGTGAATGACATTGAGTGTATCTGGGCTGAAGTGTTCATGACCCATGGTAAGTCGTTGCTGCTAGGAATATTTTACCGCCCACCCAATAGTCCCTCAGATGTTTGGGATAAAATTACGGCGTCTATTGACAAAGCCAAAGATACCTTAATTTCAGACATAATTATTACTGGTGACTTCAACGACAACCAATATGGTTCTCCCAAGGGTCGCTTCCAGGAACTAAGTAATTATTTCAATCTTAGACAGCTTGTGGAAGAGCCAACATGCTTTACCGAATCATCTGCATCTCTAATTGACCTATTTGCTGTTAGTAATACTGTATATGTACTGGAATGTGAAGTCCTAGAACCACTTGTACCTGACATGACTCGTTATCATTGTCCAATTTGTATTGCTATTGAATTCAAGAAAGATAAGCCTAAAAACTTTAAGAGACGCATATGGTTGTATGCAGAGGGAAACTTTGACGGTCTAAACACTGCATACAATAACGTAGACTGGGAAAGATTGCTTGATCAATCGTGCCCGGACACTATAGTATCCACCTTCACCGATCAATTACTTGAAACAGCATCTAAATTTATTCCCAACAAACTGATAACTTCCAGGGCTAACCAGCCCAAATGGATGCATAACCAAATTCGGTTATTGATAAGGCAAAGAACACGATTATATCGTAGAGCAAAGCGCACTGGTCAACAGCACGACTGGGTGAGATATAAGCACAAACGAAATGAAGTCGTATCAGCTGTTAGGAAAGCCAAATCTACATACATATCGAAAGTCCAATCAGAACTAAGTTGTCCGGAAACACCCTCATCAGTATGGTGGAAAACATTAAAAACATTTATCTGTAAAAATGTCCCCGGAATCCCTACTATAAGTCACCTTAACAAACTCTATTCAACCAATCTCGAAAAGGCGGAAGTGTTCAATGAATACTTCTGTTCCATTTCGACATTGGATGACACTAATGCATCCTTGCCAGATCCGCCCCTGCCTCCCCTTCAAACGCTTGACAAGATAACACTTGAAAGCAAGGAAGTGTACGAAGTAATCAAGAGTATTAAGGTATCGAAGGCATCTGGTCCCGATCTCATAAGTCCCAGGCTTTTAAAAGAATGTAGTCACTCTTTGTGTGACCCACTTACGGCCCTCTTCAATAGGTTATTAGATAACTGTTATTATCCAATTTTATGGAAAAAAGCCAATGTGACACCGGTGTTGAAAAAGAACCCGTCTAATGTAGTTACTAACTATCGCCCAATATCTTTGCTTAGCTGTACTGGTAAAGTACTTGAAAAATGTGTCTTCAAACGATTATGGCATTTTTTATGTGATAACAATATACTGAGCCAGTTCCAGTCTGGTTTTACCCCAGGTGACTCTACTGTCCTACAACTGACAGACCTCTATGATGAATTCTGTCATGCTCTTGACGAAGGAAAAGAAGTAAGAGTTGTCTTTTGTGATGTTAGCAAGGCATTTGATAAAGTTTGGCATGTTGGTCTTATCCACAAGCTCGAGAGAATAGGAATATCTGGTGACTTGCTTTGTTTCCTAAAATCTTACCTTTCTGATCGGTACCAGCGTGTCCTTGTAGCCTCTGAGGCATCCCCTTGGAAACCAATAACGTCTGGTGTCCCGCAGGGTTCGATCCTTGGTCCCCTGTTATTCCTGATTTACATCAACGATATTACTGAAAACCTACTTAGCAGTATACGTCTATTTGCAGATGATACATCCCTTTATCTTATAATTGAGAATCCTGACCAAGGTGCCATCATACTCAACCGTGATTTAGCCACAATTGAACATTGGGCTAAAACTTGGCTCGTTGAGTTCAACCCCTTTAAAACGGAAACCATGATCATATCACGTAAAAGTAATGTCCCGGTGCACCCACCAATATATTTATGTGGAACTCAAATCTCTGAGGTGAGCAGCCATAAGCATCTGGGTGTAATTTTGAATAAAGGTTGTACATGGAACGACCATATCGATCATGTGTGCGCTAAAGCCTGGACACGTATTGACATGCTCAGGGCCCACAAGTTCACACTTGACAGGAAAGTCCTTGAAAAGATATACTTCGCATTTGTCCGACCTCTTTTAGAATATGCTGACTCTGTCTGGGACAACTGCTCAGCAACTCAAGCTGCGGACCTGGAGAAAATACAAGTAGCTGCAGCAAGAATAGTTACTGGCGCCACTGTGAGCTGTAGTAAAGACCTTCTCTACACAGAAACCCAATGGGATCCACTGGAAGAAAGACGCCGAAAGCAAAAGCTCATCCAATTTTTTAAGATGTATCATAAATTAACACCTCCATATATCTCCAATAAGGTGCCACCAATTATTTCATCAATTACCCAAAGCCACAATCTCCGATCCGAAAATAACCACCGTGTTCCCTTTTGTCACACCAATTTATATAAGTCCTCGTTTATCCCGGAAGTTACCGACCGGTGGAATGGATTACCCCCCTCAGTAAGAGAAAATTGTTCTCTCATAAACTTCAAGACGTTTATAAATAGTGAGAAGCAACGACCACCAATTTTTTATTATGGAGCCAAATCCCGTGCTGCCCAAATTTATCATTGCAGGTTACGCCTGCATTGCAGTAATATCAACGCCCACTTATACTATAACCATCTCTCAACATCTCCACGTTGCCAGTGTGGAGACCTTGAAACTACTGAGCACTATCTTGTGCACTGCCCAATCTTTAACGATGCTCGTGATTCCACAATCAATGCATTGCCAATTACTCCTGAGCTTTCCACACTCTTATTTGGATCCGAACGACTAAATAATAACGAAAATCTTCTTGTCTTCAGAGCCGTGCAGGACTATATCATACTGAGTGGACGCTTTCAACAGTAGCGGTGCACTCTTGGACTCTCCTGGTGTTGTTTGTCACACAAATGGGCCACCGTTACCGATACACTATTGAGGCTGCCCTATTGAATATTTTTTGGTAGCGAACATTGAATTCAGGTTGTCCCCTCGTTTCCTACTTAACCCCCTGCCCAATGTACCGCCGTGTAACCCATAAAATTGCCATCTAAATCCTTTTATATTTTCAGTTTTTGTCTCGGGAACATGGCTTATGACCCCCATTGGAATGAGCTCAACGTGCTCGTTCCAGTGAGGGACCGTGAGCCGTGTTTTAGAGACTGTCATTGAAATTTCCAGTTATTGAAACATTTTTTCTTCGCGTGTCGCCTGCTACACGTGTTGGGCAAGGGGATAAGTTTCCATTTCCTTTCCATTCTCTCATTCTCTCTACTGCTCTCCTTACTCTCTCTGTCTTCTATGTTTAAACAATATTTTACTTAGTGTTTGCAGCTACTATCAAACTTCGTCAGTATTCCAGAGGAGACGGCTTATAAAAGCTTAAAGCTTACTGCTGAATACTTTCAACAAATCTCGTTCTTGATTCATTACTTTAATGCATACCACTGTACTGCGCACTCTGTATGACAATCATGTTGTAGTTTATAATATGTATGCATCATACTTTTTCATGAATAAATATTGTTTAAATTAAAAATAATTTAATCATATTGAAGAATTATTTGCAAAACTCCAAAATTCTCCAGATTTTTTTTTCACTTTTCCCCCTTCAGTGTCAGTACTTAACATGGGCATTCAGTCTGTTGTTTTCTGTTTGACAGATCTTCACTAGATCAAACACTAAATAATTAGAAGTTATTACATTGTTATATAGTTTCATATCGACCGAGATATCAGTCATAGGTAACTTCATATCAGCCTGAGATTGAAGGCTGAAGGCTAATGTAAAATGAACCTTATTGAACCAAAACAAATAATTACAAAAATTCTCAGATCTGTGACAGTTTTCTCACAGTGTTATTGTTTCTCAATCTTTTCACAAAGTCCAAAATTTCATCTTTTCCTGATGTGGAGTTATCGAGGGCTAACATCTCGGCCGATATGGAACTAGTCCCATTGGGGAAGCCACGACGTTCAGATAGCTAAATTACCTTTTCTCCTACTTTGACAAGTCTCCACTTAACCCTTTACCCAACGCAGACGATATCAACATTTATTATTTTAAATATCATTTTTTTTTTAAATTTTCAAAATATTTCAACAAAACCATATCATGTGACCCCTCGTTGGAACGAGCTCGACGAGCTCGTTCCAATGAGGGGTCCCATGATATGGTTTTGCTGAAATCTTTTTGAAAAATAATATTTTTTCAACTGCTGAATTTGCATATTACGCGGGCGGATGCGGTCGGATGCGGGCGATTCGTTGGTAAAGGGTTAAGACTCTAGATTTTAGTTTGCGATGAATTTTCTATACAGCTCTCTTCTTTCTTCTCTGCATCTACTTAATCATTAGTAATTGCCATCTTGATTTCCTCATCATACAAAATCTTCAAATCACTCCATTTCCCTGGTCAGTGGTCACACAAATTTGTCTGATCACGCTCGAGGAAGCAGGTGATGTTTCGATGAAAATAAACTGGTTGCGCCCAATAGCACATCAAAGGGGACACATCTAGCTCTATATCGGGCGACATCGGCGTCATATCAGCCGAGTTTGAAGTCCTGTCTGCCGAGTTTGATAATGGTCAATTCTGGGAATGAAAATAATATTTAATGTATAATAAATATTTATATAATATATAACAGTCTATGGTCCCAGCTTTTAAATACAGGAATCTCAATTAATGGAAGATCCATGAAGATAAACTGCTTGATATATATATATATCGACTGAATTCGACATGGTCTAGGCAACGGATGCCATAGGCCTAAGCTCGAGCCTAATCGTTGATGGTTTGGGAAAACTTCTGAAATGTTCGGGTCTGTTTCGGTAAAGGCTGGAATACTTGTTTGATAGAGACAATATCAATGAAAGTCTTCACAAAGACAAGAATATCTGAGAATAATTATTGGATCTGACAGTGACAGCCAATAACTGGGTTTACCCCATTGTGCGTCGTTGATTACATCGGAAATTAGCCCCATTGTTGATTGTTTTATTACACCACAAGAAATACTTCATTTAGAAAAATATAGTCCAGTCACACCACATAATTATAAAATGTCACATCAGATGATGGTTTTATCACCTCCAGCTGCATTTATCAATATTTACTCCAGATTCTCCCAAGTTGCTTTAACTCCTTACATATCGCAGACGGATATTTCTGCCTATAACAGAATCACATTTGCCGTTTATACATATTTTAACTTTTTCTTGGAAACTCACGAAGCCAACGACGGCCATAGAAGATAAGATGCTCACAAAAACATCCCATTGGCTTCTATTTAAAAAGAAGCCAATGGGAGAATGGAGAAAATTCGCCGTATCTATGGACGCGAAAAAACTTCATTAGATTTAAGTGAGGGCTAAAAAGTGTATAGACGGTAAATGTGATCGCCAGAAGTGAATAAATGTGGATCCGAGATTAGTAATTGATAAAGGTACACGGTTAATGTTTGAATCTGCCCTCCATAGACAATGGGACCTCGAATTATTTATAATAAATCGGATAATTGTCGCTCTCGTAACCCACTTTCCACTGTACACTATCTTGTCCGACTAAATGTTTTTCGGCCTTTTCTGCGACTTCTCCCAGTTATCATAAGCAACTCAAGAGCACCCAACAGTCGTGTAATACACCACTGTAAAGCTTATTCATTCCCCTTTCCACTGACACTGGGTACTGCTGGATACGTTATGTAAATCAAATTTGAGGGTGAGTATAACGAAGATGAGTGCTATCGTTTTCGAAAAGCGAGTTGTGTACCTTGTTAATATTTATGTACCATTGTGGAGGCACGTCAGCATCGATTCAAAAGTGCTATCAAATATCATATTTCTTTCGATTTCACAGCTTGTGTCGAGTACATGTAATGTAAACTCGATTTGTCCCGACAGTGGTGGCTCGAGTCCCTGCTGACTGATATTCCTACTACATTATCAAGGCATTCCTCTGTCGAAGGCACGCCTTGATGACGTGGTTGGAATATTAGTGAGTCGGAATTATAGTTAAAAAAATAAGACGTCTTGGAAATTTATAAATAAAATATGCATGCAGTAGTCGCGACACAATTTCTTATTTAAATAACACGAACAGACCCGCCACTCCGAATTGGTGATGCTGGATCGGATACGACAAACCTCCATTTGTATTTATTTATTTATTTATTTATTTATTTATTTATTTATTTATTTATTTATTTATTTATTGGGGCTAACGATACTTTCGACAGCTAGGGTCATCTAGTGTTGGACAGTTTTTTGGTGGAGGAAGCCGGAGTACCCGGAGAGAACCACTGAGCAACAGCAAGTAACTGTCGGACTCCCTAACGTACTAACTCCGCGCAAGGAGGGTTAGCATTGGTTGAAGACAAGTGTACCTTCGACGTGCAGTACGCCTTAATGCACAGCGCCATTGTGCCTCCACGTGGGCAATTGGGATGAAGCGTCTTGCCCAAGGACACAACACAGTTACTCCTGGCAGGGATCGAACCGTGGACATTTCGGTTTGAAGTCCAATTCCGTAACCACTGTGCCATCGCGCTCCCCATCGACAATTTATAAGCCAAAGTGTAAATATTTAAAATATTTTTACAATTTCGATAAGAGTTTTAGCCCTTTACCCAACTTAGCCGGCCAGCGCTATTCACGCAAATCACCTTTCAAATTTCATTATTCTTTCATTTTTGTCTCATAAACATAGCTTATGACCCCTCATTGGAACGAGCTCGTTCCAACGAGGGGTCATAAGTTAGTTTTTGACGCCAACAATGAAAACAATAGTTATTCAAGAATTTTGTTTGCAAGTGCCGTCTTCCTTTCGTGTTAGATAAAGGGTTAAGGTTTTTCCAAAAATTTCAAATAGAATGCAAAGCAGCAGCATCCCCCCATAACAAGTACTTTTCACAATATTGAAATCCATCGGAGATTTCTCGGCAAAAAACTCTTCCTGCGAACACTGGAACGAGGCGACGTGGGCAATCTGGACGAAGTGCCTTGCTCAAGGACACAACACAGTTCCCCCCTGGCGGGGATCGAATCGTGTACGTTTCGGTTTGAAGTTCAATGCCGTTACCACTCTCGCTATGAACGACTGTTTGTGTGACACAAGTGAAAGTATCAAATCTAGTCCTTTAGAAAAGTACATGATTACTAGCAAGGGAAAATCAATATGTTAGACTCTTAGACGAATTTGTCCCAGCTGCAAAAAAAAATAAAATAAAAAATATTGAAAGGTCCCTTAAGAAAGTACATGATTACAAACAATACAAGAGAGAATCAAAATGTTAGACTCTTGTCCCGACTGAAAAACGTTGCAAAGTATATCCCTTACCATTTGCTAACTCTTCCAGAACCATGATCTATTATGAAATGACAATAAAACTTTACATTCATTGACTCTGGCTATGAAAATATTCGAGGCAACACACTTCGGCTCTTGGGACAGGCTTTGGCTGAGCTACCCCCCCCCCCCCCCCCCCAGTGTATTATGTATATCACATCGTATCATCGCTTCATATTTCACCTCACAGTATCAGAAGACGACTCTTGTCCGGCAATTTTTAAGAACACCAGAGTAATACTTCGTATACCTGTGTAATATGGAACAAAAGAGGTTCCACGTACTTTATTATAGCGGTGGTTGGAGACACGCGTCGTAAAAACAAAGATCAGAGGCGAGAGTCTAAGACAATCGCTCAGGCCATCAGTCAAATTCAGTGAAGAACCCGAAGCTACTATGGGTTGTTTGTTTACCCACTCTCCGTGGAGTTTGCGCACAGATTGCCGTTGATGTACAGTGACGTCCCTTTACTCACAAAGATATACGGTTATTTTTTGTGACCCAGTTATGGATATTCCAGTTAAAGAGTACTGATTTCACCTTGAAGATATATTAACACAATTAGTGGTACTATGTGACGTTATCATACTACTACGGCTGTGGCGAGTCTTCATTCAAAATTATTTTGTTAACAAACATGGATAAGAGTATTCGAAATGTTATCAAAGGTTCGGTTAAGTATAGAATATACCCATAGTAGCTTAGTGTACCAAATGTTCACCACGAGTGGTGAAGTGGTGTTAAACGAGATCCTTTGGGAGCGGTTAACATCATTTCACCACGAGTGGTGAACATTTTGTACTTTAGATATATTTTATTTATGCCATGATCATAATTATTCTTTCTCGATTTTACGTAGCAGCAAACGAACACACGTGCGAATCTTTTTATGTTTACATGACCATCGGTGGGCGGTACTTCCGCTGTCAATGTTATCACCGAAATGAAATGGAAAAAGATACGAGCAAATCACGGGACCTTTTTCATTTTAATAACATATTATTTCGAGTTATGTATGCTTTATTAACATAAGACAACGCATGTTTGTTAATTTTTGGTATCTTATGGGGTAAACTCATTTAAAAACGTAATAAATGCGTTCGAAGCGACGAGCGATACATTTCGACAAGTTTACATTCAGGTCGTGGTCACCAAAGGTCAGCTTGGATGTAGTTCCACTGTTGGCGTAAATGTTAACTATTGAAATCCCATCGTTGGCGAGTTCACCACAGACACACGTGTTCACCACGGTTGGTGTGTAAAGCTAAAATTTATGTCATGGGCTTTTTATATAGGGTAGAATAGGTAGTCATGGTATAAATCAAGTTTCCATGTGAAATATTTGTTGAAGCCCAAAAATAGATCATAACCTATGTTTAATTTCACTGGTCTGGAATATTTCAGTTGGGAGGAACAGTGAACTGTAGGTTCGCTTTTCCGAGCAACTGTATAATTCTGGAGGATTGAAACTGAAAAATGTCATAACGATCCATTTTCTGTGAATCAAATAGAAACAAAGACTCCCTACAGCAGTAGGTTTATGATTACGCTGGGTAGTTCCAGTAGTTAATATCCTGATATTTTTAAGGAGAATTCAATACTTATTGACTGGAATATTAATAACTTGGGAGGAAAGAATACCTGTATATCTTTGTAAGTAAAGGCACATCACATTACATCAACGGTTGTCTGCGTGTAAATTTCCACAAAAAGTGGGTAAACAAACAGCCCATAAAAGCGTCGAATTCCGAACAGAATTAAACTGATTGCAAGAGAGAGTGTGTCTGAGGGTCCTCTCTGGCCATATTCCGAAAGACTGGTACGTCTCCTGTTGAAACTGAGGTTATTCTAAGAGGGTTCGAGTTGATGGAGAGACCCACATACAATACAATTTAAGACGTTTCTGGAAGAAATAGCTATTGTTAGATTAATTAAACATTGTGAGGACCACATACATAACGCGTACAGTACGTGGAGAGTGTATTATCTCTAAATCACCCGCAGAGTGGAGATTCCACCTGAGCAATAATTGCAAATTTGTTGCAAAGCATAACCAGCACCAGCAAAGTTTCAGCCAATGGACCTCCGGGTTAAACCCGAAGGTCCATTGGCTGAAACATTGCTTGTGTTTTTGTCGATATGTACAAAATTCGAACACTTTCAGATGGGATGCACCTTTCATATATGCGCCCATGCAATAATGGAGTTATGGTTCTTTTAATCTTCTAGAACAGCCCGATATTGCATCTTCTGAATGAACTTGAAAAGCTTCCATTGTGGGATGCGTTTTTCTATTTCTCTCTAGAGCCATTCTACAGATTGTACAAAGGTTTTAACATGTTTCGTTGAGGAAGACAGGCATTATCCTCCATTTACACGAGGACAAAGCCAAATAATCCGCTGTTACTAATCTGTGGCACGGCAACATTTAGGAAACCTTCTCCACATGTGCGCATCTATGAACGATACATATCAAGTCTCCTCCCCCACTCAGAACACCAAATCATTATAAGTTATTTTGATGAATTGATAGTTATGTGGTCTGAGGTTTGCGGAGCATCGAGGCTGAATATACGCACCGAGTTGTAAACCTCAGATCATGTACCGTACAGTCATGACAATGACGTATATTTCTCCCAATATTCCCAAATCCACTTCGTGAAATGAACAAGGGACCTTTTAACGGTATCAAGTTTAGTAAATAAATTTTTCGTGTACCCCACGACTTCACTAGACAAATAATCAATCAATCAGAGACTGAAATCTGGGATAGTTCGTTGACTGATACTGCAGTTACGTCAAATGGTAACATATACTACTGGGGTTGTAAAGAAAGAAAAAAAACTGCGCGAGTTCTCTTCCAGTCAGAGGGCGAGGAATTTAATTTTATTGAAACATTGTCCCCGTGATAAAATTACAAATAATAATAAAAAATTGAAAATAAGAAGAGTTGTTTCAAAATAAATAAAGTTACAATCAGTGTCAAAAATTTTTTCTGGACAGATAGAATGCAAATAATGAATTTGTTTGTTATAATTTGTTGGAGAATGTCATTGGACAATCTCCTGTCGATAGTGAGATCTCAGATCCAAGTGATCTACTTCTTTCTACTTATATTGATAAATATGTGCCAGCTATGAAGATTTATGCCAACTACCTACAACTTATTAATTATTTGGGTTAAACGACAGTCGGACAGTTTTGTCAATGATTGAAGCTGGAGTGCCCGGTGAGAACCACCGAGCAGCGGCGTGCAACTGTCAGATACCCCAACGAACTTATTACCTACATGTATGGTTAACATTTGTTGGTGGTAAGTGCGCCATCGACATGCAATACGCCTTAGTACATAGCGCCATCGTACCCCCACGTGGGCAATCGGGATGAAGTGTCATTTCCGTGGACACAACGCAGTTACCGCTGGCCAGGTTCGAACAGTGGACCTTCCAGTTTGCAGTCCAATGATCTAACCACTCAGCCACTGCGCTCTAAACTTACACATCCGAATCCAAGACATATCGTATAAACAGACAGAATGCGATGTGTTTTTGAATCGGTGGATGTTTTACATAACGTGTTGGAATGGCTCGAAGAATGACTGACTACGCCATTCCAACTCGTTATCTAAAACACCCACCGATTCAAACACATATCACGTTCTGTGTTTATTACATATACCATGCATTAAAATCCATTCAAATAAACAAAATTTAATTCAGATGTTTAAACCCAAAGGTGAAGAGTCCGTTTGTTTTGTTTGAAGCTGCACTGATCAATGGATCGATAAAAAATCAAAACAATCTTTCTGGAACCAGTCTAACTTACATTCGTTATCTATTCTATTGGGCGTGTTTGTTGAAATTCGTATCGCTGTTTCTCTTCGACTGGTGTCCATTCACGCCTAACCATTTGGTGGATATTACTGTTATTAAAAATATAAGTAGAAGGCAGATTTTCAAAACAGCTGGGAGAAACCTTTTTAAAAGAAGTTCGAAGCATGTCAAGATGTCCGAAGATTTACCGAAATAAAGTTGACCAATTTAGATTTTACGGGATCAGCAGACGAGGCGGCCACGGGACTGGGTTAATGTTGTGGTTGAAACTGATTGTTTTTTTTAAATATTATCTCATTTTTAGTTAACTAATTTTTCTATGAACTGAGTTTTTTGCTTTGTATGTTTTCATTTTCACACTACGCGACAGACAATCGATAATTGTATAACGGAATTTGGAAACCTTTCGAAGCGAAACTAATGACTCGACGGGAAAAAAACTAGTATAAACGGTGCTGGGAAAAAAGTTTCGGCTTGTATATCACCAGTTGAATACAGAAACATTTTTGTCATAGCGGCGAGTCCGTTAAATACAAGGGTTTAAGTTTAATAGATGTTTTATAAAAAAGCCAAGCTTTCAACTAACATAATTTATATTCAATCTGAAGCCAGGAGAAATGAAAATCATGATGCTTGAATTTGTTTGTGATAATTTGTTGAGGCTGAATTTACACACATCAACTGATTGTGTCAATGCGCATCTTTATCCCATTGATGTCGAAATATCTGCACACTAATTTTTGCTAGAATGCAACTATGAATTTAACAAATTCAATCGTGTGTGACAGAGCTTATTAACCCTTTACCCAACGTAACGGCCAAAACCGGCCAGCGCTATTCTCAAAAATCGCCAATTAATTTTCATTATTTTTTTCATTTTTTGTCTCAAAAACATAGGTTATGACCCCTCGTTGGAACGAGCTCGCCGAGCTCGTTCCAACGAGGAGTCATAACCTATGTTTTTGAGACAAAAAATGAAAAAAATTAGTTATTCAAGAATTATTTTTACAAGTGTCGTCTGCTTTCTACGTTAGGTAAAGGGTTAAAGACTAAATTGGTTCAGTTCCAATCTGTACTATAAGACAAATTAGTGCTGCTTGCAATTTCGGTATTTTAACATTAGAGTGAAGGGGGTAACCTGTGTCCAAACTGTCTACTTATATTGGTATGGTGACTAACGGTAATTCAATACTGTCTACTTATATTTGTGTGATGATTAATGGCAGTTCAATACTGTTCCTGTGGTGGTTAACGGCAGTTCAATACTGTCTGTTTATTTTGATGTGGTGGTTAACGGCAATTCACTACTGTCTAATTATAGTGTGTGTGGTGGTTAACGGCAGTTCAATACTGTCTGTTTATTTTGATGTGGTGGTTAACGGCAATTCACTACTGTCTAATTATAGTGTTGTAGTGGTTAACGGCAGTTCACTACTGTTTATTTTGATGTGGTGGTTAACGGCAACTCACTACTGTCTAATTATAGTGTTGTAGTGGTTAACGGCAGTTCACTACTGTTTACTCACATAGGTGTGGTGGTTAACGACAGGTCAATACTGTCTACTTATAATGGTGTGGAGGTTAACGACAGTTCAGAACTGTCTATTTATATTGGCGTCGTGGTTAACGACAGTTCAATACTGTCTAATCACACATAGGTGTGGTGGTTAACGACTGGTCAGTACTGTCTACTTATAGTGGTGTGGTGGTTAACGGCAGTTAGTAGTGTGAAAACGGGGATGCGAGCGCATTTCATTTTTTTTCTCGATCGCACCTCACCCCAAAACTTAGTTCTTTTCGAGCAAATTCCGTTCATCACGATCGAAATCCATCGATTTGTACGATGCGACACGTTCACGTTCACATCGTCACTTTTCTTTGGTTTTACAGTGTTTGTGGTAGACGAGGTATCGTGGATTTAACGTTCAATTCTCCAACGATCAACGTGGATCTGAGGTGCGCCCGCGATGGAATTTTAACAAACTCTAAAAAATTCCTCTCTTAAAAATTCACTTTTTGGTGGGCCCGTAAGATCTGACAACGATCGATCTCGGAAAACACTCACCTTTTCGCAGAGATAACACGGACCCGCCATTTTAGGTGAATTTTTTCGACAGAATTCCGTCAAAACGACACGACCAGAGTGAATGGAAGACCAGCGATCAAACGTCGATTCCCACGGAAAAACGGAGTTCGAGTCGAGAGGGTGAATTTATCGGTGCGCCCAAATCACCAGGCGATGACATGGTGAGGTTTTTGGCAAGGACAGAGAGATAGTTCTCAGAGTCGAGGTGCGTCAGCTCCAATTCGCAAAAAAACAATTGAAAAAAAACAACAAAAAATGAAAAAAAAAAAAAAAAAATTTTACATTAACAATTATTATCATTAATAAATACACTCACAAAATTTTCTCATTAAAGAAAAAAACTTGTAAAAAAAACTGTTATTTTACATATGTAATAAGAAGTAGGAAAAAAAATAAAAAAAATATTTTTTTTACAATTAATAATTATTATCATAAAAAGTTTAACAATTCCCCCCCAAAATTTTGAAAATCACAAATTTTTTTTTTAACAATTAACAATTATTATCATAAAAAATAATCAGTCATGACATCGTCAGTATCTAAACAATCCGTATTAAAATTGAAGAAAATCGAGAGGTATTCGATGTACGGTAGTAAAATTTATAGACTGCAATCGCACGACACCATCGAATTGAAGGACGTGGAGAGGAGTGGATTGAGAGAGAAATACAACAAATTTTCATTGCCTTTGAAATTGAACGAGACCACCTTGGATTTAATGTACAAATGTCAAGACGGTCTCTTAGCCATTCTCAAGGGAACTATAAAAAAAATCGATCCAGACGGTCTGTCGTTCATCTACGGGAGTAATATATATACGATCATCTCTAAAGAAATAGTCAACAAATTGAATCTGATCAACGAGGAAGAACGAACATTCGAGAGGGTGAATCTAGTTTTCCGATGGATTTATCAGGAGAGAGTCGATAGCTTTAAATTTAACATGCTTGTCACAGACGCGAAAATATGATAAAAAAGAGAGAGCTAGTTCATTACAGATAGATTTTAATCTCGACTTGAAAGTTTATTAAAGTATTTATCATGAAGTAGTACTCGTTTTTTTTCTGGTTTTTTTTTTAAATTTTTTTTTTGTGATTAAAGAAAAAAAATATATATATAATAAGAAATTTAAAAATTCACAAAAAATGTTTTGGAAAAATTAAAATAAATATATTATATATATTAAATAAAAAAAAAATGCCAAAAACAAAAAAGCATACCGCAGAAAAAAATTATATTTTTCTACCAAATCCGAGTTGAAAACGTATTGTAGAAATCTAGGAATTAAAAATTATAACCATTACAAAACTAATGAACTATTGATCGAAGCTGTGTGCGAGGAGACTTGTGATCTATCACTGGTGAAATTACAAGCCAAAGTGCGTCAGTTGTTGAAATTGAAAGGTGTTCAATACATGAAAAAAGACGAATGCATAAGTCATTTACTCGATGGAAAGGAAATGGACAAAAGATCTGCGGTAGTGATAAAAACAACTCGAATCAGGAAAAAAAAGATGAGAAGATAGCGACGACAAAACAATGTCAACAAATGACCGCGGAGAAAACTAAGATGAAGAAGAAGATAGCCATTAAACGAAAAGTGGTATGGCGGCAGAAGGTTTCGAAAGAGAATAATAATAAAAAAAAGAAAATCGATGCAGTTCAAGATCACGATTTGTTAGAAAAAAAAACGATGGATGCAATCAAGAGAGCGGTGAATGAAAATAAGGATCTCGGTGCTGTAATTGATATCATGATCGAAGCGTCATTGATTTTGATAGAACGAGAGAAGCCATCAAAGGATGGTTTAAAACTTTTGTCGTGAAGCCCGGTCTCATGAAAAAAATCGATCCTGAATCGTTCATGGAACGGGTGAAGGATAGGGTGTTGGACGTAATTCGAAAACATCTTGGTAAGGGTTTAAAAATAAGAATGATCTTGTATTGTCTGATGAAAGAGGTCGACCCAAAAACAGGTAATATCCTGGAACGAGATGCCTTTCTCCGATCTAAAAACGAGATTGTGTTCAGAGATGACGAATTAGTTGACGTTTATAAAGTGATGAAAGACAAGATGATGGAATCTATGGCTACTTTTCAAAACAAGGGAAGTAATTGGACGTTCGAGAAGATATTGAATCTCGAGATTTACGTGGATAGACACGATCCTTTGAAAGTATCTTCCTATATAAAATTACCTTATTTCGTATTTAAAAAAACAAGCCTTGATCAACATGAAAAATGAAGATGATAACGAGTGTTTGAAATGGGCGATCACATGGGCCTTGTATCCCGTAGAAAAGGATGCTCAGAGAGTTTTCCCAGTACTCAGAGACTTGTAAAAATCTCGATTGGACGGGAGTGTCTTTCCCGACGCGGTTGAAAGATATCAGAGATTTCGAAAAGCTAAATCCCACCGTCTTGGGTTACGAGGGAGATGATAAAAAAGGAGTAGTCTATCCTCTCAGACTGATTTCACACAAAGATAGAGAAAAGGTTGTTAATTTGTTATTAATTTCAGAGGGTGACAATCAACATAATTGCTGGGCTAAAAATATGAGTTGTTTGCTGACGAAGCAGATTAGTAAACATAAGTGTGGGAGATTTTCTGCCTCAATTGCATGAATTCGTTCCATAGTCAAGAATCGTTGACGCGTCATCAGAAATATTGCGGCAAAAAGCAAGGCGTTGCCGTTGAAATGCCTAAGCCTAACACTTACGTGGATTTTCACAACTACAAAAAAAGATTAGAACCACCATTTGTCATCTACGCCGATTTCGAATGTTTCACAACAAAAATACATTCTTGCCACCCTGACGAGCGTAGGAGTTATGCTGAAAAATATCAGAAGCACGCACCTTCTGGCTATTGTTATTATGTGAAACGTTCTTTTGACGATCGAGAATCGTCGGATCCATTCGCCTATGATGACGATGTGGCTCAAAGATTCATAGAAGAGTTAGAATCGAAAATTCAAATATTATACGATAAATTTAAAAAATCTATAGACACGATCATCACGCCAGAGCAACAGCGAGAATACAACGAAACCATCGGATCTCATATCTGTAGACAATTATTCAATAATAATTGTGAAAATAATAAAAAAGTTAGGGATCATGATCACTACACCGGTCTGTTTCACGGCGCTGCTCACAACAAATGTAATTTGAGATTTCGAGATGCTGAATTCTATCCGGTGATAGTTCACAATCTCTCAGGTAACGACAGTCACTTGTTCGTGAAAAATATGGGTGTTAGCGAGGGGTAGTTGAATTGCATCGCGCAAAGAGAGTCATTGATGGTTTGATTGAGAGATGCGTTTCATCAATAGTTATAAATTTATGTCAACCAGTCTGGCAAAATTAGTCAACAATTTGAATAGGGAGAAATTTAAAATCATGAGTAAACATTTCAATGATCGACGAGAATTGATGGACATTATGTTAAGGAAAGCCGTCTAGCCTTATGATTACATGAGTGATCTTTGAAAAATTCGACGACGTCGCTCTACCTCCCAAAGAAGATTTTTATTCAAAATTATACCAGTCTCACATTTCCGATGATGATTACGAACATGAGCAAACAGTGTGGATATTATTTGACATGAAATCCTTGAGAGAATATCACGACCTCTATTTGAAAACTGACGTGCTTCTCTTGGCTGATGTGTTCGAAAATTTTCGACGAGTGTGTCGTCGAATTAGATCTGGCTAGGTATTTCACTGCACCCGGACTCACTTGGGATACTCTCTTGAAAACGACCGAGGTTCGATTGGAATTATTAACGGACGTAGACATGTTGCTCATGTTCGAAGAAGCTGTGAGGGGTGGCGTCTCTATGATTTCTACTAGATATGCTAAAGCTAATAATTATCACATGGAAAAAGATTTCGATTCGGAAAAACTGAATAAATACATACAGTATTGGGACGCTAATAATTTGTATGGTTGGGCCATGAGTCATCCTTTAACGATTGGAAATTTCAAATGGGTCGAAACATTGGAAGAAAAAGAAAAATGGAGAGTATTCTGGAGGTTGATTTGGATTATCCGGAAACGTTACACGATCTACACAACAATTATCCACTAGCTCCCGAACGAATGAAAGTGAACGACGTCGAAAAACTTATTCCTAATTTAAATCACAAACCCAAGTATGTGGTCTACTGCAAAAATCTGAAACATTACATCGATCGTGGGATGAAATTGATCGACGTGCATCGAATCATTCGATTCGACGAGGAGCCTTGGATGAAAAAATACATCGATCTCAACACGAATTTAAGATTGCAGGCTGAAAGCGACTTCGAAAAAGATTTCTTCAAACTCATGAACAATTGCGTGTTTGGGAAATCTATGGAAAACATTAGGAATCGAACTAACGTTCAACTCGTCACGTCTGAAGAGAAGTCTAGAAAATTAATCGTGAAACCCAGTTATCAACATAGAACCATATTCAATGAAAATCTAGTGGCCGTGCACATGCAAAAGATGCATCTAAGGTTCGATAAACCCTGTTATCTCAGAGCGATCTTCTTAGACATTAGCAAGCAGTTGATGTACGGATTACATTACGATTACGTCAAAGCGAAATTCGATTCGAAATGCAAACTATTGTTCACCGACATGGACAGTTTGGCTTACGAAATAGAGGCTAGGGGCATTTATGAGGACATAGCATCAGACGTGAATGAATGGTTTGACACGATTAATTATCCCGATGATCACCCATCTAAGATTCCAAAGGACATCAATAAAAAGATGTTGGGTAAATTTAAAGATGAGAGCGGTGGAAGACAGATCACCGAATTCGTGGGTTTGAGACCTAAATTGTACGCTTATCTCATCGATGGTGAAGAGATCAAAAGATGTAAATGCATTCAAGCATGTGTGACGAATAAAAGCATCGCTTTTGAAGAGTATAAAGACTGTCTTTTCGAAAATTTGACGGGATATAAAAAGATGGCTTCGATTCAAAGCGAAATGCATGAGATATACACCAAAAAAATCAATAAAATTGCGTTGACGGCTGACGATGATAAGAGAATTATATGCGAGGATAAAGTACACACTTTCGCACTCGGACATTATTCCGCGACATTTCAATGAAATCGAGAGACCGAAGACGTCGAAATGTCATAAGTTTAAAAAAAAAACACTTGCGAGTTTTTATAAATTAAAGAAAAAGAATAGAGAGAAAAAAAATAATAAATAAAAAAAAACAAAATAAAAACAAAAAAAACCCAACATATTATGAATAAGAAGAAAATAAAATGCATATCCGTAGAAGGTGTCGTCTTACCTAACGAACCCTTATCCAACATTGATCTATCGAAAGTGGCAAAAGATTTAAAAATCAAACATTTTCGAGGTGTGTTTTCTAGAGATGCCTTGCCAAGAAAAAAAGGCTATGATTCGGAATGTGGAATTTTAAATCTGGATGACATCGGAGGTGAGGGCACGAATTGGGTCACGTGGTTTTCGAATCGGAATAAAAATTATTAGTTCGATAGCTACGGAATCTTACCACCGATAGAAATAAGGAACTATTTAACGTCAGTTATTTACAATACTGAACGAGTGCAAGCGCCGGTTCAAGTGTTTTGCGGTCATCTATGCCTCTACGTTCTCACCAGATGGTTGGAAGGAGATCACTTTCAAGATATTCTTAACGATTTACATTAAAGAATTTTTTTTTTTTTTGGGGGGGGGCGGGGTATATATATATAGAGAGATATAATAAAAAAAAATTTTTTGGTTGCATTTATTAAAAATAATAACAAAATTATATATAATTTTAAATAACAAAAAAACAAAAACAAAACAAAACAAAACAAAAACATGACAGTCAATAAATTCGGTCGTGCTGACGATAATGAAGGTTCCTCTAGGAAGAAAAGAAGAACCACAGTCGAAATTGTTGGTAACATTGCCAACTTGGACGGACGATATATTCAAAGATATGAACCTCGACAAGAACCTTTAAATTTAAACAATAGGAAAATCTACAATCTTCACGAACCAATCGATCAGTTGGATGCCACGACTAAAAAAATACGTCGATAGAGGAGATGAAAATTTCCAGCAGATGATGGGAGATAATTACGTGAATAAAGCCATGACGGCTGATCTTGACTTACTTGAAATCTAAACAAGTTGTGACATAGCAGATCCTAGAGATTCAACCGATGTTGCCACTAAAAGATTTGTGGACGACGCTCACGGGAGATTCAGTAAACATCTGAGAGAACTCTACGTTCCTAAAGTGATGCAGTCCGAATTGAACGTGAATTCTAACAAGATAATCAGCGTGCCCATTCCCACGAATCCCAACGATGCGGCGACTAAACAATATGTAGACTTGGAACTGAGAAAGAATAACGTTGACGAGCTAAAAATGAAATCGGATCTGGATTCGGGATTCAATAAGATATTGAATATGTCTGCGATCGATGATCTGGACGAAGTCTCGACGGTAGTCAACAAAGTCTACGTGGATTCTGCCATACAGGATTCTCAATCCTATCTGGAATCTCAAGTCGACAACTTATATCTGAACAAACAATCTGGAGGAATAATGGAGGCAGGCATCAACATGAACGGTTACAAGCTATTCAGTCTCGATGACAACCCGGAATACGATTCCAGTGCAGTCAGTAGAAAGTTCTTGGAAGAAAATACGGTTTGGAGAAAAGGTGATATGATGGAAGGCAATATAGACATGGGAGGGCACGCACTCACGAATCTGCCGAATCCCGCTCACATGACGGATGCTTGCAATCTGATCTCCATCGTGGAAAAGATAAAATACGCCAGACAATTGATCACCATCTGGGCCGAGGAGAGGAGTGCGTTAGATGAAGGAAAAGCCGATTGGTCTTTCGGAAATGGAGGTAGCGGACCATTGCACGGTCTGAAAGGATATCCCATGCCTGTAGGGGGCGATATCATTCGAATAAGTCTAACTTCAATGGACTTGGGCGAAAAAGAAATCGTCAATATCGTGGTGAATGGTGTGGAATGTGAGGAGAGTTACAGTGTCAAAAAGATGAAGGAGCAACATTTGAACACTAGCATCTTCAGTAAACCTCTTCAAGACGAAAACCAATAATCCTCAAGCTGCCACTTCAGTGGTCTCTCTGTTGATTGAACTGCACCTGCTAAACAAACAGTGAGTACCCCCCAAAAAATGAAAATAATAACAAAAAAAAAAAATGAACAGCGGTGAAAAATTAATACAATATCTCAAAGGCAAACGATTCTTAACTCTCGAAAACCTGAGAAGCAAGAAAGATAAATTGCGTTTGACATCGTATTTCGCGTCTTATCAAGGGGAAAATCTAAAAGATGTTTCTAGGTTCAATGAACTCTTACGGACATTATTCTTGCTTAAAAAATTAAGCAAACAGCAAGAGAAATATATATTTTGTGAAGTTATAAACCATTTCAAAATTGTGTAGGGGAGACAACTCCAAAAAAAGAAAGAAATATAATTAGATTTTGAGACATTGATTTATTCTCAAAAAAATCCAATTACATTTTTTTTATTTTGTTTTGACATTCCGAACTTGCATAACATTGTTGTTTGTTTTGGTTTAACATTCTTAAAACACTCGTCCATGTCTAAATCAAGATTCAGCAATAATAAATTCTTCAAAAGCAGTTTTTCCTCTATACGTTAACGTATTTAGTAAATGTCTCACGCAATCTGTCGTGATTGTTCCCTGTTTTCTAATTCGTTCTACCATTTCCGAAGTCAATATTACGGGTGTTGTCATTTCCAATCGATCTAATATATTTAATAAATTGCTCTCATTTATGTTACCTACCAAATGCGTTCAATTTCGTCTCAAACATTCTCTATCTTAATTATTCATTTTTTTTAGGTTTTTTTTTTATTATTATCATTTATTTTTTTTTATATTTTATCGATATTTCGTTTGGGGGGTGGGGGGAGGTATTTTTAATTTCCATTTTTTATATTATATCATCAAATGATAGACATTTTTTGCCCATCCAATTCGAATTCTAACTCTCTATCAGATAGGACTAGAGCAAAAGCCTAGGTTCTCCTCGGCACATTCTTATCGAATTGCATCTTGATCTGAATGTCTAAGACGCTACTCTTGAGTCACTCGCTCTGTTTACTAACGTCGAATACAAACAGGGGTTACATCGATTTATATTCGGAGGGAGTGATGTTAGGATTACCCATCAATTCATCCAGTCGATGATATTTCTTTCTGAAATCCGCAGCACCGCCGTATAGTCTGCAGAAATCGTTTTTATCGAAAGAGGCATTGTAATCGATGGCCAGATATCTCATGGCATTTAGAAATACCTGCATGTTTCTCACGTTACAATGATCGATTAGGGAAATTTTCTCTTGAGACCCATCCTTATCGGTTTGAAATGCCACTATGATGAATCTTGGTCTTTCCGAAGCAGATTTCACAGTCAATCTCCAATTGAAGTGATTGGTAGATGGTGGAATACTAGCCGTGTCGCACTATCTCATCCTAAATCCCACCGGTAATTTACTCTTCGATTCTATGATCTTGTAGAGACGTACTTTGGCAATACGTGCTGAACAAACCAATATATCTTGTTCAAATGTATCTTACCCACATCGGTCGCAGTGCGTCTCATAATGGCTTCGTCGTTTCCTTTTCTAATCAACGTCAGATTGTGTTTGAATCCGTAGAGAATCTTATCGTAATAATCCGCGAATCCGAATATGTGTTTCAGATGTATCCTAAATGAAAACGTTCTTTGGTTCTCGATGTCTTGATGACGTAATTAAATCTCAGGGCGGTACTGGTATTGGCTGCACTCGTGTCGGCAACGGTATCTTTCACCCACAATTGGGTGACCAATGGATGAACGTGACTGTTGTAAAATTCATTCCCTTTGTCCACCCACAATTTATCTGGTTTTCGAGAAGATGATGCAAATTTGCTCTTCAGAGCCTCGGCCACGCAAACTCACAATTTATTCTTCAGAGGTCTCATCCATCCATATTTCGAAAACACGTCAATGACCGCCAGTATGTATTTAATGCCTTCGTTCTGTTTTGAATGTGATTTCATGTCGACTAGCTTGGCCAACCAAATCTGATCCAGACCCTTTACGAATACCCTTCTCCTTCAAAATTTATGAGTGACGGGCTTGTGTAGTTTGTTAGCCAATGCATTCATTAAAAATGTTTTATGGACATTTTTTTATGACCCCATTCGAATCGACGTTTGGTACCGATCACTTTACCGACCAATGAACGTTCGAGTCTCTCTTTCCTAGTGTGATTTGGTATATTTTTCAACGTCGTCAACATGTTTTTATCGCAGATTCGATTACGATTCTCAACGTCAGGATATTTAGCGTAGCACAGATCGTGAGCGTAAGTGGCCGAATCCACCCTATTGATGGGTTTGCTCCAAGATTTAGGTGTCAGATCTCGATTCAATCTCTTATTTAATTTGTGCCAGCTCTCGTGAATTGATGTCCTGGCATATGCATTTTGCTGGGTAGATTATTAATCAATTTATTCGTCAGACCGGCACCATGTTTGACGAATTGCGTTTTTGTTGAACCGTTCATTTTATACGTTCCACGAAGCATGGGACTTTTATTTTTTGCCAGTACTTTTTTAACATTAACCGTATCGATAACTCTCTTGCATGTGACCCAATACATTTTTTGTTTTTTTATTTTTTAGTATATATATATATATTTTTTTAATTATTTTTTTTTTTAATTTATATATAAATTTTTCTTCTTTTATATATACATTTTTTTTTCAATCGATTGCTTCTGGAATCTTTTTGGGATCCAATAATTTACGAAATGATTGTCTCGCTTCTTCCCTACCTTTTTCCCACGAGAGAATCTTTCAATTCTTCCTTGAGAATCTGACGACTCTTGACTCTTATCTTCACTTTCATGACTTCGTATTTTTGTTTTTCATTCAATATGTCGATGAATTCACCATCCGAAATCCTACCATCTTTCAATGCCATAGAGATCTTATCCGACATGGAATCGATCTTTGCATCGGCCAAAACACTGATGTTTTCGTGTTTCTTGGCCTTCACGGATAATTTCTTAGAGCGAAATTTTCTGAGCAGACTGACGAATGCAGCAGTCAAAGCCAATCCTTCTATGGCCAACACGACCAGAAGAGCAACGAGGGCGTCGACAATAGATTGATTCCAGCAACGTTCAAACCCATAGAGATCGTGATGAGAGTCAAATCCACACCACTCACAAATTTCTCTAATCTCAAACATTTCTTATTGAGCGAACAATGAGAATCTCTCACTTGCATCAGATATGGTTGAATTCTATTGATTTGTTCCATTCAATACCTCTGCACCTCATCATCACTACTTTCTGGTGACAGAAGAGGTGCCGTGGGCTCCATCTTCTCTAACGATGGATAGATGTTTTTACTTCGAAGTTCCATTTTCATTTTATTTTTTTTATTTTTATATCTATTATTATATATTTTTTATGTATTTTATTTTTTTCACTCGTTATTATTTTAACCCCCAACATTTTTTTTTAGTCGTCATCGTTAGAAAGATACAGGGAATAACACACATCATCATCGTCGTCATCATCGGGAATATATGGGAAATAACACATAATGATTTTTAACAACTTTCGACGAAAGCAAGCTCTCAATTTCATGGAATCGTTCATTATAATGATTATATAAAAAAATTCTCTATTCTTATTATAAGTTTTTTTTTCTATTATTATGAATATTAGAAGTTTTTTGTTTTTAGTTTCTTATATATATATATAAAAAATGTTCTGTTAAATTTTAGCGGTCTTCCCCTTTCCTATAAATATTCCAAAATGCGTTTCCTGTCTACGGTGGTGAGACTTCGATGTGCTAACTTCAATTCTTCTGATTTTGTGGGCTCGGGTTCTCCAATGCAAGACACGAATTGTCTCCAAGATTTGATCACGTCGTCACGTCGGACGTATTCCAATGCAGGCATGAAATACATGGTGATGGTGTCTTCCCATTCCATCAGAAGACACGAATGATCAATGTGATTAAATTCTTTCTCCTCTCGACAACTGAGGCATCTTTCATTCAAGACACAAGGAAGTTGTTCGTTCACGCAGATTGCATAAGCTCTGCACAGCGCTCTTTGAAGAAACCAAGCTCTCGATTCCATGGAATCATTCGTCATAAGTTTTTATATATAAAAAAATTTCTATCCTTATTATTTTATTTTTTTATTTCTATTATTTTGTTTTTAGTATTATTTTTTTTACATTTTTTATCTTTTATATATATTTAGTTTTTTTTAATAACAACATATATATTCATCTCATCATCAAACGAATGAACGAGTACTTCTCGTCTATTATGATCGTGCTTATTGGAAAGAAATGACATTTTTTTTTTTCGAAAGTTGAAGTTTATGCCTCTCGTATTTCGATAAAACCATTATTTTTTTATCGTCAGAATGATATGGGAAATATTGTTTTCTCTCCTTTTGTTCCATTTTTTATAATAACATACCCAAGATGGGTATATTCTTAAACGGCGATTTCTGACCGAAGAATAAACCTTTACCAATCGGTTCCACATTCTCTCCAGCCTTCAGATAGAGACCGTCTCCGTGGAAAGCATTGCCACCTTTTCTCATGGGTCCTAGATACAATCCTTCACCTTCAGTGTATGCACGACACAAGGCTCCTCCCTTCTTCAAAAATAGTCCGTTTCCTCCCATTATTTTGTCGACTCCCGAACTACCGAGTCCCGAGAGAGCTCCCACGCCGAGAGCTGGCAACATTTTCTTCGCGAGAATGGGTAATGCTTTGGAGGCGAGTCCCAATAGCGGTAAGAAACCGCCTTTCATTTTCTGATTATATTCCAATTGAGCAGAACTCAATCTCACGGTCGTTCCCGTTCGATTACGAATCGCTTTCTCCATCCTTTTAATTTGAGTTTTAGTCCAGGCGATTCGATCGCTAGCGCCGCTCGCCAGATCTTCGCAACTGAATTTAAATCTAACGGCCTCACCTCGATGCCTCACCTCGATGCCTCAACTCTCTACGAAGTTTAGCTTTCTGTCCTTCGGATATGTTCACGTTTTTAATGATGTATCGACTGCTAGTCATATTTTGTTGTTGTTTTTTTTCACTGGATTATAATTATTTTTTTTAATTAGAAATATTACAAGTTAGTGATTTTTTTGAATTATTATAAATATTATAAGTTTTCTATAAGTTTTTTTTAAATTTTTTTTAATTTTTTATATAAATATATAAAAAAAAATGAGAAAAAATAAAAATAATGTCATAAATGACCGAGTGGAGGAACACAATGACCAACAATCAACGCAGCTATGTCTGTATAGTCAATATATTGTCTGGAATCACTCATTTTATTTACATCTGGATTTTATTCAGTTTTGATAACCATATCATCAAACAAGTGACACATTTACTAATTATAAATTTGGCATACATCAACCCAATCCTTCACACACCAGTCAATATCGACTCTCTATCTAACAAAAGCGGGCATTAGTCATAACACCAGAGATACAATTCATTCACTAATCACTACGGAAATCATATGATCAACTGTGCTAAGCTCACTAAGATAAGATAATATGCACGAAGCGTTTTCCACAAAGGAATGCACTAAGCTTTCACTAAGATATGCACGAAGCGTTTTCCACACAGGAATGCACTAAGCTTTCACTGAGATATTTCACAGATAATTGCACAAAGCATGTAACACAGTTTCACCTACAGGCTTCCGTAGCATGCATTCAAATCTATTTCCGAGTTCACTTTGACTGCTGACGGCGATTAACAACATGACACTCCATTCCCTTCTTATTTAACATGAAGGTGAAATCACACTTCTGGGCTTCCGTACAATCGATACTGCCTCATATCCCAACACGGAGACCACAAAGTGAATGACAGCAAACCCATAACATTTGTTCCTTGAAGCAGTTTCTATTTAATATTATTTCCAAATATATTTTATATTTCGATCCATCTCACAATAAATCACAAAACAGAGTGACTTCTATTTTCATTACAATCAGCCTTGACTCAATGTCTTGCACGCTTTTTCATATACCTTGCACTCTCCGCCCGCAATTTACAAACATCATTATTCCATGGCAAACAGCACTGACCAAACGTTCCATATTAAGGCTGACAGCAATTCAAGGTTATACATGACAATTTGACTGCATATTCCTAACCCATTTGCTGCAGTTTTACTTACCTCTTACTGAAACAGCATTGGCACTCTAAAATCTATTGTGACAAATAAATATAATTGAAAAAAAAAAAATTTTTTTTTGTTCTTTTTATATTTATTCATTATAAATTCACATCGCGATCTACCCTTGTTGTAGACAGTTACTTCGAGTACACTTTTTTCATACACTAAAATACAACCTTGGGAGCTGATGCACCTCGACTCTGCGAGCTATCTCTCCCTCCTTGCCAAAAACCTCACCATGTCATCGCCTGGGGATTCGGGCGCACCGGTAAATTCACCCTCTCGATTCGAACTACCTTTTTCTGTGGGAATCGACGTCGGATCGCGGGTCTTCCATTTGCATTTGTCGTGTCGTTTTGATGGTATTCTGTCGAAAAAATTCACATAAAATGGCAGGTCCGTGTACCTCTGCGAAAAGGTGAGTGTTTTCTGAGATCGATCACTGTCAGGTCTTATGGGCGCACCAAAAAGTGAATTTTTAAGAGAGGAATTTTTTAGAGTTTGTCAAAATTCCGTCGCGAGCGCACCTCGGATCCATGTTGATCGTTAGAGAATTGAACGTTAAACTCACGATACCTCGTCTACCACAAACACTGTAAAACCAAGAAAAAGTGACGATGTGAATGTAAACGTGTCGCATCGTACAAATCGATGGATTTCGATCGTGATGAACGCAATTTGCTCGAAAAAACTAAGTTTTGGGTTAATGTGCGATCGAGAAAAAAAACGAAATGCACCCGTATCCCCGTTTTCACACTACTGCAGTTCAATACTGTCTGTTTATATTGGCCTGGTGATTAACGGCAGTACAATGCTACCTAATCACATAAGTGTGGTGGATAACGACTAATCAATACTGTGTACTCATAGTGGTGTGGTGGTTAACGGCAGTGCAATACTCTCTATTTATATTGGCGTGGTGGTTAACAGCAGTTCTGTACTGTCTACTTATATTGGTGTGGTGGTTAACAGCAGTGCAGTACTGTCTTCTTATATTGGTGTGGTGATTTAAAATCATTTTCCTGCCTCCAAAAATGCCACTCTGGCGAAAAAAATGCCACTTGGGCGAAAAAACCCTATGGAGAATCCTATGTTAATTTTTTCGCTCAAGTAGCAGTCCTGGGGTATGGGGAATTCAGTGTTAAATGTTTTTCGCTGGAGTGGCACCCCTTACTACTATTTGGTAAAGCCCACCAGATTGCCCACAAGACGAAAATTTGACTCACCACTCGGAGCTTGTTCCCCTATTTAAAAATGCCACTTGGGCGAAAAAACCCTATGGAGAATCCTATGTTAATTTTTTCGCTCAAGTGGCAGTCCTGGGGTAATTCAGTGTTAAATGTTTTTCGCTGGAGTGGCACCCCCTGGGTAAAAAGCCTACGGAGAATCCTATCTTAATTTTGTACCTATAGTGGCATATTTGGGAGTAGGGAATTAAGTGTTAAATGCTTTTCGCTTGAGTGCCAGCCTTGGGGAAGGGGGAAATCAGTGTTAAATGCTTTTCGCCGGAGTGCCAGCCACGAGTAAAATGGCTTATGAGGGACCGATGAGGGACTATCTTAATTTTTTCGCCAGAGTGCCCACATTGGGGTATGGAGAATCCTATGTTAAATTTTTGGTCTATAGTGGCATATTTGGGTATGGGGAATTCAGTGGTAAATGCTTGTCCCTATACTGCCACCCTTGGGGAAGGGGGGATTCAGTGTTAAATGCTGGTCCCTATAGTGTCAGTCACGGGGTAGAGGCCTCCCAATTACTTTATGCTGGCAAATATGTGGATTTTGCTTATTAATCAATCTCTCCATACTTTAAACTGTATAACACTTTACTGTATGGAAGGATTGGTTAATAAACATACAATCTCTTACCCACAGTGGAAAAGAGAAGTATCTCTTAACTCTTTTTCACTTATGGGATAGAGTGGTGAAAAAAGAGAAGTATTTCTTAAATGCTGGTCCCTATAGTGTCAGTCACGGGGTAGAGGCCTTCCAATTACTTGATGCTGGCAAAATATATGTTTATTAATCAATCTCTCCATACTTTAAACGGTATAACACTTTACTATATGGAAGGATTGGTTGATAAACATACAGTCTCTTACCCACAGTGGAAAAGAGAAGTATCTCTTAGCTCTTTTTCACTTATGGGATAGACTGGTGAAAAAAGAGAAGTATCTCTTCTCTTTTTTTACTGCTATGGAGAGCTAGTGGGCACTGCTACAATTTTAAACAGCCAATAAGAATTAGTTTATGTACCAATGTTTAATATATGAAGTGAGAAGCATATATACACCGAGATCTGAGTTTGTGTATCTATACAAAACCTTTTACGTCGAGTTTTTTTGTGTGATACCACTTTATTTCAAGATTCCATTTTGCTGAGAAAATATTTATAGCCAGAATTGTGTCTTGAAATAAAGCATTATCGCTTACGATTTTTGGAAAAAATGCTAAAATATCCTATCTGTGATACATAATAGTGATTGGCAAAAATATACAATAGAAAAAATGTTTTTATAAAAAAAAACTCTGTGGGTTGTTTTGACACCTAATCTTGATTACATAAAATAATGTCTATAGTTTTACTCAAACCATTGACTAACTTCTCTGTCATTCTCTTGGAAATTTCTTGGGTCGAAATTGATAGTAAGAATTGTCTCTAAATCATATTCTTTAGCAAGATGATCCAAGGCAAATATACAGTACATTCCACACACCACAGTATGAACACTGTGTACTCTCATTGTGTTAATAGTCCATGAATCTGTGTTTTCACTATGAATTTGTAAATGTCTTTATCTAATGGTGGTAAGCCATAGGAATCAAAGTAGATGCATGAATGATTGTCTTTGAAATATATTACCACCCAATGTTCTCCCGGTTCTCTTGATGAATCTGTGTTCACAATATAAGCTTTTTTATGTTTAGGTTTTTGTTTTGGTAATAAGTCTTTTGAACACACTTTTCCATTCATTAATGATAACCTTGGAGAATTGTCCAGAATATATTGTAGTTGAGTGGTTTCCATCTCTTCTTAGCCATGAAAAGGGCTGTTATAAAGTTGTACTTTTCAATCAATTTCTTCTTCTTTATTAAGTGGTGTATAGTAGCCCCATTCTTTCTCTACTAAATCCGCCCGCCTCTTAATGTCTTCATCAGTGTTAATTTCAAATTTTACATTCACATTTGCAAAACATCCTTCAATATTCAGTTTCTTTGCTTGTATGTGCAGTTTATATAGTACACTTGATGGACACACTTTTTCCATACACTCTTCCACATACATTTCAATCCATATTCTTACATCTTCTTTTATACAAAAGTCATGCTCTTGTCCAGGTATTTCTAGTCATGCACCACACAGATTGTTCACTTTTTGCTTTATCAAAAGTGTCACTTCACCCACAACAATTTCTTTAAATAATCTAAGGAACAGTTTTTCATTGCGAGTTTTCTCTTTCCTTATTATGTTTATTCTTTTTCTCATCTCCCTGTATATCTTGCAGTGTTCACATTTACCCATTGTTAATAGTCAAATATCACTTCTCTGAATTTGTTGATTTCTATCTCACTATCAAATTCTGCATAGACAACAACGTTGATTACCTCTGTGAGAGCATGAGCAAACTGAAGATCCAGTCGAAGGTTGCTAGACTTTATAGGGTGAGCTAATGGCCCACTACCTGACTGATCGGGTGTCAAATCAACTCCCCAGAGGGTATATCCTTTTGCATAATCCTGCATTGATATATTAAATGTTTGATTTTGTCCAAAATAGCCCATTGCTTCAAATAATGAAAAATATGAATTTAGATAAAGTCCACCTTCGAAATTCGGTTTAAAGGGACGTGCTTTAATGGAATGTCCATCTATTGTGATTTCCAACTTGTTCAAATTGAAATGTTGAAAATTAAATGGACATGTTCCAATATCTCCATTTATATCTTTATTTGAAACTAAACCAAGAATTAATCATTTTGGCATCTGTTTATGAAACAGATGGTCTTCTAGTTTTGACTGAAGACCATTTCCAATCGTAAATGTTTTCATTTCGGTACGTCTTATGGGCATTTTATAATTTGTTCGATCTATTTGTGCATTAAGATCACTCGCAAATTTAGGAATTAAATCCAAGGCCGGGATTCTGAATATGGCTTTTTGAATTTCTATTTTTCCATCTACACCACCAATCAGACAAAATTTAGTTGGGGAACGATGAATTTTAATTCTCATCTCTGTGCCATTTGGTAAATATTTGTCTTGCACAAATAGATCTAAATGTATTTTTCCTCTTAGTTGTACAGATTTACTGTTTGCAATTAATTTGTGACGTTCAACCAAACCTTTGTTATTTGAATCATTCGCAATTGCTGCATGCTGGTCTGGAGTATCTACATACCACATCTCACTAGCAGCTAGCTGTGTTTTTTTCACATCTTTTGAATAGCTTAACAGATTTTCAAAAAATCCTCGATAAGGATACATGTCTGTATTGGTGGTTATCAGAGAACCGTTCAGTGTAACATCAATTTTACTGAACATACTGTGAAATAAATTATTGATAGGAGTAATATTTGTATCATCTTCCAATACACTCCCATCTTGCTTTGTAATTTTGAATTGAACCTAAAGTGTAGATGATGCAAGATCTAACCACTTGGTTGTTTGTCTTGGAATTAAAAATTCTATTGGTGAAGAATTGTTTAAAGATGCAAAAGGAAATTGCTCAATCTCACCAATATTTTCGACACCACTTGATGTTGGTGATACATTATCTGGATCAAATCCGCTACAAAAATGCTCGCAAGATCCATGTAACATCATGATTTAATCAAATATATCAAGCGGTCTTGAATTTCGGTTTGAATAAGATTGTCTTTTACGTGTCTTCCCTCTTTGAGAACGAACAACAGAGTGATGTTTTGGTTCTTGTTTCTGTCTTTTTATTCCCAAAGCAGCTTTACCCACTGATGTCATAAGATCTGTTGCATGAGTGAGCATTACTTTTTTAGATGGTTTACGATTTCTCATCAATTCATTTGCTATTTCTAAACCAGGTTTAATCCTTCTTTCTTTAAAGTTCGAAATGAATTTTCTGCAATTGGTTTTATTAATGGTATTGCTGATCTTATGGCTGAGTGAAAAATAGACCCTAATCCATATCCGTATTGCCGTGGTACGCCTCGATACACTGGCATCATTTTTATAAATTGAATTTATGTCACTCTCTAAAATGCAACTTGACAACACTCTTACCACTTGAAAACTGAATGTTTTTACCAGTATTCCCATTTATATTTATAGTGATCTGATCAAAAGAAGATTTGGATACTGGTACATAATGTACATTATCAAATTCTTTATGAGTGTGCAGAGATTCGTCACGAGTTTCAAATGGTAACGCACGTAAAATAGGTGCTTCCATATCACCAAGAAATGTATAATCTGCAATATCAGAATAAATAAAGAGTTGATTAAAATCCATATTTAAATCCACGTTATATTTAAATGCATCTTTTGCTGTGTTAGGAAAAATTACTGGAAACATACCATCTTTACACCCCAGTTTTGTGATAAACTTTCTGATAATTCAAGTCCAACTGATGCAATACTATTTGATACAATTTTTATACATGAATGTCGAGATGAATAACCAAGATGAAATGACACACCGAATTCTTTAAAAATATCCCCAAATTTTTCTTGAATTTCGGATTCTATTGCTTCCGCAACATGTCCACCATTTGCATATGCCCCTGGCAAAATACTTAGCTCAACAGCAGCAACACCCTTACGTACTGTATGTTTTAAAAACGATTTATTAATATTATTAATGCATGCTGATATTTTTGGATCTGTCACAATGATTTTAAAATTTGTTTCATCATCTGTTATATTTCTTGCCTCAGATGGTAAAATTACTTCAACTAATCCCACCTCCCAATGTTCTTTATTAATATGAATCGGTTTAGATAATTGTGTTTGGAAACAACATTGTGTGTTATTTGGAAACATATCCATAGAACTATCACTCAGTAGTGTTATGTAAAATGAATTCATTTTTCTTATCATGTGGTTTCAAATATTTTAAACCAGGGCTTGGAAGAATATACCCTAAATAACTACTCAATAATACCAACCACAATTCTTTGTTTGGGGATTGTAAACTAAGGTGAATGATAGCCGTAATTATAATTGCATAAATAACAATTATTTGTGTGAAATAAGTCACTTGATTTTTTGCAACAAGACTCCCACAAAAATTAAATTGTGATTGTTGACTTTGTACTTCAACACTTGCACTTTCACGACTCAATGCATTTTCATTTACTGACATATTCTTTTTATACTAAATCAGATTCTGATATCCAACTATCAAATTTTGAGGGATAATCTTCCCAATGTACTTTAAGCTCCTTGACAAGTTTCTTACCCACACGTCTTGAACGTTGTGCAAGAACCGAATCAATGATATATTTTTTATCATCTGTTACACTTTGAATTTCTTGTGGATAAGATGTCCCCTGTATACGTTCACCACCCATATCTTCAAGTTTATAAGTGTTTTGGTGTGTATGTTTTACATGGGTAATTTTAAATAACTCTTTTGTCCAATTTGGTAAATACCCCTTTTCAAATATATGTTTGGTTTTGTTAATACATACTATATCGCCAACTTTAAATTTTATTTTTCTCTCTTTAGATTTTTTTTTACCATACAAATTTTGAGTTACTTCTATTTCATTTTCTATTGACACAGATGCAGGAGTTCTCTGAATACACCGATGGAAACTGTGATTGTATCCATCAACTAAATTTTGTAATACATCAATATATCTTAATGTACGTTTGTGTGTAAAATATTTCCACATTCGTGTTTTCAATGTGCATTGAAAGCGTTCTACAATACTAGCTTTTGTTTCAGGATTTTCTGTCGTGAAAAAAGGAATTTTTTGTTCCTTTAAAAATTTTTGCATCTCTTTATTTTTAAATTCAGAACCTTTATCTGATTGTAAAGATAATGGTTTACGTCCAGAAGTTTTCAAAAGTCTTTGGAAAGATTTTGTTAGTGTTTGTCCTGATTTATTGTGAATGGGTATAACCCATGCATATTTTGAAAAAACATCAATGACACAAACTAAATAACGAAATCGGTCATTGTGAGATTGTAAACTTTGTAAATCTGCTAAATCAATTTGCCAATGATGATCAATTCCACCCTCTACAGTCTTTCGTCTAGCAATTTTTTTACGAATGGGTTTATGTAAAGTGTAAGTTCTTTCTCCTTTCAACCATTTTTTGACTTGATCAACTGTAACAGATTTATCTTTACTATGAGCTGCTTTGTATAAATTTTGTATACCCCCATAACCAGCAGGATGTTTTGTATTGTAATATATTTCAGTTAATAAATCATTCAATATGCCTCCCATTTATTAGAAAGTTTATTTTCTGCCAATTTATGCCTAGGTGATAATTTTGGTGTTTTCTTTCCTCGAACTATTTTTCGGTTTGGAGTTGTTGACAGAGAAATTTCTAACCAACTATCTTCAGGGGGACTTTGATATTCATTGGGTTTTGCATCACGATTCATCCATAACCAACGTTCACGATTTCCAACAAAATCTTGAGGGATATTTATAGCTTTTAAACCATGATTGAACATCTCCCAACCGGTCGGTTTAAAACCTTTTCGATGTCTAAGAACATCATTGACTAAATTGATGATGTTTGAGCCTTTTATGGGTTCTCCATCATAACTTAAAATACCCTGATCATCCCAACACATGTGTGGATGAGATGATAAAGCAGACAATAATGAAGTTGCTTTACATTTCATTGTAATAGGGATACTTTCTATAATACGATCTCGTAAAAACTTTGAATTTCTTTCTGGCTCAGGCATAACCATTGATGGTTGTAATGCCTTCTTATGTGACAATTGAAATTTTTGTAAATGTTCACCATTCTTTCGTTTTTTCTCACCTTCTGATAACTCTGAATTTTCTATCACAGATGATAATTCATTCTGCAACTGTGCTGTATTAGTAATTTGCGGATCAGGTGGTAATCTTGGTCTTTGAAATTTTTCATTTCTAAAGCGCTGCATTTCTTCTAACATTTGATAAGGTACAATAGCCATTCTCTTCATATTTTACTCACCAATTTATTTACAAGATTTGTTGCAACTCCAATAGCAGGCCCAAGTAGACCAAGTAATGGTAAAAAAACACCTTTTTGATTTAAAATTTGTTTTTTCTTTTTAAGAGATACAGATTTACTAGCAATAGATCTTAGTTGCTCACGCTTCGGTTGTAATTTTCGTTTCTGAGTGGGGGTTAGATATATGTTTCCTTTTAAAAGATTATGACAACATTCTGACATACAATTAATCAGTTTTTTAGGTGCATTTTTCATAATTTGTTTTTGAAATTCTGGAGGTGTTTGACTTAGTGCCAATAACACCCCACCATATTTGTTAACTAGAGGAATCTTATGAGATTTTTTTCACCATCTTACCCCTACAAAGTGTATTCATAAAATGATATGATAGACCAACATGCATTTCATTTTATTCAACAAAAATAAGAACTCATCTCCTTAACACGTTTAGGTGCATTCAAAGCTGTGAAACGTGCCAATGTTGGGATGTTTTCTTTTAGTGGTATATGTCCCACATTTTGTCTAGAACCCATAGGATCATGTGATACTCTATTCCCCGTATTTGATGTACGTGTCAAATTTAATGGTGGTACTATTTTTTGTTTTTGAAGTTTGCTCACTAAAACTGATTTTGTTTTTGTCTTTTTTTGAGGAGTGACTAAAAAATTTGCATGCATGTAATTTTTATCAACATTTCGTTTCTTTTTAAGTGATTTTCGTTTCTTACTTTTGGTTTTTTTGAATGGTGAATAAAAATTTCTACTTGTCTTATGACCATCCCATCCAATTAAATTACGAATGATAACAACACCAAAAAAAAAACACCACCACCTGGTTTTAAAATAATGTTTCGTTTGGTTGCAAGATCTACTCTTGGATTTGCAAGTTGTTCAAGATCTTGTTTATGTTTATCCATATATGTTAAAGTTTGTTTTGGCAATTTAATTTTATTATTGAGTATGATTCTACTTGCTAATGTAAACCATTTTAAAATTTTCTTGAAACCTTTCTTAAGTAATTTTTCTCTTGCAAATGGATTTGTCTGCTGACTTAATTGTTCTAATGGTTGAATAAAAGATACCATGATGATGTGTACTTGTTGAAAAAACGTTTAACAACTGACACAATCTCATTAGTGCACCAGTTTTTTATACTTTTGTATAAATGATAGGTCCACGTTCATTTTGCGTTACCCAAGGATGAAAAATATCAGTTCTCAATCTCAAAGATTCAGGGGTTTTAGGATGAAAATCAATTAATAAATAACCATGATCATTACTCGTTGCATCTTTATAAGATGCATTTAAATGTGGTAATTGAACTTGATTTGCCAATACTTTAATTTGTTCTTTATCTGTAGTATTTTGAAATAAAATCATATAATGTGCATTTAAACTTATGGTACGACTAGATTTAGATTGTTGAAACATATTTTGTGTTATGTATATGACACTTGCATTTCTATGATGTCCTTTTCGTGTGAACCATAATTTAATTTTTTCTTCATCTTTATCTCCTAACATATCATCGAAAACTACAAGGTATGGAATAGTGATATCACTAACAATTTCATATTCATCATCAGGGATGCCTTCTATGAATTTAATATCTTCACTCTCTTTAAGTAAAGTATATGTATTTTGCCATTCTTTATAACACCAGATGATTTTTTGTGGGGGAATTTGAAATAAGTCATGTTTCATATCAATAAGCTTTTTTACAAATTCCGTTTTTCCTGAACCACTACGCCCTGAAATAAAGATATTACAAGGGTGTTTAAACAATAAACATTCACTTGATGCCATTATTTTTTTGTGAGAAAGTGTTGTCAAAACACTAACTTATATACTTTCTGTTTCCATAGCTTCTTCAATTCTATGAGTGGGTTTTTTTTTTAAGGGCACTTTTAATTCAAATAAAGTTTTTGAAGAACTCTGATCTATTTGTGACATACATCCTCTACATAAATAATTCATGATTTGTTCATCATAAATAATAAAATCCCACATAACTCTTGTCCAAATATTTTCTACATTATCTTTGTAAAAAGCATTCATGATTTGTAATGCATTACAAAATTCCCCATACATTTCATCTTTTTTCCAATTGATTATGAATAAATTCTTTTGTTATTGTTAGAGAGCCAGGAGTGATCATTTGAAATGCATATAATAATGCCTTACATGTGATCTTGTTTTCTAAGATGTGTCTTACTCGTTTCATGGTTGAAATCAAACTGATGATTCTTTTGTCTGTTCTGATGTACTTTGTGCATCAGGTAATACATTACATCATGTACTCTGTTCATCAGGACTGTCAGGAAAATCATTTTCTACATTATCTGTAAACATTTTGTCTAACTTAGTTTTGAATTGTCCTGAAGCTTTTCTTGCAAATATGGACTAAATGTTGTTCTTTGATCATCTAGTACCATGAGTGCAAATAAAGATTTAGAATCTGGAAAATCATCTAGACACTTGTCATATTTGTTCATTGTTGAAAATATTTGATTTAAAGTGAATCCATAATCCATCACTGATAATATTTTATCTGGAAGTGTTTGCATACATGTGGGTGGTTTATACAATTGACAATTTCTTATCAATTGAATATAAGAACAATTTGGTGACCACTTAACATGTTCTTGTAAAGGAATATCCGTTTCTTCCCAATCATGTAAACCTTGTCCACATACAAAACATTTTACTTTACCATCTCCTACATAGAAAAACCCAGCTTTAGCTAAATCTTCTTTCTTGGATTGTAAAATAGGATTTGTAGTCATACTAGAACTCGAAAGTCTTCTTAATTCTGATAAGTATATAGGATATGTAGGATTAAGTGGTAGAGACATCTTCCCTGCTCCCTGATCAAAGTCTGAATAAGTTTTTGTGATGAATATTTATATCTTATACCCATAGGGGAGTGTATCATATTTACTGACAACAAAATGTTTTGTGTAAACAGATCTGAATATTTTGCTTTGTGCTTCACTTGTGACTTGTCTATCTTTGTTACATTTAATTCTATGTGTATATTCAATGTTTAATTTGTAATGCTCTCTGTCTCATGCACACTCAATCATGCTTTCAAAATTGACTTTTTGTGATGTCATGTAATCTAATGTGATACCCTTAACTTTACATGTGGTATGTATTTCTCCATCTTTAAAATATTTGTATCCATAATTTTTTGGACCTAAACCCACAAACTCTGTGATTTTTGCCCCTGGGTGTTCATCTGTCCACTGCCCTAATCTACTATTTACAATTTCTGGATTCCAAAGTGATGGTTTATGTTTGTAGATACAACTGTCTGTGTCAAAATATAAAACCCGCATTCCTAATTGTTCTAGAACTTTGTATAATTCTATACGTGCATAGGCTGTGACAAATGAAGCTATGACAACATTGGCTGAATTGTGTGGATTGTAAACATATGTAGCGTCAATGTAGTTTACTAAAACAAACTGATCATGGTCAAAAAATTCCACATTCTTCACAATTTTGTTTTTGTTCTGTATTATTTCAAAATATTCTGATGGTTCATTTATGTATTTTGTTTTAGTTTTTATATTGTTTTGTGCATTTTTCCCCAGAGACAATTTAACATGGTTTTGGCTAATGATCTTTTTCCTGTTTTTTTTTCCAACTTTTTCTAAATAGATATTTTCAATCTGTGCATAATCGTTTTTAATTTTTTTTTGTCTGTTTCTGTTTTCACCCAATCTGGAAACCCACTAGCTTCTTGCTTCATTTTTAAATATTTGTTCACATAATATTTGTAAATCTCTGAAGACCATTCATCCCAATGCCAAATCTGATAAGTGTCAAGAAGAGTGTACCCCAAATCCAATGCTTTGCAAAGTTCAACAGATGTCCATGTACCTACAAGTGCACGTTGTTCTGGTGTGTGTTTACAGTGATCTAATTCGTGTTCTGCACACATTTTACAAAGTGTGAATGTCATTTTCCTATTACAATGAATAGGTAAAACTGGCAAAAAAAGATTTTGAGGTGGTAAAACTTTACATTTAAGGAGACCTCTGTATTGGCTTATTTTGCCAGTGTCTATGTTTTCCTTTGTGAGTATATCTGGATGGCCCACTGGATATTCCATGTGTTTGTTCACATATGGGTAAAGTGAACAGATATCTATATATTTAATTTCTGTGTCTGTGTTTTCGTCAATTTTGTAGTGTAATTTAATGGCATTTGTTCTCCCGCCAAATAATGCTTCTCGTGGTTTAATTGGGTCCATATGTGGGAAAAATATATCTAAAGAGGCTTGAACTTCAGGATCTGATTTACATAGATGATCCAAATCGTGCTCCCAGACTACATGTATGTTATACCCCAATGATTTGAAATGTTTTATGCGTGATTGGGTTTTGTTGTACAGAGATTGATAGAATTGGGAATTGATTGGATTTTTCTCAAACATGTCAGGATAGCAGGTTTCACATCCATGCCACATACATCCATAAAATTGATAGATTGTATTTGTCTCTTTGTGAAAACCATCTACATAATAATTTCCAATTTTTATTTCTCCACCATTTAGTGCATGTCGTATGTGTATGCCTTCTTCTTGAGCTAGTAGCTGTAAGAATCTAATGGCTTTCATGGAATAGCTAACGGCAGTAGGGTACCCTGTGTCTGAAATGAGACCAACTTTGTTTTCTGGCATTGAATTTTTCCGCCAAGCTTTATTACAAGCATCAGCTAAAGTTACAGCCTCCCTGAAAGGATCTATCGCATCACATTCGATAAATTGTTTTCTGAATTCCCCACACCCTCTATGTAATATATCCACATCAAACTTACAGTACATGTCCATTTCTTTGGCAAAATTGAAAGTAGCATTACTAGTAAATTTGTGATTGTACCATTTAATAAAATCTTCCCTGACTGGGGGAGCCATAGACTCAGGCATGTACAATGTTGCATCTAAATAGGGTCCAATGTAGTTTTGATATGATTTTTTGTTTGCCAGATGAGGAAAAATAACCTTTTGCTAGTTCACTTAAACCACATGTTTTAGGGAATTGTGCCAATGTCATAGAAAGGAAACTCAATGAATCTATGAGTCTAACACCACAAGCTTTCAGAGAAATAATTTTGTTTCCATTCATGATGACATCGGGTTTTGATGTAGTGGTTTCAATGAGATGTCTTAAGATAAACTGTGCATCAAACCCTCTTGAATTATGAGCAATAGCTGTTGTATCTAAATGTTCCTTACTGAAAAGCCAATTGCAAAAATCACTCAAAGTAGATTCTCCTTTAAAAATATATTCCCTTTTTCCAACTTTGTCACAGAAAATACATTCTTGATCAAGAGGCTTGCAAATACACTCCCCACATGCACGGTGTGCAACACAGTAATTTGGGGTGTGGAGACCTGAGTCTTGAGTTGTTTCAAAATAATAAAACCCAAAGGGTACTTTCGCCATTTTGTCTTTCTTGGGTGGTTTGTATTTTGGAATGAAACAATAATGTTCGTTTTTGACTAATTGATGGCAATATTTACATTTCTTGAGCCATCGCAGATGTGATCTCCTTTTGTTAGATATATTAATGAATTGCACCTTTTACATTTCTTAACTAACTGACAAATGGTTTTTTCTTGGTTCTGTAATAGAGTTGTGTGATTTTTATAACAAGAGGAACTTACAAAATCCCTATTACAAGTGTAACAATGAACAGAATGTTCAGGCGTACATGGCAGTGGAGAATAGCAAACACAGCCTTTCTGGCATCTATGGTGTTCTCTGTTATTATACCCTACATTGCAACATTCACAATAGTAGTGACATCCTAAAAACCCTGTGATTTTAGTGGTGGTGTCGAAATGACGGTCGTGGTGATAGATATGAATAACTTTACTCTCTTTTGTAGTTTGTGGTGGTTCAAATAGGAACGTTTCTTTGGCAAATTGTGGGTGGATTTTAATTACATACTCTGGGGAGAGTACCCCTTGAATTTTGCTATATTCTTCATATCCACAAGGTTTATTATAACCAAGGCCTGCTTTGTCCATTAACGCCTTTGCCTCATTTTCTTGAAACTTCACTTTTGAATTTTGAATTTTTTTCCATTTTTTCTTCCAAAGTTCTGAATTATCTTTATCAACGTGGCATTTCCCCACTACAATGGGACGTGCAAAGCACATAGAATCATTGACATTTTTAATTTCAACAATACTCTGTTTACTTTTAACCATTTTACCAACAGATGCAAATGAAATGGGTGCATTTCGCCCCGACCCTTGTGATAGTGAAGTGTGTGTTATTTCTAAAGATAATTTACCATCATGGATAGTAAAATTCTCATTTGATTGAATAACTTTTTCAATTTCATCTAACACTGTTTTACCATTTACCCCCATAGCCTTTGTAAAAGGAATAAAAATACCTACCTCAAGACCTGGATGGTGGATGGATATCCTCATGGGGTCGTTGTCTTGTATACCACATTCCTTTTTCACATCTTCCACCATTGATTGAAACATTTTACTTAGAAACTCAAATGGATTGTTGACATTGAATTGATTCAAAGTCACTTCACACATATGGGATTCTGAGTGAAATTTTCTGGATTGCCGCAATAACTTAGGGTGAATAGAATACAATCTCCGTATGGAGTTTGTATTCTTAGCAGTCAACTTCTGTTTTTTGCTGCCAAATACAACATGTTCTGTAACACTGTCATCTGAATCACTGTAGTCTACTAATGACCACTTCATCTTTTTTTATTCGTCAGAGGAGATCAAATTCACGTCTTTCAGTCTTGTTAACTCCAAAGCATGTGTGTCCCAAACTGTGAGCCTCCCTGCCTATTTATATTCTCGCTGAAAATCATTTTCTTATTCCGAAACAACATTCAGAAAATGTTTTCAACTCAAATTGTTTAACATTTTTCATTTCAATTTTTCACCCACCTGAATCTAACCAGTGGGGAAAAAGCGTGTGAAAGACTTCTTCAGTGATATTCCTTCCCTCTAACGTGGCAGTCAGTGGTGACGTGGTCCCCAACAGAGGAAAGTCTTATCCATAACTGTCACTCCACTCGAAAAAAATTGTCAGACGCCATAGATTTTTTTACTCAGAGCGTCATTTTAGGTAACAGGAATATCACTAAATTTCCCCCCTCAAAAAATCAAATAATTTTTTTCACTTTCCTTGGGGGAGGTCGGTGGATTATACAACCGCCAATCGTGAACCACCAAAACACGGTGTACAAATAATTGGGAAAAAATCCAATTATTTCTCCTTGATTTTAGATTAAAACACAAAGAAAATAACTAAAATAAGAGACTAGCCACTTTTTAAAAATGAGTGAATGAATGAATATGGTGATGTGTATTGTATAACAAAAGTTTGAGACAATGGCGTGTCTGAAAGGGGGTATTTTGTAATACACCACATCTGGAAACGGCCTGACAGCAAACTTCCAAATATTAAGCTTTTGAGAAATAACTCAAAGACATGTCTACCCTCGGACTGTCTTGCTTATTGCCACAGATTATTTTCTTGGGATAACAGCGTGATCATTGTTTTTTCCCCCTTACACCTATAATCTTGTGGTGGAAATTCTATTTCGATAGATGTTTCAAGTTTCATAGCGATAAGAAAATTGTGGTTATGAGCCTGCCAAAGTGTATTTACAGTCATTTAGGGGAGAGCAAAAAGCGCCAGAAAATAATGCAATGAGTATTTCACACGCCTTTCCCCCACTGGTCAGATGATAGGTGATGAAATACGCAGTGAGTATTTTTCACCGCCTTTCCACACTTAGATGATGCAGAAAATCACTCTTTCCCTCCAAAAATAATTTGGAGGGAAAGACTGACATTGTGTTGTAAAAAACATCTGAGGAGTAAAATGATTCTGCCTAGCATCAGTGTTAAGTACATATAAAAGCGAAATTAAAACTTTGACAAATTTTTAACTGGCTTGTATGCTATCAGGATAAATGTTTTATTCGTCACATTGAAATATTTTACCAAATTTCAGAACGATATCTCAGAATTGCGCCTTCTTTTGCTGAATTCGTATCAACATCTGTTACGGATTCAATAAAGGCATAAAAGAGAAATTAATTTTTTTTTCAGTTTGGTTAAAAGGAAAAGCTATTCTTCTTTTTTGGCGCTAAAACAGTTTACACTGCAAAACATTCACTGTATGTTTTGTAGTGTAAAAATGAAATTGTTTCTCGGGGTTAATGTCACTGTAATATCTGATGGTAAATTGTTGAATATATATATCCTATCACTAAACAGTCTGCAATTACGCTTCCATGAATGAGTATGGGGTTTTCTTCTCCACAGTTGCATTTAGTGAATTATTGAAAACATGTGTTTGTGTTTGAAAAAAATGTATCTCAATGGATTACGAGAGAAATATTTTTCTCAGAGTGTGTTTGTTATTTGTCTTACAAATTGACTGCAAGACACACTTTCATATCGGATTATAATACATTTGCGCGTTTAAAATTTAGAAGTTGATATTGGGCGATGTATATTAGATAGCAAGTTTTAAAAAAGCAGAATATTTTGTCAGTATATAAAGTGTATGGAAGACAAACCCCACTAAGGTCGTCAGTATAGTATTTAACACACATTTTTGTCAGTATAAAAATGTTTTGAACAACCTACCCCATGACTGACACTATAGTATTTAACACTGAATTCCCCCTTCCCCAAGGCTGTCACTATAGGCACAAGCATTTAGCACTGAATTCCCCATACCCCAATACTGCTACTATAGGTACAAAATTAACATAGGATTCTCCATAAGGGGTTCTCCCTCCAGTCCATTTTTACCCATGGCTGGCACTATGGCGAAAAGCATTTATCACTGAATTCCCCATACCCCAATGTTATCACTATGGCGGAAAAATTAACACAAGATTCTCCATAGGGTGGCTTGTCCCTCAAATGCCATTTTACCCGTGGCTGGCACTCCGGTGAAAAGCATTTAGCACTGAATTCCCCCACCCCAAGGGTGCCACTCCAGCAAAAAGCATTTAACACTGAATTCCCCCTTCCCCCAAGGCTGGCACTATGGCGAAAAACATTTATCACTGAATTCCCCATACCCCAATGTTGGCACTATGGCGAAAAAATTAACACAGGATTCTCCATAGGGCGGCTTGTCCCCTCTTTTCTTCACCATTCCATGGAGAGATTGATTAATAAGCAAAATCCACACATTTGCCAGCATAAAGTAATTGGGAGGTCTACCCCAGGGGTGGCACTATACACACGAGCATTTAACACTGAATTCCCCATACCCCAATGTTGACACTATAGACACAAAATGAACATAGAATTTTCCGTAGGCTTTTTTACCCAGGGGTGTCACTCCGGCAAAAAGATTTTATACCCCAAAGTTGACAGTATAGGGCAAAATTAACATAGGATTCTCCATAGGGCGGCTTGTCCCTCAAATGCCATTTTCCCCATGGCTGCCACTCCAGCGAAAAGCATTTAGCACTGAATTCCCCATACCCCAATGTTGACACTTGGGCGAAAAAAATAACATAGGATTCTCCATAGAGTGGCTTGTCCCTCAAATGCCATTTTACACGTGGCTGCCACTCCAGCGAAAAGCATTTAGCACTGAATTTCCCATACCCCAATGGTGCCACTTGGGCGAAAAAATTAACATAGGATTCTCCATAGGCTTTTTTCGTCCAAGAGGCATTTTTTGTTCGCCAGAGTGGCATTTTTGGAAACAGGACAATGATTTTAAATCATTTTCCTGCCTCCAAAAATGCCACTCTTGCGAACAAAAATGCCACTTGGGCGAAAAAACCCTATGGAGAATCCTATGTTAATTTTTTTGCCCAAGTGGCAGTGCTGGAGTATGGGGAATACAGTGCTAAATGCTTTTCGCTGGAGTGGCACCCCTTACTACTCCAAATATGTGGACATAGATTTTTGAATTTTCGTTGATATTTGGCAGCATAATTTATTGGTATATTTTATGGAACTGGGCCATGTTTTTTGACATCTCTTGTGTTAGGGACTCCAACACAGTTTCAGTGTATAATCTTGCTTTACTTGCACTTTTAGTGGCTCCGACCTGGCAGCCTGGATCTGTATGTTCTCGAGCACATCAGATTTAGAGGTCGTGCAGCTGTCCCAAACTGGATACGCATATTCCAGGACTAGCTTAAAATGAAATAGATTTGTCGAAGGGGTTTTTTTTTTATCAAATATAAATTTGCCAAGTTATATTTTGAATTTGGTACCTCGATATGTCTGTCAAACTCAAAATTATAATTTAACCCTTTACCCAACCTAACGCCAAAACTCTTCAGCGCTATTCACAAAAATCGCTAATTAATTTTCATTAAGTTTTTAATTTTTTTCTCAAAAACATAGATTATGACCCCTCTTTGGAACGAGCTCGTCGAACTCGTTCCAAAGAGGGGTCATAACCTATGTTTTTGAGACAAAAAATGAAAAAAATTAGTTATTCAAAAATTTTGTTTGCAAGTGTCATCTGCTTTTCATGTAAGGGATACTCAAAACCTTACTATTCCACACTCCTGATGTACCTTAAGACAAAAATAGTTTAGCCCGTCCTGTAAAACACAGTCTATAGCGTGTGAAATAGTATCTTTTCAATCCTTCAAAATTCTAACAATTAAAAATAGCATCGCCTCCCTCCCATTCCATTATCATTGCTTCTCGAGAAGCAGCCAAATACACCAACAGCGAATTATATTAGATTGTTGTAATCTGAAGGAGATTTGTTTAAACAAACTTATTTAATAATCTATTTTTGCGACTGCGGTACCATAGTTTATCACACCACATATTACTGGCATGTCCATTGCTTGAGGGAGTCTGTTAGCGATCAGTTGACCTGCTACCAAGCCACGTTGCCACAGATATTCTTCTGTAAAGATCTAAACATTCCACTGAACAAGAGAGTACTTGTATATTTGATCGATTCAACAATTAATCTCGATTTTAGATTTAACCACTAATTACATTTCACTCCTTTCTTCATCCATACTAAGGGTATACACCTTGTGCGATGTATGGAAACAAAACTCTGTAGGAAAAAAACCTGTAGGGAAAAAACAATATGTTAAAATACTGATGGTAAAAAACATAAGAAAAAACGCATAGGGAAGGAAAAACCCTAAAAATTATTTTTTCATTTGGCTCATGATTCAAATAAAATAAATTAAATGAATGAAAGAAGAAAAACTTTATATCCAAATGCAGAGGCGCTGGAAGCACTTCAGGGCAGGGGGTTAGACCCCTGGAAAAGGGCATTTACTCGCACTAGCTGCCCTCTCCATGACATGCCGAAGCACGCATGTCTCGAAGGCCCGAGATGGCGGAGTTTGAGGGAAGATGCACCCTCCCATCGGAAGGGTGGCACCTCCCCCCATGCTCACCCCCTCCCCCTCCCCCATTCAATTTTGAAAGCTCCCAGAACGGATTTGGGGTGTATTTTCGCTTTACTTCCAGAATAAATCATTGAAAAAAAATTGAGTGACGAAACTAGGAGGTTCGAAGGCAGGGAGGGCATCTGCCCCCTCTGTCCCCATGCTTCCGTCGTCCCTGTCCATGTGGTTCATAATAATATTCCCCACCCTATCACATGATTAGTCACAGAATATAAAAGTCGTGGATGACTTTTCCATATTTTCTATATATTAAAGAAACGAATTAAATATTCCATCTTTATAATAAAGCCATTTATACCATGCTCGCCAATGTTAATACCTGCGAAAAGCCTGTATATAAAATGTTAGCTTTTAACACTACTACCGGTGTAAAGCTTCTACTGGGGTTTAAAAATTTACACCAATAGTTTGAAGTACATCCACGACGTGACATGACGTAATTTACTTACTTCGATGCATTCACACTTCGCGATGTTGCATTCAAACATATGACGTTTTTGCGGTAGTATCTACTAAGTGCAATAACTTATTAAGTTTAAAACACCTGCAAAGAAATACTTAAAATAAAATTTAAGAATTGTTAATAATTTGACTGAAAAAGCAAAGTAAATTCAATCAACTTTTACGATGTTTCTGGTAATCAACTTTTGCGATGTGTCTAGCTGTCAATCAAGCATTTACATGCTGTCGGTAGTACTGTCCATCGGCGCAGATGTAAACAAATCAAACCGTGCATGTATTTGAGATAGAAAGTACCGTTTTTGTCCATTTTAGATGACAATGTCGATTATTTATTAAGAGCATGGCATAAATAAAACAGATAGGTACTAGGGCCGGTAATCAGATTTAAACCACTCGTAGAATAAGGGTTTTAACCACTCGATAAACCGAGTGGTTAAAACCCTTATCCTACTAGTTGTTTAAATCTGATAACCGGCCCTAGTACCTATTTATTCTATATAATAATCCCTTACATACTGATTTAAAAAGAACAAACTTTCAAGCTGAAAATTATTCCCATAATGCAACTTAGAATTTAACAAACTTAATCTTGATTGACGGAGCTCAATGAGCTCTGTCACATAAGATTGAATTATTTAAGTTCTTAGTGGCATTATGAGGGTAACAAATATTATAATAAAAATGTCTTGTAATAATTAAATAACAAAAATAACTGTAATTGGAATTTTAAGCAAATAAAAATCCTGTAAAAATATTTGAGGTGAGTTAACAAGAGAAAATAATTCTTTGGCTTCTTATCCATGAGTTTTTTTCTTAGGGTTTTTTCCAGGCGGGTTTTCCTCTGTACTCGCCATATCGTTTCTTGAGTTCCGATGTGTTCTATGTGCCAGTAGCCACACAGAACACATTGGAACTCAGGGGACATTTATGCTAAGCAACAGCATGAGATGTACTAATTGGGGAATTTTCCCATAAGAAGATTCTATCACAAAAAATTCGAGATTTCCACTATCTGGACGTTCTTCACAACGTTCTTATAAGTTATGATCCAATACCACAGACAAACTGAACCACCCCTCCCCTTGTTTATTTATATCCTTATCTTTCCTAAGTTCTCAATTTATTGTGTCAACCGGAATACCTACCCCCAATGTATCATATTCAATCTTTAATTACTGCCATTGAACTTTCGGCGACTTCGGAAACGGAGAACCTGACAATTATATTTTTGAGTTCTCTGAGTTTTCTTTTAACCCTTTACATAGCACGAAAAGTAGAGGACACTTGCAGAAACAATTCTTGAATAACTATTTTTTTCTCGAAAACATTGGTTATGACCCCTCAGGACCCCTCATTGGAAAGAGCTCCACGAGCAGGTTCCAATGAGGTGTCATAACCTATGTTTTTGAGACAAAAAATGAAAAAATAATGAAAGCGATTAGGCGATTTTTGAGAATAGCGCTGGCCGGTCTTGATGTTACGTTGAGTAAAGGATTAAATAATCAGAAACATATTTTACGTGCATTGTCAAAGATATGGTCAAACTTCCCTCGGTAGCCACATGTAATTCTAAACAAACTGTAAGTACGCACGTTCTTGTATACTACAGTTCCAACTTACAGAAGTTATATCATCTCCCTCAAATGAAGAAACAAAAAATAGTCCTTTATAAAGTTGATACACATTGATTGTAAGATGGTAAAAGTGTAACGTCCTTCAAAAATATGTTATTGTTATAACCAATCCAGGCATTTTTCAGTCGTTCCGATCCTTCCATACATTTGCTCAATGTGGTTAATGCCTGTGTCTTAGTAACTTATCCACAAACTGAGAATGGCGGTCGGAGAATCTTCATATGTCCATACCACCTATCGTTCGCTAGCTTCGAAAACATTTTGACAGAACAACTGCCCTATTGGCCCCAGTCCCTTGTTCATGTAACATTTCAAACATTCTACTGATGTTGTCTACTCAGTCTAATCGAGTTGATCAATCGGATCAATCACATAATGTATGAGTGGTCTGAAACACCCAACACACTCAAAGCAACCTGCAGAGCTCGCGCTGCCGTTTGCCAAACTTGCAATGACAAGTTTTTTTTTAAATTTGGCAAGAGAAATTTCACTTCTGAAAAATGAAAACTATGTGTGGAAAATGTTGCCGTTCGCTAACTTCAATCAACAATCTGAACGGCTGTGACTGTGAGGAGTGATGTAATGTTCTTTACACACACAGAACGACTCGCGCGTGTGAATGGGTTAATCGATATGGCGTGAGTGCCAGCGCGGAAGGATAAAACGAGAGGAGTAGTATGTCTTGGGCTTTTCATCCCTAATTTGGATGACCTCGAAAGTGACGTCATGTCACGTGACCCAGTGGCGCCATATTGTATTGCCATGGAAACCCGCGTGAGCGGCCATGTTGTGACATCATTACTATAGGGATACGTGGTGTTAGTGCGCATGCGCAGCGCGTGTTGTTAGGGTGATACGTGTTTCCGTCGTCCATTTTGTATAGTGGCGGCCGCCATGTTGGTTTCTATAGTAGCACGTGATCGATATGTGGCCTAAAACCTTCTTATAGGACAGGGGTATGTTCGGCGGGTGTGTTCGATTGAACAGGAGTAAATCTAATTACCACAAACAACCCGACAATCCCTCCAATTCACCAAAATCCACTTTTATTTACTACGGATTCTTCAAGAATCCTGTTTAGAACCGCCATACCGTAGATTTTAATAGTACCGCGTAGTGCTATGGTAACGAGGGGAACCGGGGGTAAGTTCGATTGAATAGGAGTAGTTTGTGTGGTTTAGATACCCCCAGAATCCTCGTTTAATTCATAAAATTACACATGAGTTAAGCTAAGAGAATCAATTTTTTGTCGTATGAGGTCTAATTTACCACCCCTCTTAGCCTCATTTCGGTATTTGAGGAGACCTATGACATGGTAATATATCATTTGAGGATACCTGTTGAGAATACCTTATGTAAGTTATAAATTGACGATGCATCTGGTACTGGACTCATCGATAACAGCACAATTTTTACGATTTAAGTTCCTTCATTCAACAACAAAATACAACTTTTTATGGAAACTTCTATGGTATGTAGATTGCCAGATATTCATAAACAGTCTTTCTGCAGATTGGACATCTTCACAGTGGTTTACAAGTCTTTGTACAGGCACAAATGGTTACATGGTCGCGGAGCGACATTGGATTCAGCTAATAAACACACACTACATTTCGTCCTCCGTGAATCTTCTTCTTGAAATGATGTGTCCATTTCTTCTTTGCTGACCATTTCTTCTTCTTGAACCTTTTCAACGTCCATGAATTCAGGTGGTAAATTATGAATGTAATAACAGTCTGGAGAGTATTGTCTGTGTTCTTCTTTCACATCATCTTCTGTTTCCCCGAAACAAACAATAACACCACAGTGAAAACATTCAGTTCTGTCTCCTGTCCCCAAATAAAAGAATCCAGCTTTTGTCAGTTCATTCGGGGTTTTCACACCTTCACATGGTAACATGAATTGAAATGTCTTGAGACGATGTTCCTCCAATGCATACTTGATGTGTTTTGGAGGTCTCTGTGCTGGTGTCTTTCTTATTATAGCTTCATCTTCTCCACGTAATAACTGCTCCAGTGCTGGTGTTAGAACATCACGAAAATACATTTCAAATGCAACGCTCATTCTCTCGTTTCTTGGATTCGTAATTGATAATCATTCAACGCCATCCTTATCAATCATGGAATAGTGAACATTGTTCAATCCTTTTTATCTTCATTCTTCTTTAGTTTTCTTTCTCTCTTTTATTTGGGTTCTCCTAGTTCAAGGCTTTTTTTCTTTGCAATATCCACTGCTTTGGTCACTTGTTCCCAGTCTCGTGTAGTAAACTGGAACCCAACGTCGTTCTTGAACAGTTGAATCTGTAAATCGTTGTTGAGTTTGAAGACGGTCACATTAGTAGACATCTTTCTTCTTTGGCTGTCGAAACACGAATGAGCCGAACACCAAGTGCACCCTTTTTATAGTTTTTTTCAATACAGCGATATCTAGTGACTGGTATCTTCTATGACTTCATTAACCAACACATCATTATCCATTAGATCAGTCGTAAACATGTTGGATATGGTTTCCATCGGTACACTGCAACATCGATGTTTCATGTAAAGCAGGCAGTATTGTTCACACACTGGTAATGGTCCTTGAAGGCGTTTTGTATTATACTTCCAATATCTGTAATTCGTCTTCAGGAAATTCTCGAATGGTCTGTGTTGTGGTGGTAATCCATAGGAATCAAGGTACTTTGCGTCGTGGTGACTCACAAAGAGAGCCTCCCAATGTTCTCCTTTTCTGTGGTCTGGATCCGTGTTGGCTATCAAAGCCACTGGTTTGTGATCTGGTAATTTTTTGGTAATCTGTTTCTTGCAAATACACCCAAACATATTCTCTTCAAACAACTATCTGTTCGAAGTGCATTCTCTAACTTCAACGTGTTCATGTCGAGTAATCGAAGATTACTTGTCTATTCTTATCCACTTCTATGATGTTCTGGAATTCTGCATACACCAGTACGTTGATTGTGGTTGGTAATGGGTTTTCGAAATGGACTTCGGGTCTCAAGGTTCCTCTCTTCACCAGATCCAAGTGTTGCCCATGTGATAGGCCTGGAGTCAGGTCGAATACGAATAGGGTGTATCCATTTATGTACTCTAATCAGCTGATGTGGTTTCCTTCATTCTCGTACATTTGTCCAGTCCCTTGGAACAGGGTCGCATAAAATCTCGCCACTTCTTGTTCGAATCGAGGTTGTAATGGCTTGGCTGGAATCTGCTGCCCTTTCACGTACAAAGCCAAGTAATTGATTTTGCAGTTCTTGAAATTATATGGATTCTTTGAAAAGTTTCTATTGAAAGCATCGTTGTCTACACATCCCACCACGATGCGTTTAGGTTCTTGGCCTAAAAATAAATTTTCTTGTGTATTGCTCAGATTTCCTTTTGGCACTGAAAACACCTCGGTTTCCATACAGTCGATAGGATATTTTGCAGTTGCTTTTGTTAGTGCTTTCTCGTGAGCCATTCTCATGAATGACTGGAGTCTCTCTTAGCGTGCAAACATGGAAACATCTAGAATTTTGATCGGCCATTAATGCGAAAGCATCTTTGGCTCTGTTCATTTTAACATGAACATTAACTCCATTAAGCAAGTAACAAGTTTGGGAAACATGTCCAAATGTAATCTTCCAGTCATGTCCACAAATTTGACTTTTCTCTATAAATTTCTCTCGAAGAATAAATCCCTTATTATCTTCTGTCAAATCTTCCATGTGTGCGGCTGTATCCTTGTACCATAATGCATTAGTCAGTTGTGACTTCTTGGCAGCTGGTCCATAACTCAAGAAAGTTTCTATGAAAGCTCTGTAGTGATAAGTGCTGTTGGAAGGAGATACCAGTTTTTCATTCAAGCTGATATCGATTTGATTACATCAGGAATGCATCCATAAATTGACTGGGCCCACATTGGCATCGGGTGCAATTGATGCCCCATTGGAATCTACAACCGTTGCTTTAACATACCAGTACGTCTGTGCCAAATTCAAATAATCATCTCCTAATCCTGCAATGTGGAATTCTATTGGGCCATTGTTTCCTATGGTCGCGAAAGGCCTGTGTTCTAACCATTGCCCATGTTCCACACTAGTCTGCGTTGGTGGTATGGAAAACAAGTCGAATTCGCCATTGACACACTCACAAGATTTTTTCATTGATGCGAGACATCATGCATCGAGAAAGTCTTGCGTCTGTACAGTTCTCCTTCTTTTTGTCGATTTGCCAGTTTCGCGTGGTGCCGGCCATTTTATACCTTTCCTGCCGGGTGGTTTCGACCAACCAACCACTTCTTTCCAAGCACCCACACCAGCCTCCTTGACTCTTTTGATTGCTTCCTTTTTAACATTTTTTCCCTTCAATTACCTTTTCTCACGAGCTGTCTTCCCACGGTTCTTCAGTCCTCCCAATATACTTCCCAAACCATAACCTCTCTGTATTTGAGCTCCAGAAAAAACCGATAGGCCGTTTCCAGCTTGTTTCGTGTAATATTCTTCGTATAATTTGGACTTACAACAGTAAGTCATGTTTATGTGAAATGAAGAGATCTACGATTTCGGAAATGAAGTGTCAATATCACTTTTCCGAACTCGAATGACCTCTGAGTCGTCCCTTATATACACCTGAACGGTACTGATTTTTTTCGTTCCACTGGCACATAACACACCTTCTCAAAAGTTTTGGAGATGATGTTCCCATATTTTCCACGTACAGGTACAATACGAAGAAGTGGTATTCTTACATCTCCCACGACTTGGTCACGAACCAAGTCACAGTATACGTAGACATCGGAAATCCTGGAAGAATTGGAAGTTCCTGATTTAAAAACACACTCGTTAAATCCCAAAAAATTTTGAAGAGTTGGACTCAATGTGACCACGACTCCATCTCGTACTGTGATACGAACTTTACCAGTCACTTCATCCAATTCAAAATCTACCTTATCGTGACGAGGCAAGAGTAATTCTTTAACACCATTGATAGCCCGTATCACATCAGCGAGATCGGAATAACGACCTTCTTTCAGAGTAAGTCGATAATTCTTTTTCGACGACCAGAACACTGTAACGAAAGCTTCTTCTCCACGAATATTGAACCAAGTATTTGGATACTGGATCTCTGCCAGACCTACGTCCCATTCTCCCCTGAGATTCACTGGTTGTGACAACTGAGTGGAGTATGTAGTCAACGTGTTTTCAGGAAACACGTTCATAGAACTATTACTTGGTAGAGTCAAATAAAACATTACTTTTTCTTAATGATTGGACGATTCATACGTGCTATACTACTCCCGTATCACATCAGCGGGGTCGGAATAACGACCTTCTTTCAGAGTAAGTCGATAATTCTTTTTCGACGACCAGAACACTGTAACGAAAGCTTCTTCTCCACGAATATTGAACCAAGTATTTGGATACTGGATCTCTGCCAGACCTACTTCCCATTCTCCCTTGTGATAACTGAGTGGTGTACGTAGTCAACGTGTTTTCGTGAAACTCGTTCATAGAACTGTTACTTGGCAGAGTCAAATAAAACATCACTTTTTCTTAATTGTAGGATTGGGTAATAAATACCCAATGCTACTACTCAAGAGAGCAGTCCACAACTTGCTGTCTGTGTTCTCGAGAGTAAGGTTAACGACACTGGTAATGATCTCATGTACAAAATGATTATTTGTGAAAAGTAAGTGATCTCGCTCCTTAGAATTCTTTTTCAAACAGAGGCCAAGAACCTTTCGATCCTTCTTCCATTTTGGAGAAATCTCAGAGGTTCACTTCCTTTTATTGGTGAGCTGACTCTGCTTGATCCACGAATTGAACGAAGCGGGATATTCCAACTACTTTACGAACAGTTCTCTGTTTTTACGTTTCTTGAGTACGTGTTCGATTTTGTAAATAGTTTTATGTACAACTCGCTGAAGCTCTTCGGTGTAGAATGACCCTTTCAATACTTCCCCATTATCATCTTGTAAGATGTATGTGAATAACTCTTCGGCCCAATTGGGCAAATAACCTTTCTTCAAAGTTTTCTTAACTTTACTGATACTCACTCTGTCTCCCACTTTGAACTTTGGGGTCTTGTGTTTTATGGGTTTGCCATAAAGTTTCTGACAAACCTCTTCTTTATTTTCAAAGTTCACGGCAATGGGGGCGAAAACCGATACTACGATGATGAGAATGATTATAAGATTTCACAAGTTTTGAAGTGGAATAGTTAGTGTATCGTTCTTGGTAAAATATTTCCACATCTTGGTTTTCAAAGTTCTATTGAATCTTTCTACTATGCAACATTTTGTTTCCACATTTTGTGTAATGAGAAATTCTTCTGCTCCGTGTTGTTTGAGAAAATTCTGAAATTTTCTGTTTAGAAATTCTTTGCCTTGATCAGTTTGTAATTTTTAAGGTTTACAACCTTGTTTGAAAGTTTTAGTGAAAGCTTTAACGGTGAAATCACCAAGTTTGTTTTTGTGGGGTATGGCCCAAGCATATTCACTAAACACATCTATACATGTCAACAAAAAAATTGTGTCATTATTATATTTACTGATATTTTCTACATCTACCAAGTCAGCTTGCCATTGTGCGTCGATACCACTAACTATCACTTTCCTTCTGGGAAATGTACGATGAACAGGTTTGTACAGAGTGTAAGTGTCTGGGGTCTCTAACCATTTCACAACTTCTTTATTTTTTTCTTGGACGCTTAACGAGGAGCGTATATACCACTATACATAAAACTTCCAGGGGCTTCAGAATCATAGTACAATGCTTCCATGACTGCCTTGTTCAAGTGTCAATCCTATTTATACCCTTCTGTCCACTTTGGAGTTTCTGTTTTCTTTCATTGTTTAGGTTTTGCTTCCGACTTTGTCTCTGTCGGTGCCTGTTTCATGAAGTCCCAACGTTATTTATGAACAATCAATTCCTGGGTATGTTACTATCTTGCAGGGCTTCGGCCAACACTTCCCATCCCTTTGGTTGGAAAGATTTTCGTCTTCTAAGTAAATAGTTTAGAAGATCTGTTACATTCGACCCTACCACTGTTTGATCATTGTGGACTAGTTCGCCCTTCTCATTCCAAGATATATTTGGGTCACTTCTAATACGATTCAACCATAACTTTCCCTTTCTCTTCATAATCATGGGTACAGAATCGAGAATGTCTTGGTCTTTATTATCTTTCTCAAGTTCGACTTTAATGGGTCGAGGAGCCACTACCTTTTGTTGAAATGTCAAGTACCTTTGTAAAATTTGATTATATTTAGTCATCTTTTCGTCGAACATGAGCAAAGGGGCATCGAGAATATCTCATTTCTTGATCCAATGATGAAACAGCCAATTCATTCGGTTGTCTTAGAGTCTCTTGTAAACGTGCCAATAACCTTGGTTCTACCAAAGCCATCTTCTTTGCATATTCCATCATCCAAAAATACCTTTAGCAGCACCCATTAGTACAGGAGGTAGTAATTCACCCAAAAATCCCCCTTTCTGCAAGATTTGTCTCTTCTTTTTGGCAGTGGTACCTTTATTTGCCACTGCCCTCACTATTTGTTTCTGACGAACGAGTTTGGTTCTCTGAGCTTTGGTCAGAGGTACTGCCCCCTTCAGTATATTCGAGGCACAGTCCCATAAACAGGTAATCAATTCTTTGTCTGCATGTTTTAGTATGGAATTGACGAGTGCGGGTTTCGATTTAATAAGAAGCTTGAGAAGAGCGATGATACGCTTGAGATGTTCAGACATACTTCTGACCTGAGGCGACGGACAAATGGTTTCACGCGCCGAAGGCGTGCAGGGACGGCTTGAAACAAACCCCTTTCGACCCTCAGTGGCTGTATATGATCAGTTTTGTCTCATGTCAAGGTGTGTTGAAAGAAGAAAAGGTTCTCGTACTCGGCAGATGTCTGCGGTCGAGGCGTGACGGGTGGGTGGTTTCGATGATGATGTAGGTTAGACCCTCGGGTGAGGACCAGTGTGGGAGGTTGGGTCCTCTCACAAAGGTACTATCTCTTCCCGAGGGTGCAGAAGTTTTGGGTTTTCAGGCAAGTATAGTCTGCCACTTCGGAGATGGTTTTAAATGCTGGCCATCACTGGCAAGTATAATCTGCCTCAGGCTGTCTCTTATTTGTGGTAGGACTTCTTTGAAAGAAAACAACAACGAATCTTTTCGAGGACCACCAGAAGAAGACGACGAACGAATAGTTTCACGCGCCGAAATCGCGCAGGGACGGTTTGGAGCAAGCCCCTTCGACCCTCAGTGGCTGTATATGATGACTTGAGGCAGAGTTGTTGCTCCCCTTTTATACTTTTCGGAGGTACACGTACTGGGTTTCCCCTGGAAAAATTTGTCTTCTTAATCTCATGTGTTTAGGAGTATCTTGTTTGAGATCGATTAAAAGGTAACCATATGGGGTCGAAGTGGCATCTTCGAAAACTTCTCTCAGAAACTTGGAATGACCAGGATACAGCTGTGCTGCCAAGTGTGAGATCTGAGAACGATCTCTAGGATTTTTAAACAAGATCATGTAATGACTATTGAGAGCTACAGTCCTATGGACTTTATTTTTGTCGAATAAATTTTGAACAGTGCACATCACACTAATCTTACGGTGATGACTACCTTTAGTAAATAATCTAGACACTCGAATAATCTGCATCGAGCATCAGATCATCAAATATGACTAAACTATCAGATTTTAATTCTTGAGGGAGATCCTCTACGAATTCTACTTGGGGTAAAATATTGTATAATGATTGCCATTCAGTATAACACCGAATGATGTGACTTGGAACAGGTGAGATAATATCTTGAATGTTTTGAATAACCCGATTTACAAAGGATGGTTTACCACTACCCGTGGGACCGCACAATAAACAAGTGAATGGATGCTTCCAACGAGGATCTGCTCCCCTTTTATACCTTTGGGGGAGGTGGCCATAATGGCCGCTAAATGTTGGTGCTGCTCCCCTTTTATACCTTTTGGGAAGGTGGTCATTTTGATTACCTTCCAAAAATATTTAGCACTGGTGGCCCCCTGACTTACTTGCTGGAGACAGGACAAGTTTGTTTGATATTTGTCAAGAAGGTAAACATCAAATAACTTGAGCGTCATTACCACCCTTTTTTCTTTTTTTCTTCATTTTATACTTTTTTTCTTCCTTTTTTTCTTTTTCATAAAAAACAAACATCTATTTACAACATCTATTTACATCTTCAGACTGAATGGTTTCTTAAAGGTCATGGATTCAACCACCAAATCCATAATACAACATCTCTGTTCATTTGTGAGAGGTTTCTCGAACATATCTTCATCTCTTTCTGTACTGTGGTGGATTCATTCCAGAAGTATTATGGTGCCACAGTAGATGGACGTCATTCTTGTTAACTCTTTTAAGTGCTTCTTTAAAACAATTTATAATCCTCTCTTCTTGAGACATCACGAGGCATACATTATGCTGAATCTGACTTGGGTGATCGACTGTACATCCATAGCATTTTTCTTTCACTACAGCGTCAATTTTCTCTTCCACATAATGAGCATATGCCAAGCAAAGTTCATGTTGCAGGCGACTTGCCTGAGTTTGTCTATCATTTTCATCAACGATCAATGGTGTTGGTTGTGTTATTCTCACTGTGATCTTCTTCAAAGGTGGTTCTTGAAGTGGTTTTTTGAAGTCTTCATGGTTAGTAGGTTTAGTGTCTTCAGGTTTAGCAGGGTCAGTGTCTTCAGGTTTAGCATCTTCAGTTAAAGCTGTTTGTTGGGCGTGGATGGCTGCATCTATTTCTTCTATTTGGGACTTCAAGGCATTCCATTCTTCAAAAGACAGAGCAATACCAGTCTTCGCAGGATAAGGTTTCTGGTCTTTTCCCTCAAAGTATCTTCTGAGATGAATCTTCAGTTCACCCTAGTACTGGGTGACGTTAGCATAAGTCTGCTTGGTGCCAATTCGGAACATCTTCTCTGGTCAATGGTTCGATCGTGAATGATGCCATGTCCATGCTTTGCCTAATCTTATATATCTTTGACGAACGTGTTTGAAAGAATCACCCCAGTTCAACAAATTTTGATCAACTTTTTGATTCTTGGTTGGGGTTTGTGTTTGTTTCCGATAGGATTATAGGTTAAAGTTGGGAAATTTAGAAAATTAGTATAGAAGACAATGGAAAAGAAACTCAATGGGAATATAGAAATTTGATTGGATGATTAACTTCGATCTGATTGGTCAGTTTGGAGATCAAACTGCAATCTTGATCCTTAAACTGTAGGATATGGCCCTCTGCATTTTATACTGGCTTGGGACAGGTCAAGCTACAAATCTCTGTCCAATGGAGATAAATCAAATAGATCGAGTGCATTCCCACCTCCTACAGTTCGTATTAGTACCCTATTTGGGGATGGGTTTTTTTGTTCATTAAAAAACATTCCAACTTAGCAATTCAGACGTTCTGTTCATTTCTTTTTTTTTAAATATTCACAACAGAGAATGTCTTAGTAAAGTAATGATGATGATGATGATGATTTATTCCTTTGGTTATACAATAGGGGTAGCCTTATTGACACCAGGAATCAACTTTTTTAAAATGAAGCTAAAAGGTTTTGAAGGGAACTAAAAAGTTTGTTACAAAAAAAAATGTGTAACATCCGGTTCCAATAGGGGTAACCTAAAAGATACAATGAATCAACTTTTTTTTTAAATAAATGGAATGAAACTAAAAAGTTTGGAGCAAAAACAAAATGTGTATCATCTGGTTCCAATAGGGGTAACCTAAAAGATTCTATGAATCAACTTGAAACTAAAAAAGTTTGAATAGAACTAAGTTTGGAACAAAAACAAAATGTGTGTCATCCGGTCCCAATAGGGGTAACCTAAAAGATACAATGAATCAACATTTTTTAAAATAAATGGAATGAAACTAAAAAGATTGGAATGAAAATAAAGAAGTATCATCCACTTCCAATTGGGTTAACCTAAAGTATGCCAGGAAATTACAACATGGTGATGATAAAAACTCTCTGTATTAGAATAAATAAAAAAATTGAGAAACAAACTTTCAATCCATTTCCGTGTATTACCTTGTAAGACTTTCTATTGCTATGTAGGATTTTTTTTTAGGAATTGCCATAGGACTTTATGAGGACTTTTTCTTCTTTTTTTTAATTAGAGAGAAAGACTACCATACAGGACTTGCCATATAGGACTTTATGAGGATTTGCCATAAAGGACTTTAAAGAAAGACTGCCATATAGGACTTTACAAGGATGGCCATAAATAACTTTTTAATTAGAGAAAGAGACTGCCATATAGGACGTTTTATGAGGACTTGCCATAAAGAACTTTATGAGGACTTGTCATAAAAGACTTTAGAGAAAGCCATATAGGACTTTTTATGAGGACTTGCCATAAAGGACTTTAGAGAATGCCATATAAGACTTTAAAGAAGGACTGCCATTTAGGACTTTATGAGGACTTGCCATATAGGACTTTAGAGACTGCCATTTAGGACTTTTTTAATTAGAGAAAAAGACTGCCATTTAAGACTTTAGAGACTGCCTTATAGGACTTTTTAATTAGAAAAAAAACTGACATATAGGACTTTAGAAAAATTTTTGGTGAACCTAACATGATTGAGTAGACCACCTAAAATCCATTACGGCTTTTAGAAATTTATGGTCAACTAAACAGGACTTTTTGTAGGCAAAAGCTAGACTTTTTCTGGATGTAGAGAATATGACGCTCACTGAATAGTTTCTTCTTCATTCTTCATGAAGGTAAAATCTCTAGTGGTATGGTGCTGACTCCATCTTCTATAACTCTTCGTTTTGGGTAGAAATACGATAGTCCATCTCTGCTCTGCTGATAAGTATACAAAGTGTTGTCATTCATAACGAATCCTCGGTTGATGCCGGATCCACTTTGTTGAGTCCTCAAAACTTGCAAATATTTCTCTTTCGTCAAATCACTGTGGCGTTTGCTGATTCCTTTACAACTGAATTTATTGGTGGCACCGAAACAATAATATGTTTTACTACACAGTCCAACAATGCTGGTTCCTTGCCATTCGAGCTTGAACAAGCCTGGAGTTCTCCTGTCAAAACGCTTTCTTTCTTGGCAACATGAGGGTGACAGCCATTCTTTGCCTTCTAATTTGGTTTTCACATAATCATCTCTGTGGAAATCACAACACTCAGATGGGAACCACTTATGATTCTCTTTGTAAAACTCTACTCTCTTCTCTGGTTTCACTAATTGATCTATGGATAGTGATGAGGTACATAGATATGCAGAGTCTGTGTCCATTTCAGCATATTCGAAATCTTGGCGGTTGATAAAAGTATCGATGACATCATAATAGAACTGAAGCATCCGGAGAATCGCATACTGGTGTGCAAGGAATCGGATGTGGAGAGGCAGATCCAATTTGATGGTCTTCTTGTTGAGCTCGACTTCATATAAAGTTTCATCTAATGGAGTCGAGGCTCTGAAGGACATGTCATTTACAGCTTTGGTGACTTCTTCATATTCCAGTATCACAAACGTCGATGCTTCTCTTTGTTGGTAACGGTTTTGCCACATCCAGAATTCCCCAATAGCTTCATGGTGTCCGCAACGATTGACTTGTCGGGGCCATCATCTCCTTGTCTTCTAGCTTCAGATACTTCATCTCCAAATTTCTCAAAACATCTTCTTGGTTTATATTGGATAACCTGGTAGACGTGGTCAACTTCAATACCGTGCTGGAGGTACCACTGCAGCAAAGGGGTTGCAAACAACATTTTATCTGCTACATAGCTTCCGATCAAACTTCTACGGGGTTTCTTCATCATTCCATTCTTCTCAGCAAAGGACTTCATGGGTTAACCAATATCATCTATGAAGATATCTGTATTCTTGAAGATAGGTGTCATCTCTTCAAAATACTCTTTCAGGTGATCTGGGACATGTTTATCACATTCAGCCAAACCAAACAATTCACCAGACTTCACTTTCTTCAATACTTCTCCTTCTGTCATAGCACCATCTATTTTGTCTGAAAAGTTCTCTTTCAGGAAGGCTTTGAGTGTGGCATAGGTCTTCTTCATCTTTCTCCACTCACACTCCCAGATTTCAACGAGTCCATAGTCCAAATCGGTGATGTATTTTGCATTGGTACGGGTGTCTTGTATCAGTTCTTTCATGGTTTTATCTCTGATTTCATTATGGAGGATAGGAAGCTCATTCTTATCTTTCATGTAGGTATGGCCGTGTCAGAAGCAACCATGGATTTGGTATACAGTCTGTGACTCTTTGCATCAACCATCATTGGGTAACTGTCTTCGACCAATCATTTTTTCAGCTCCGTTAAACTGATGTCTGATGTGGATGTCATCTCTCATCGATAGAAACTCTAACCATTGTTCAGCCATTTTACCATACTTCATAGGATGTTCTGGTTTAAACCGGCTTTCGTCACGTCGTCTAATACTCCAACTAGTTGTCATCTCTTGCATTAGGCATCATAGATATAGTGCATTCGCATCAAAGCCTATAATACTTCCACATGGTTTTGCTTCTTCGCCATATTTCGTTTCTCTGATTCTGGTAACATCTTTCTCTTGGTACCGGCTGAAGATAATTGAAGGTCCACCAACGATATTATCTTTCACTAAGTGATACAGGTCTTTGTTTTTCTGGTTAAATAACGTGAAGTAGGTGTCACTATTCATGGCCTGGAACAGGTATTTCAACGTAACTGATACAGTCTTTAAACATGTCGAGTTGGCGTTCTTGATAGAAAGCCAACTGCTTTTCAACTGCTTCAAGGAATGGTTTTACATCTCGGTTATTGTACCAAATTAGAACATCACGGAAAGTTGTCATCTCCAAGTCGTTCCATACTTGCTGGCAGTACTGGAATTCTTCATTGGATACATTTTCTTTCTTGAGTGAACTGTAGAAGGCTTCATGGTCTGGTAGATGATCTTGATCCAGTTTGTCCAAACTGTCGATCCATTCATATGGTAAAAATCCCTTTGTCACGGAACAGCCAAATGCTTTCAAAAACTTGTCATAGCTGGATCCTGGAGCGAGGTAGTTGCAAATATCAACAAACTTGACAGATTCTGTCGAGACGCACATGCAGTTATTAGATTTCTTCACTGCAAACTTGAGAGGATTTTGTCTCTTCAGGTAGGCCATCAATTCACGCTTGACTACATTCATGTCGTATTTTCCAGAGTTGAATCCGATGACGGGCATCTCTTGTATGTAGTTTTGAAATTTCTTCTCCAACTTCTTTCTGTAAAGGGTGCATCGTGGATGTATCTTCACCAGTAGCTCGGGCTTCCTCTTCCATCGTTTCATCAATTTTCTGTCTGAGTTGAAGTAAAGTCCACGCATGATAGGTCTGCATCAGTTGATGGCAATGAGATGAAACATCTGTGAGGCATGCCATCATTTCTTCAACAAGTTCTTGAGAAATTCCGTTAGTAATAAAACACTTCGGTTCTTGGTATTCTGGAACAGTACTACATACGCTCACACTCAATGGTCGGTGTTCTGCTTCTCACATCAGTTTATCACTGTCGGCAGGTAGACTGCACTTGTTAAAGTAACTTTCAAAATAAAAGGTTGCATGGTATGGATAAAACTTCTTCTTTTCAGGCACTTCTATACCTTCGTCTTCTAACAGATCAAATACGGACTGGGTGGATGGTATACATCGCCAACATACTGGTAATGCACTTCATCTATACATGTCTTCTCGTGACGATTAAGTCTAAACGTTTTCCATAATTTGCCGCATTTGCGGCATTCAAATGATTTACAGTATTGGTCTATATCGATGATGTAGCTAAATGGTTCTTGTAGACGTCCACATACATGGTATTCTCAAAATTTCTATGAGACCTCTGGACTAGTTTGGCAACAATTTGGTCATCGTCATTCTTGACAAGCTCATATACTTTAATGTTTAATTCAAAACATTTCTTCAGGTCGGGTAATTCGGCAAAGGTTACTCCAAGGAATTCTTTCTTTGGCTTCTTTGCATACTTGTTGTACATGAAATATGTTGTATTATTCATATTGTGTGCTGTTGAAGCACTCCATAGAGCTAAACATCGGAAGATGCACAGGTTGTCCTCGTAGGTAAACTGGTTATTTTCATCTTTCACCAAAGCATTTATTGCTTTGTTCTGGAGAATATAACCTGGAAGATCTTCAACCATTCTAATCGGGTGGTTTTTCAGCTTATTCACATAAAATGTGACATTAGTAACTCTCTCCGCTAGCCATTTGGTGTTTGGTCGTTTTAACTTGGCACATTCCAGGATATCTTCTTCCATGACATCATCTAGGAATTCTTCAAAGTCTTCTTGGCAGCATACGAGTCGTGGAACATCACGTACCCGGGCGTTGTTTTGTGATGGATGGTAATACTTTAGTTTATTGGTTTCATTGTGTCTCAGGATAAAACCAAAACTAAGATTAATTTTAAATCTTAGGTGTTGTGGCAGAAATACATTAGTAACTCTCTCCGCTAGCCATTTGGTGTTTGGTCGTTTTAACTTGGCACATTCCAGGATATCTTCTTCCATGACATCATCTAGGAATTCTTCAAAGTCTTCTTGGCAGCATACGAGTCGTGGAACATCACGTACCCGGGCGTTGTTTTGTGATGGATGGTAATACTTTAGTTTATTGGTTTCATTGTGTCTCAGGATAAAACCAAAACTAAGATTAATTTTAAATCTTAGGTGTTGTGGCAGAAATACGGTAGTCGTCAATTCAGCATTCATCATCTTCAGGTTCACATCGTTGATCCGGTAGTTATATTGGTCTGGTCCTGGACTCTTCTATTCATCATATAGCGAGTTCTAATAGAACACCAGTCATCTTCGTATACATTCAATATATCATCGGTCTCTTCGGACATCATATTCTGGTCAAAATCAATCGGGTCAACATCATACCGGGTGGTCGTTGTGGTCTGTGGTTGTTTGGTTGGTTCTCTCTTCGGTTCATCAGTCTTCCTTTTAGCTGGTACAGGAATTGGTCGGCGACGCTCTGGTGTCGGTTAAAATTGAGTAGTTTGTTAAACTACTGGCCGCATTCCATGCATGTATAGATCTCCAAACATTTCTTCAGATGTTGGTCCAGCTTTTGCTTCGAAGCATAGCTCTTGTTACAATTGGAGCAGTCGTAGGTCTTCTCTTCACCGTGCTTGGTTCGCACATGGCGGTTCCGGTTGCAGCGGTCCGTAAAGGAGGTCTTCCCACACATTCTTTACAAGGCATAAACATCAGTCCTGGTAACGGCAGTAGCAGCATCAGACTCCATCTTCATAAAATTTTTGCGAAGGCAAAATAGGTATAGAAAACTCTCTAGCGATGTGTTCAGTTCTAAGGATTGAAACAGAATGACGCGACGTTACTCTTCTTTAAATTTGTGGAAAATAGAAAATTAGTATAGAAGTCTATGAGAAAGAAACACAATGGGAATATACCAAGCTGACTGGGCGATTAACTTCGCTCTGATTGGTTAGTGTAGAAACATCTTGATCCTCATTAAATTTATTATTCAAAATCATGTAGTTGGAGGTGTCATTTAAAGAAATTGCTAAATAAAGTCCCTAACAATTAGATAGGGGGTTTGTTAAGGATGTTACTAAAAATAGAGTGTAGCAATTTATAAAAAATATAGTTCCAAGTAGAAATGGAGGATTCTGGGTAATGACCAAAGGAACGTGCCTTTTATTGGGGGAAAAACGTCATGGTATATTCTAAAAAGAGATTCTGGGAAAATCTGAACCAGAAAAACTACTCTATTTCAATCGAACTTACCCCTGGGGGCCTTCTTCGTACTATAGCACTACGTGCTGCTCTACTACAAAATATTCTAGGGGAAATCCGTATCAAATAAAGTAAATTTCGGTGATTTGGAAGGATTGTCGGGTTTATTTGGGTAATTCTACGAATTAAACGAGTATTCTGGGAGAATCTGGACCAGAAAAACTACTCATATTCAAGCCAACTTACCCCCGGTTCCCATCGGTACTATGGCATTACGTACTACTATTAAAATCTACGGTATGGCGGTCCATTCTTGAAGAATCCGTAGTAAATAAAAGTAGATTTTGGTAAATTGGGGGATTGTCGGGTTGTTCGTGGTAATTAGATTTACTCGTATTCAATCGAACACACCCACCGAACATACCCCTGTCCTATAAAAAAGGTTTTAGGTTACATAGCAACCGCGTGCTACCATAGAAAGCAAGATGGTGGCCTCCAGTATACAAAATGGACGACAAAAACACGTATAACCCTAAAAAAAACGCGCTGCGCACGCGCACTAACACCGCGTATCACTATAGTGATAACGTCACAACATGGACGCTCACGCGGGTTACCATGACAACACAACATGGCGCCACTGGTCACGTGACATGACATCACTTCCGAGGTCACCCACCGAGGTCATCCAAATGAGGGGTGAAAAGCCTCGAGACATACTACTGAGAAGCCACATGCCTCGCGTTTTATCTTTCCGTGACTGCACAAGTGCCATATCGATCAACCGATTCACTCGCGTGTGTCGTTTTTTGTTTATTACACGCCTTCACGTTTATAAAAACAATTATTTGAAGGACACACAGCAATTCATTTGACAACGATGAACAAAAAAAACCACATTTTATCGCCAACCAAATTTGCGAAGGGAACCCGTGTTACTATTTCGTCCCCTGAGTTCCAATGTTTTCTATGTGCCTACTGGCACATAGTACACATTGTAGAAAATTCCAGTGAAATTTCACTTCTATTTAAAAATAGACCGTCAACGATTTCCGTTCCGTGCATATGTGTGGAACAGATTCTCATTTTCTGCGTAGTTTAGAGTTGCTGTAGATGACGATTACGCAGAACAGGCGTGTAATAAAGTTTGTTGTGAGGCTTGCGTGAGTAATTACTTTGTGAAAAGCCGTGCAAATCTCTAAACGTTTTCTTAGTCCCCTTTTATCGCCGTTATATGGGAGCGCTGAGGCCCAGTAAGTAGAGAAGCAGACTGCAAGCCGAGAGGTTCTCAGTTCGAATCCCACCTGTTGCACCTGTTGTGTCCTTGGGCAAGGCACTCAATCCCAATTGCCCACGTGGGGACACGGTGGCGTTGTGTACTAACGTCAATAGTGCACTTGTCTTCAACCAATGATAAACCTGCTTGTGTAGATTTAGTACGTTGGGGAGTTTGACAGCTGCTCGTCGTTGCTCGGTGGTTCTCTCCGGGTACTCCCGCTTCCCCCAATCGCAAAACTGTGCGACACGAGGTGACCCTAGCTGTCGAAAGTGTCTTTAAAACCCATAAATAAATAAATCGTCGTTATAATCAAGAAAAGAATGACTTTGTACCACAGAAATACTTTTATTACCCTCAGATTCAAGACTCAATAGTTCTAATTATTATGGTTTGTGAGATTAAACAATAGACTTGATACGGATTAATTTTTGTGGCGACCCGGCTTCCACCTTTTAAAAATCATTGTCTGTCACAGTGAAAGTCAAAATTACAATGACGCTTAAATTTAGGTATTTATGCTCACAATTTTTATCCTCTGATAGTATTCTGTTGCAATTTTGTTATTGACACCCCAACCTTGATTACTTCAACACCTACTTCTTGTTGTTTGTATACTTTGGTTCTAAATGATTTTTTTTTCTCGACTCAACAAAAGGGACCCAAATTGGCTGGGTGGAGTGCATATGAACCCAGTTGGGTTCGTATTCACTCAACCCAATTGATTTGTTAGATTTGGAACGCAACTGATTTTAGAGTGTGTTGCAAAACCATTTTTTTCTCATCGTTTTTGTGTCCCAATAAGTTAGTAAATGATATTAGAATTTGGCAACAACAAACAATTACATCAGGCAAATGTTTTGGCAAGAGAATTTTAGGCCCATTGCGAACACTGGCTACCTGGCACAAATGCTCGTAGTTTGTTTTTACATGTCTCATGTCAAGGATCGGAGAGGCACATCGAACGCAAGCATTAAAGACATTTTCAGGAATATGTTACCAGACAATAGCTTCGTAATATAACTGCTAAATCATCACCACCAGCATCTCCAACCTGGATAGCCATGGGAACATGCATTTTGTCCTGATTATGGAGTAACCCGGACCACAGTTTTTGGAACAAAAACATGATTCTACACAATCTCCGTGCTGTAAAAAAGTATATTGTCTTCAGCTGATCGCATTCCGATGAGAAGAAGTCGCATAAGCAAATAGGTACTTCCAGACAAGTATTCACACAGACAACGCAAGGGTGCTGATAAGCGTTTCCATTCGATGTATTTACACTTGTTTCTCGTGCTACTATGGAGAAACATTTCATATAATAAAAACCTGTTAATTGCATTGTTCTATCGGGATGTGACGAGAGTCATCAATTTTTATGGCACAGGCATGTTCTTTTGATGTGAAAAATGAAGGGCACATCATTTGTTCACCCGCGTCTGTATTTCATCGAACCAAATTCTCTTGTTCCCCTGCACCTATTATAAATTGAAATTCATCTTTTATTCTCATTTTTACATAACATTATTCATTTCTAATTTACTTTCAAGGCTAATAATTTCTCATCTCTATTTCAAATTCATGCGTCACCCGACGAAATTATTAGGGTATCGACGCACGAAACACTAAACAAGACAACGCTTGACTAGATACACCTGCTCGGCAAAGGGTGTTGATAAGTTTTTCCATTCGATGTATTTACTCTTGTTTTTCGTGCTAATATAGAGTAATATCTCCTATAATAATAACCTGTCAATTGTTTTGTTCTATCGCGATGTTATACGAGTCATAATTTTTTTGGCACAGGCATGTTCTTTTGATGTAAAAAATGAAGGGCACATTATTTGTTCACCTGAGCCTGTATTCCATCGAACCAAATTCTCTCGTTCCCCTGGCTCTGTTGTAAATTGAAATTCATCTTTTATTCTCATTTTTACATAACATTATTCATTTCTGATTTACTTTCAAGACTAATAATTTCTCCTCTTTATTTCATATTCATGCGTCACCCGACGAAATTATTTAGGATATCGATGTACGAAACACTAAACTGTTTTCGTGCAACAATGACAGCAGCCTGCGTTCTATAGTTTCATGATTAATTAAATAATCAATATTGTCATTCTATTTTACTTTACTTTATTTCGTCTTATTGGCATCGTCTTGTTAGGGTCGTCTTGTTGGGATATTTTCCAATTCGTCTTGTTTGGAATTCGTCTTGTTGGCATGACACTGGGTGTACAGAGAATTGGTTTCCTGAGAGAGAAAGTGCACTTTCCAGGTACGACGTTATCTAAATTATCGCCTGTCATAAATTCAAAAAACACTTGAACATTAATCGAAAATGTTATATAGAATCGTCTCTTGCATTTAATCTTTTCTTCATAATAATACAATTTCAATTTTCAACTGTGAAGTTGTGCAAAAGTACTAAGCGGGTGACACACTAGATCTGCCCGCGGTTCACACACGCAGCGGGGAAATTGATTTGAGTGTGAATATTGTTGTGGTGCATGCGGAAACTCTATCAAAAATGTTGGAACCTTTTCCAAGCACGCACACCAGCTATCAACTACAGTAAAAAAATACCTTGCAAACGAGGTAGGGCGCGATTAAGATCAATATTTCACAAGGATCAGCATTTTTGTTTATTACTGAAAACTTCCAATACCACGATCAGTAGTACAAACTTCAAATAGGGACAACTGTTTGCTCTAACTTTCTTTCATGTGAAACATAATGGCAGGGATGTAGAAACCACGAGGAGGGTAGTTATCCCTCTCGCTCTTTTCTACAGACATACCACCTTCAGCTGGAACAGCCAGTTTCTTCTGCGTCAACCATCTTCCAACCGGAAGGTGAACCTTCGGGTTGGAAGATGGTTGGGTTTGAAGAAAAAGACCGAATCACAATCAGCCCGTCACCTTCATACCAGAAAGAGAGATTATTGTATTTGTACATTCGGTGATGTACGATATCGAAGGCATGGCATATTTAACGGCGCCGTCATTCCCCCTCCCATCCAAACACATTTTTATACATTATGTTGCACTCGTAAAAAGGCGATGGCCTTTCAGTGTTTTTTTTTTATAAATCTTCTCCCATTGGGCCGAAACATGGTAGATCCGGTTGGTCTTGGATGTTTGTGCCCCCATACCTTCATTTAGCTTCTGAGGCCTCTGAATATTGGACGACAAGAAAGGCTCTTCGGTACCGTGAGAAGTGATGAACGACTATAAGAGCTTATTAGTCAGAAGGCTTGGAATATCAAATTTCCGGTGGAATCGAATACCGAATGGAATGCGGCATTAATCCTCCGAGTAGAGTAAGTAAACACCACTTTGTCAAACTGACTAACTAATTCCGGGATTGGCAGTAGGAACGTGAACAAAATGGTCATGAACAAAATACCAATGGAAAAAATATCCGTCAGACAAAATGTCTATGCCAAAATGTGTAATGTTGTGTTAAATGTTGAAAAAGTTGGTGAAATGTTGTGAAAAGGTTGTAAAAATGTAAGAATAAGTGCTTTTACCATTGGAAAATAACATTTTATTTCACTTTATGTTACTGTTATTTGAATTTCATTTTGAGAATCAATGGGCATTTTGTTTGATTGGCATTTTGTCTGATTAGCATTTTGTCCATGGGCATTTTGTCTGATGGACATTTTGTCCATGGGCATTTTGTTCTGGATTCTGGGAAGTACCAAGATAAGGAAGAGGGTCATAAAATAAGGTATCATAAAGATATTTCTTTATTACACTCAAAGCCTCAAACGAAAACAATAGCCATCACGCCCCCATTAGCCATAAATAGTTTTAATATAATCTTGTTCCTTTTCTTCCAGTTGACGAATTCCAGGAACCATTTACATGAACTTCATATCAGGTAGGTGGTAGACATGTACTTTTTCAAACTCTTCCCATTGCAACATCTATTTTATTTTGTGTGTGTGTGTGTACTATTCCACTGTTTATTTTATCAATTACGCGGATGGATACGGCCGATTAGTTAGGTTTTTCTTCTTGCATTGCAACTCAGAAGCAATTAACCGTTGTCATGTCCCCAAATATTTTTCAGTGCCTTTTGTCACAATATATAAATAGGTTATTACCACCATGTGGGTTTCCGAAATGATGTATTGAGGTCGAGACCTCGTTTCTGGGAATATATCAATGAGCCCGTTAGGATTGCGTCAATATATGATCCAGATTCGAGGTCGATACTTCAATACATCATCTCGGAAACCCACATGATGGTAATGACCAATTCACCTTTAATACCCCCCCCCCCCCCTCACTCCTTCTTGACCTATTCGCATAATGGAGGGAGGGGATGGGAACAGTTTTTAACGACGTCATTCATTTGGCGTTAATGAACTGATTTTTTTTTATGAATGAAGATAATGGCGTCATGGCACTGCGTTCTTTCGCTGTGCGTAACGTAATCGTCATTCACTGTTCCACTTGAGTACTATAAGGCCAAACAAACTTAAATAATTGATTCTCAGGCATTTTTTTAAAGCGAATGAGGGAGGGCAGTTTTTATTTTTATTTTTTTTTCCTGATGGAATGGTCGCCGGTGCCTAAAATCCAATTGTGAGAGCCTAAATTGAATACTAGAGCTCCCACGTTGATTTCGCTGATAGTTTTTTTGTAATAGCGATCAAACAACACAAAATCAATATAGAACAACTAAAATGGAGATAAAAAATAATGAGTTTTTTAACTGACTGGGTGCTAGAAGCCACAATCAGGCATTTCAAAAAATCAGGGAACCAGTGCAAAAGTAACATTTTCCTTACCCATGTTTCGTATTCAGTTAAATGTAAATAATAGTCTGTTTATACAAATTTGTTCTATTACAAATTATTGGAGAGTGCCTATTGGCACTCTCCAATAATTTGTAATAGAACAATTTTTGATGAACAAATTCAGACCACCGAAGATAATCAAATCCTCAACTAGTTAAATAAATATTTATTTTGTACACACATGAGAATCGTGTCGCATAACAATATTGCATCAATGTATACGACATAATGCATCGCAAATCGCGATATGATACCGCTAAAATCAAATGGCAGTTTTTGTACATTTTGAATTTTGCCTCCAAAATAAAAATTACGAACACGCATCGAAAAAACGAATGCGACGGTGCCAGAGAATCAAGATTAATTTTCTTTAACGTAACCGCTGATGTTAATTGCAGTGTTTCATCTGTGTATTTGTTTGTTTTATTTGTCATGTTTAAAGTATGGTAGGCCTATATAAAAATATAATCATGGCAAAAAATTATCCAGTCAAATTTATTTCGTTGAGCTGATGGTTTATTTATCATCTAATTGCTGTTATCAAGTACGGTGGCCTCGATATGTGTAATAATTCGATACCAATTGAGTGCAGTTAAAAATGTTCTCTTTGTGAATCCATTGATCGCACATGCGGTTGCTACCCTCAATACAGAGTTTTATCTTTCAATCAACATGTATTTTGTCTGTATTAACTCCGCAACTGTCGTGTATCCGACCCCCTGATACAGATGTTTGTATCAGGGTGTCGGATACAAGTACGTTCCTTTCACGTGAGTTCCATTTTTTTTCTTTTTGTTCATCCATACGAATAAATAGTTCGTTATATATCCGTCTACATTCTTGACTTATCCCCAATATATTGTAAGATAAAATGATTATTACCATTATGTGGATGTACAAAATATGTATCCGAGTCTCGCTCCGGGTTCTAAGGGTAGATCACTACTCGTCTTCGACTCGTCGTGATCCGCTCTTAGAACCCGTAGCTCGACTCGGATACATATTTTGTACATCTACATAACGGTAATAATCTCTGTTTATTATATGACTACCACAAATAGACCCCTCAGTGCCACTGTAGTTTGCCCATCAAATACAGCTCTCCGGAAAACAAGAGTTTCAAGTTTTCCAGATCGTTATCATGCCTGTCTCAAACGAGGCACACGTAAATGGACTATTTCTACCAGTGGCCTATAAATAAATCGGTAAATTCCACATACACACCAGGGAATTCCGTAAAACATGCGTTCGATCTTGAGTCGTTTATTAATACCATTTGAGAAAAAACCGCTTTTCTATGACCAGTTTCAGAACTCAATAAAAACAATTGCGCAATTTGCGCGTTTCACGACAAACGATTGAAAGAGAAATGAGAATCGGTTACAATATTATAGCGAATCGAACATACTCGAGGCCCGTTGCCAAGTGACAAATATAGATTGTGTCTTCTCATCAAACTCCGTTGACAAACTTTCCAGTCGAGGTCTATTTAAAAATGCCGTGTTGAACAACTGCAAAATAACAATTAACAACTATTTTCAGGATGCGAACCTAACAAAACCTAGGAGAATCTGTGTTATCGAAATTGATTCCGATTGAAATTCGAGTCTTGCCTCCATTGTTTTGACTTTCAGGTTTCATGTTCGAAACGAGCGTTCGATATTACTACTCGTTTGGGATTCCCCAATTCCATAAATTGTTAATGGTTATTCGGCTAATATAATTCTTGTTGTATTTGATATTTTAGGTGTTGTGATCAGTTTAAAATATTAATTGCCATATAATAAACAAATAACTACAACAGGCAATTGATCTGTGTTGTTGTATTCCGTCTCGTTGACGAGATGAGATCGGCCAGAACAAAGGAGACGCCAGTCTCGTTTGATCTGGCCGATCTCATCTCATCAACTCGACGGAATACAACAACACAGATCAATTGACTGTTATGGTATTTTTTTCAATTCAATTCTTTATTACGATCTCCTTATATCAAATACATGTCGTTGGGGTGCATATATATATATATATATATTCAACTGGAAGTGAGAGAAACAGAACATTTGATTTGAACAAACAGAACATTACCAAAAATAAACCTTTCAAGAAGAGACTGACGCAATCAATAGATATTTTGACCCTTTACCCAACGAATCGCCCGCATCCGCCCACGTCATGTGCAAATTCAGCAGCTGAAAGGATTGATTAGAAAATTTTAGTTGATTTGGTTGGCTCAAAGTGCGTTAAAACAGAAAAGGGGCTTTTAACCCTTTACCCAACGCAGACGATTTCAAAATTTATTATTTTAAATATCATTTTTTAAATTTTAAAAAAAAATTCAACAAAACCATATCATGTGACCCCTCTCGACGAGCTCGTTCCAAAGAGGGATCACATGATATGGTTTTGTTGAAATTTTTCGAAAAATATTTTTTCAGCTGCTGAATTTGCATATCACGCGGGCGGATGCGGGCGATTCGTTGGGTAAAGGCCCTACAAAAAACTGACATGAACACTGACATAACTTTACCACATAAATTTAGATCAATATATCCACTCTGGATTCCATCCGGAAATATATCTGTCGACAACGACTTGTCAAACCTGGCATCAATCCGCTGTCTTGCAATAAGTTTAGATCGTTTTCCCTGTGCGTTTTGGCGCCTGAGTGTCTTAATTGCAATAAATACACCATAACGCATACATTAAAAATCGTAGTCATTGTTTCTGAATAGGTATGAGAATTAATGCATTCGTGATTGTGAGGAAAGTTAAGTTTTCATTCATATATCTTCTAAAGCTTTATTGAATTAACTTATTTTATTTGCACAATAAAAATGCAAAAGGAATTGGAGTGTGGGCTTGAAAACTTGGATTATTTCCTTTCTGTAAAAGACATGCAACAAGCAAATCCGGCGTGGCAACAACACCCCAGCATAAAAGTATAGAAATCTGAGAAAAACAAAACATAAAAAGAAATAATAGTCTTATTCCGAGAAGTCTTATTCTAAAAATGTCAACACATATCGAGGAAATCAGACTCGCCATGCTCACAACCAAAGGCGAACCCAGGCTAAATGAAGTGAGGGGAATTATACATCCTCTGCCTTGGCTTATGTCGCCACCACCGCTGCTAAATTAATCACTGCTATTGCTTGTGAGTTACTGCCTGCGCACCACTCATGTCGCACATAGGCCAAGTCCGAAAGTGGCAGTATACCTTCACTTTCCAGTGTAGCACGCTGACCAGTCAACAAATCAAACAGAAAGGAAGTTGCCACCCAAACATGCAAAGGGTTAGCTCAAGCTTCGGTGTCCCTCGCTCTCTAGTGCAGCTGGCTGACCACTCAACAAATCAAACACAAAGGAAGTTGCCACTTTGGGTCTGTGCTCTTGCGCGGCATGTGTGGTGTGCAGTAACTCACAAAAACATCTTATAGGAGTAGTGATGGCTTTAGCAGCAGTGGTGGCGGCATAGGCCAATACAGCGGATGTGAACTCTAATAGTGCTGGTTGCAAAATTCAGTAGTAGGAATTACTTTAGTATTGGATTAAGACAGTGATTCGACGACAACGATATTTCTGTTATAGGTCCCCAAACATTGGTTCAACCAACTAGTCCCCAAAATAAGGTCTAACTTGATCCCCAAATACCCCCATGTGCATATGTGCGGCATGTTTTGTGCGCACATTGTGCACTTGCACAATTGGCACATTTTGCATGTGCTGGTGTGCTGCGCGTGAAATACGCCCATTGTGACCTAGCAGATAGTGACATCTTCGATTTGTTGTCAGTCACGCGCATATATTGGATAGTGGTGCCCCCCCCCCCCCCCCAACTAGTCAACGGACATATATGTCCACTAATCTCCAATTGTCCCCACAAGTCCCCAGTAGTTGTGAATAGTCCCCAACGACTGGCCGCCATTAGGCACCACTGGTCCCCAAACATATTTGGAAATTTAAATCGTTTTGTGGAGAGCCAGACCCCAAATCCCAGTCATTTCGTAAAATGATTGAAAGCTTTAATCGTGTCGTGAAATGCCTAATTACACAATCTGACTGTAACATATACCTATGAACATTCAGATATGCCGTATTACATCACACTTTTAAACGTATCTGCTGTTCACCCGTAAACTGCAAATGGATGGTCAGAAATCATTAGCGTTTCTAAATGGACGTCCAATGAAACCCGGAAATTCATCTGATAACTGCCTAATGAATTTGTCATAATTATTGTTTTAAAACAAGTTGATATGACAACATTGCACATGCTTAGAAGAGCCAATGGGTAAATAAATAAAATAAACGAAAATCAAATAAAATAAATTCCACGTGGCCAAGGGGGAAAATCACCCTTGAAAATTGTACCCAGTTACATTAAAAAATACAATTGCGTGTTGGGTTTCATATATTCTCTGTTTTTCATGGAACCGAGATAGGAAGTTTTTAAACAGAAAAGGGGCGCGGTGGCGTTGCGGTAACCGGTTCTCGTCAGATCACCGAAGTTCAGCAACGTCGAGCCCGGTTAGTCCTTGGAATGGGTGACCGCCTGAGCGATCGATTCGGACTCCCGCGTTGTGTCCTTGGGCAACACACTTCACCCCGATTGTCTACATGGGGGCACGATGACGCCGTGTACCAAGGCGTACTGCACGTCGATGGTGCGCATGTCTTCAACCAATCTGACCCTGCCTGTGCTGAAAATGCGGAGTTATGATGTTGGGGAGCTGGCAGCTGCTCGTCGTTGCTCAGTGGTTCTCTTCGGGTACTCCGGCTTCCTCTACCCGTAAAACTGTCACCGACACGATATGACCTTGGAGGTTAATGTGTCGTTAAACCCTAATAAATAAATAAATAAATAAATAAATAAATAAATAAATAAATAAATAAATAAATAAATAAATTTTAAACAGAAAAAAGGAGCCAAGAAATAAATAAATATCAATGATGCAGTGAAGTCAGCTGATACGGGTCGCTATTAAAAATTCACTTTTCAAAAATCGATTCAAGTCATGTGGACAGAGTTTCGAGAGATTTCTTGTTGTACATGTATATTGCTTTAAGCTCAGTTTATTCCGTCCGTACGTCAGATATTCACCAATATCTTACCTCCTACAAGTATCTGGGAATTTCATTGGTTCAAAGACGTCACATGCAGACTGCATATAAAACCATATACTGCCTGTCAACAGCAATATACGCTGACAGCTGTGGGTAATCTCCCCTTTGTTCATTGATTATTCAAAATGGTGGTAGCCCATAAACGCTTCAAGTTGAAAGATTGAGTGTTGGAAGTCCATATTTGGTCTGAAGTGCAGGTTAGGCAACTTAAAAGGCTTCATATTCTGTGGATGTGTGTCATTTACCTTCGAAATGAAACTGTTTGGTATGTATGAATTTGCCTTGTTACAATTTATGTGAGAGTGCCTGTAGCACTCTCCCATAAATTGTAACAAGGCAAAGACATGTGAACACATTGTGAGAAAAGAATTCTCTCATTTAATTTTGATAGCTGTTGTTATAAGTTCTGTGCATCGATGCAGCAGTCGGTAAGATATATTCGTTACACGGTTTGTTGGTGGCCTAATATGGTATATATGGTGTCAGTTAATTCCATATTGGACTCGAGCTTCGCTCTCGTCCAATATGAAATTAACTGACACCATATATACCGTATTAGGCCACCAACAAACTGTGTAACTAATAATATTTTCCTTTTCCGAGTTGAAATATCTTTTATAAAACCCATCGCAGTCTTTTAGTTAAATGATACAAACGTGTCTCTGTCATTAGGGATACTTTTTATTGCTTCTCCGGAAGATCTCGGGGAGATCTCTCAGTAGAATTCCACTTGATTCTTAGAGTGATGTGTCTAATTAATAGAATCCTACTGATGGAAATTATTAATTTTCTTGCGCAAACTTCTTGTTGAAAAGAAATGTCGTTCATGGGCTCCTGTTTTCTTACGTCGCCATATTTTGGGTCGGCCTCATAAAAATAACATTTTAAGTAATGAAAGAATTACGTCTGCCCGCAGTTGTGATTTGAGATGATAAATGAGGCAAGAAATTAGGAATTCTTCGTCTCTGTTGTAAATGGGACATTATTAGTCTGTGTGAAACACACAGACTATTGTCTTTGTATGGCTTCTTTTTCTTTCTTTTTCTCTTCTTATTCTCCTGTCTTCTGTCATCTATGCACTTCCTTGTCCGCTCGATAACTTGAAAACGAATTGTCCTATCTCGCTGATTTTTAGCATACTAATAGAGAATCACAAGTACTCGGCCACCTAAATATGTTGTTCAGATTTTTGAGGCATTAGGGGTGCCTATAGGGGTGTTTGGAAAGTGGGTCACGCCCATATCTCAAGTATGGTATGACGTATGGACCAGGGACCAATACCAAATGAGTCGAAACTCAATAGAGGTTCAAAATATGGGTCAAGGTCACTGAGGTCACCGAGGGGTCATTGAGTGCATTTTCCGATTCGCTGGAAGTCACATTTTATGACCCCATAATGCTTTCTGGAAGGTCATATATGTATTTCCACACTTAAAAAGGGTGGAGTCAAAATATTGAAAGTAGGTCATGCTCATATCTTAAACATGGTAAGATGGACCAACACTAAATGAGTTGAAACTCAATGGAGGTTCAAAATTTACGTCAAGCCCATTGAGATTACCTAGGGGGCATTGAGTACATTTTTTAGAATTGCTGTAAATCACATTTTATGACGCACGCCTAATGCATTGACACAGTTCATACATGCATTTTTATTCTCAAAAAATTGTCGAGGGTAGGAGGACGCAAATTCTGAAAGTTGGTCATACTCCAATCTCAAGCATTATATTTCATAAGGACCTGGAACCAATGCCAATAGAGTCGAAACACCGTGGAAGTTAATAAGTTGGATCCAGTTCACTGTGGTCAAACAGGCCTTATTAACCCTTTACCCAACGTAACGGCCAAAACCGGCCAGCGCTATTCTCAAAAATCGCCAATTAATTTTCAAAATATTTTCATTTTTTGTCTCAAAAACATAGGTTATGACCCCTCGTTGGAACGAGCTCGTTCCAACGAGGGGTCATAACCTATGTTTTTGAGACCAAAAATGAAAAAAAATAGTTATTCAAGAATTTTTTTTTGCAAGTGTCGTCTGCTTTTCATGTTAGGTAAAGGGTTAAGTGCAGTTTTCAGAATTGCTTGAAGTTGCATTTTATAACCCCAATTCATTTCGGAAGTTCATACATGTATTTTTTCTCTCAAAAAAGTTGGTAGAGTCACAAATATCCATTGCTGATTCCTTTACAGAACACATTTAATGCTATAAACAGAAGTTATTTCCGGTTTCTTGAAAAATTGTATCTGAATCCTGTATGAAAATATTTAAACGCTGTTTACGAAAACCTATTTTTGAATTCTTTAAAGATATATTACTCCCGAAAATAAGTCTTCATAAATTCTTTTTCTGTATAATTTAGTTCTGATGCTTTCACCATTTTCACACAGACTCGAATTTACTGGCTGCAGTAAATCCTGTTTCGCCAGTTTAACCCTTTCAAGCGGGTGTTCATAAATGTTTGCGTGACGAAAAAAATGATAATAGACGAACATACGAAATAACGATCGACAAATCTGAAGTGAGGCTCGGTAATTATATAATCCCACAGCTCGACAGAGCTGTTGGATTAACTTATCACAGAACCCCTCAACAAACCAGGATGGTTTCTCCCATTTCGCCGTTAACTGTATTGACTGAAATGATACCTTCCATGGCCCCAATGTTGAAAGGGTTAAAATGCATTTTCCTGTCAGCCAATGATCCATATGGGCTGGCTGAACTTACGACCAGCACTGAGCGGCCTGCTGGTCGTAATTATCATTCAGATTTATGGAAGTGAGGATTTCAAACACGTTTTTGTAATTGATCAGATCACAGATGATTACACGGTGTACACGTGTATACTTTGTGGATAACCGGAATTCATTAATGATCCAAAATGAACGTCCGACGAATTCTGGAAGAATCTGCTGATTATTTCTTAATTTTTGTCTTGATAACCAGCTTAATACAAAATCAGAGCACTAGATTAGGAAAGCAAACAGGCGACAAATTCTGAATTTTGAGTTGAAAGTACAGAGCTGGTGTGTGTAGTGTTAAGATGTCGATGCATTGAGAAATATAAAAAAATGGCGACTAGAAGTAAACCATAATCCGGTTAAATTAATAATTTAGCCCTTCATTTCCTGGGTAATTAATTATTAACGAGGCGTGTTTCATGAATTACAGTTGCTACAGTCTGCCAGTATGATAAACTAAACGAAGACGTGGAGCTCGACAGTTTTAAAATGCTGCAACAAAACTCTTATATTACTGAGCCCTAATATAAAATGGAGTTTCACTCCCAAAGCTACAAGAAAGCTCCATTTTAAACAGTAATAACAGTATAGCATGTAGCCGACCGTCCCACATTGGGGGATTTCATGAGGAATCTCATATGTGACGTCATGTTACGTTACCCAGTGATGTCATATTTGATTGTCATAGTAGCCCGCGTGAGCAGCAATCTTGTGACGTCATCCCCATAGTGATACGTGGTCCTAGTGCGCATGCGGAACGCGTGTTGTTAGGGTGATACGTGTTTCCACCTGCCATTTTGTATACTGGTGGCCGCCATCTTGGATGCTATGGTAGCACGTGGTTGCTATGTTACCCAATAGCCTACGATAAGACGGAGGTATGTTCGGAGGGTGTGTTCGATTGAATAAGAGTAAATCTAATTACCACAAACAACCCGACAATCCCTCCAAATCACAAAAACGACTTTATTTACTACGGATTCCCCCATTTTATCGGCTTAGCACGTAGTGCTATAAGACCGAGGGGTCCCGGTGTGAGTTCGATTGAACTAGAGTAGCTTTCTGGCTTAGATACTTCGTAGAATTACCACAAACAACCTGATAATCCCTACAAACCACCAAAATCTATCCCAAACCACAAAAAAAACGACTGGCGAATCCCTATTTTTGGGGGCATATAAAATAACACGTAATGCTATAGAACCGAGATATCTCCTGGGGGTACGTTCTATTTAATATGGCTACTGGACCTGTTTTGCCAGAACCCTATTTTTATGCCTATTGCAGATGCTACTCTGACACTAACAGTCTATCCGGTCCAAACTATCTCTGATTCTCTCGCCCAAGTCTTATAATCACCATTGCTTCATTTTCCATAACCTGTATGCATAGTTATCTCCGTTGTGTATAACGAAAGCCTATCTGATTCCTAAAGCCACGAATCTATCGAGCAGTTACTGATAAGTCATTGCTCGAACGACTCGAACCCCATCGAGCAAATAAGCTATCGAGCAATTGCTCGTTCGAGTGACTCGCACATGCGACTCTTAGCTTCATTTCGGTATTTGGGGATACCCATGACCTAGTATTGTATTATTTGAGGATACCTTCTGGAGAATCCCTTTATTGGTTGAGTGGTATACAAGTATATTCTATCGCATATTATCGTATTAAACATAAATATGAAATGTACACCCATAAAGCTTTCTGTAGACAAGGTATTACCGAACCGAGCCTTTCCAGTATCAGCACACCCAGCGAAGTGTTTTCGAATAAGAATACAATATTTTCTTATTCCACCATGTTATGACTTTGACACCCACTTCAACTAACTGCAAACTGTGGACGTTATAAGAACTGAATGGCAGATCCATCGGGGGAGGGGTGGGGGGGGGGGGGGTCTGGAAAAATAGAGTTGCAGACACTGATGCCTTTTTTGTTTTCAACCCATATGAGGACCCACCCACTCCAACTGTGCATTTTTTCCTATTTTGCCAAACTTTCCCGGTGTTATCCGGACGCCCCTCCCCACTCCCCCCACCCCACCCCTGAATACAACGATTCTGCCTTTCCAAACCCACCATAATTTTTCCACAGATTTTTTCTTGAATATATAACTGTCAGAACGGTCACAATTTTAACCAAAATAAGCCAACCAAACCCAGAAGCATCTTACATACCTCCCAATAAAACCATCTAGCCTGTCCTAATGACATCTACATTTGAAAAGGTTATTGTTTTATTGAAAAATTGTGAGGTTTGTTTGGAAAAATCTACAATTTAATTTATTTATTTTTTAAAAAGTGTGTTAGGTAAATGGTTCAATGTCATAAATGACTCAACTTATATCTTATAACTTATCTACGTGGAAGGCAGCAAGCTCAGTCATTTATGTTTTTGAGTTGTTTTTTAACTGTGAAGTTTTCAGAATCATTACTCATTTTAAATTTTATGTAGAAGCCTGGTATGGCTAGTAAATGTTTTTTGTTGGAATTACGTGCTTGAAATATGTTATATACTTCCTGCAATGGCCATGAACAAGAATATTCCTTGATGTTTTCATGCTAGATCTGGAGAAATAACTGGATAGAAATTTTCTTGTTGCTGAATAGTACAAGACAACGGTGACTGATTCAGGACATAGGGAATTTTTTTTTTCTCATGAGATACTTTCTCGTTATAACGAGAATGGGGTATTCATTCTTCTTTCAGTACTATGATATATAGAGGATATTCACGAAAATTTGATGAATACCGAAAATATCTCGTGAGTGGCTACAAAGAAATATGAGGATCTTCACGAGCGACGCAAAATTTTCGTGAATTTTCTTTTTATTTAATGCTCTACGACTACAAACTCTCCAATTTGTGGCCTTTATTTGCCATTAAGGCGCAAAATTTATGTGCCGAATCGGCGTCCATACAAAAATTACAACAACCAAACTCCAACCATTGGAATGTGTGAATATCCGCACAAAAAGTAGTCCCGTCTTATTTCTCCCCTAACTTTACGATTTACCAAGGCTGGCGAATTGAAATAATCGCAATGTGTTTCGAAGAAATAGAACAATAACAAAAAACACCACTTTCTTATTTTCAATAACAAGACACGTCATTTTATTTTTTTTGAACTCAATGCACTGAAGACGTGTGAAGTTGAACTGAAGAAATTTGAAAGTGATTTCGGCTTTTCGCTGGAAGGTGAATGAGAAAGTCAGACTTTGAAACTGCTGATTTAATGAATTGATTTAGTCACTGTCACTATCAATTATTCGAATTCGTTTGTATTTGGGACTCTGGAATTCATTACTGATGTGCTGACTCGTTTAAAGTACATGTGATTCGTCATCCGAACCTACGATGAAATATCGATTTCTAAATATCATTTTGATATTTCGTTTTGCCGACCGACAGGGGAATATGACTTAATTTTTCAGCGTGAATTGATGCCTGAGCATTAAATAAAAATCTCTATTTTAAGTGTGTAACAATCTAATGAGGGTTGAATGCGGAGAACTAGCTATAACCACCGATGATCTATATGTCTAGAGCAGAGCGGACAGCTAAGCATCCACTCACCCGAAAACATTTATATCGTAGAACAGAAATCTATCGGGTATTTTTACCTGCATCATCTGACTCCACCCTCGTCGTATCCTTATTTATATATTTATGGAATCCCCCCCCCCCCCAACGCATTATGCAGTAATAATGAATTATGAAAATGAAGCACTGTGCAACAACTGATTTTATGTTTAATTTGCTGTAGAGCGAGTTATTCTGGTGTATTTTGCTCGAGACATAACGAAATGTTTTCGCGTTATAATGAGATGTCTTCTCGTTATAACGAGATGAAGAGTCGTTTTTACGAGGTGTTTTCTAGTTATAACGAGATGTTTTCTCGTTAAAATGAGATGATAAGTCGTTATAACGAGATGTTTTCGCGTTATAACGAGAAGTCTTGTAGTTATAACGAGATGTTAAGTCTTATAACGAGGTGTTTTCTCGTTCGTTATAACGAGATGCTAAGTCGTTATAACGAGATGTCTTCTCGTTGCAACGAGAAGGTATCTCGTTATAATGAGATAAAAAAGACTCCCTATGTCCTAAATCAGCCACAGTACAATGCACATCTCTGAACCTACTAAACACACTGATCAGTAATTACGATATTCAAACATTGAATTTTATAATATTAGAACGTTTCTTTTCATGTTCTATCGGTCGATAGTACCTGAGTTTGTGTGATTTCTGAAATTAAACCTTCAGCAGCTTCGCTTCGCTGCTGAAGGTTTTATTTCAGAAATCACACAAACTCAGGTACTATCGACCGATAGAACATGAAAAGAAACGTTCTAATTATTTTATTATGCCGAACAAAAATAACTTTCATTGTTAGCCTAAGCGTTAACTGCAACATGCCATCAATCTTGTAATAATAAAGCAGTCGAATCCAAAAACATGACGTCATTTCGAACGAATGACGTCTCTTCGAAAATGACTTGTCACAAGTACCGTCGCTTTGTGAGTTTCTATATCACCAAATGCCAGTGTTTTCAACTGCATCATGCTGTTCATGTTATAATTCATTGTTAATGCTTGTGTGATAAGTGGTATAAATTAATGGAATATAAATTCATGTTTCTCGGACGACGACAGTTGATAGAATTAAGCGGAGTGAAACAATTCATTTTGAACTTGAGGCGGAGGCTCAGTGAAGTCGAGGAGTACTAAACTTGTGGAAATATAATTGACTGAATTTGAAAGTCATAACTCATATTATTACCACCCAATCTATAAGTTACTAGTCGATTAACATGATTTTGGAGGGCCGTTAAAACTCCATAATTTCAGTGACGTCATTCGACGGAGCCGGTCCGCGGGCGATAATGGTATAAATAGCCATTAGCGTCCCGGCTATTTTTAGATTCCATGGTCTAATGAATTACTCCCATTCAGATGACGTCCCTTTGTATTTCTGAACTGAAGTTGAACGCACGATCGAAACAGAAATATCGAACCGACTTTAGTGATTATTTCTTCCAGCAATTCCCTCGTGCGGTTAGCTGTAACAGGGAGTGGTAATAATAGTAATAACATGATTGTTGTCAGGCATCATTGTTCATTAGCGGCCCTGCAGCAATGATGAACAGCCCTTGGGCTTATTAACGGCCCTCGACTTCGTCTCGGGCCTTTAATAAACTCTCGGGCTGTTCTCATTGCTACAGGGCGGCTTATGAACCATAACGCCCTCCAAAATCATGCTATTGTTATATTCAGGATTCACTGAAGTGGTGAACAACACGTGAGTTTTTAATATTTCTGATTCTTTTGAATTCATTGTTTGCAGTTAAAATTGAAAACACACCCACTCAAGATGATATATTTGTTGTGTGATTTCTGAAATAAAACCTTCAGCAGCTTCGCTTCGCTGCTGAAGGTTTTATGAGTCGAGTCGTTCGAGGAGTCACTCGATCAAGCAATTGCTCGAACGACTCGAATCCCATCGAGCAAATGAGCCAAAGAGCAATTGCTTGATCGGGTGACTCCTCGAACGACTCGACGACTCATTTCAGAAAAAAGGGATTCCATAGCCACATGCGTTTTCGAAAAAGGGATTCCACAAATGGGATTCCAAAAAGGGATTCCAAAAGTGGGATTCCGTCTTATCTCGAGTGACTCGCAACTATTGCTCGAATGACTCGAATCCCATCGAGCAAATGAGCTATCGAGCAATTGCTCGATCGAGTGACTCCTCGAACGACTCGACGACTCATTTCAGAAAAAAGGGATTCCATAGCCACAGACGTTTTCGAAAAAGGGATTTCACAAATGGGATTCCAAAAAGTGATTCCATAAGTGGGATTCCGTCTTATGTCGAGTAACTCGCAACTATTGCTCGAACAACTCGAATCCCATCGAGCAAATGAGCCAACGAGCAATTGCTCGATCGAGTGACTCCTCGAACGACTCGACGACTCATTTCAGTATTTTGGGATACCTATGACATGGCTACGTATCAGTTGAGGATACCTTTTGAGGATACTAAATTGAGGATACCTATGGCCTGGTATTGTTGGAGGATACCTGTTGTAGAAACCTGGATTCCGTTTCCATCTTGTCGCCAAAGCTCCAAGGCCACTACAGGGCTATGGTCTATCTGTCCTATCATTAGATTCTACAACAGCCTTGTTCCATTGCGGCCTTGTACCAGTACTATTGACTAAACTACCATCCATTAATATTGACTTGTATCACTACTTCCTAGCTATACCTTCGCCCAAGCCTTCAAAATGTTCAATCAGTGTATACATATAAAGCATTCCGTAATTGAGATTCCTAGCCGACTCCGTAACATAGGATTCCGTGTTTTGACATCAGGCATTACACTTACCCACCGTACCCCTTGGCCTAGCATTACATACTACCTATACAAGTCATATGATAACATGAAGCATTAAGCGGATTAATAGTACTAATGACTAACATGGGACCTGTAGGGGGAACGCGTACATCTTACACTACCACACTAGGCGATCATGCATTACACTCACCCACCCACAATAACGTCTGGCCCCACATTACATACTACCTATATTAGTTATGCGGTGACATAAAGCATTAAGTCGATTAGTAGTATCAACGGCTGTCGGGGGCCCACAGAGCCATATATTGTCTATACTATACTGTTGTTCTATACTGCCAGGCATTACCCCCACCCCCACAAAATCACTAGATCTACCATAACGTACTTCATATACCAGGTGTATGTACCGCCCATACTATAGTATCGTTCTAAACTACCAGGCAGTACCCCTACCCACAATACCCCTATGCCTAGCATTGCATACTACCTATATCAGTCATAGGATAACATGAAGCATCAGGTGAATTAATAGTACTAAAGGCTAACATGGAACCTGCAGGGGCCCACAGAGGTATATATCGTCCATACTATACCGCTGTTCTATACTGCCAGGCATTATCCCCACCCCCACCCCCACTCCACAATACCACTTGACCTGCCATAACGTACTCCCTATACCAGTCATAGAATAGTACAAAGCAATCAGCTGGTTAATAATATCGAGGACTGGACCTACAGGGGTATATACCATGCATCCTATGCCACCCGTTCTAAACAACCTAGTATAATACTGCCTGACCTAACACTAAACTACCAATACCAGCCATAAGATAATACAAAGGATTCGGCGGGTTAATAGTACTAAGGGGGTTAATACACCAACAGATCATTCATCCTGTACTGCCAATGACTATCTCGCAATACCACACTACCACCCACCCACCCTACTGCTTGACCTAGCTATAGCAGAAATAGGATAATATGAAGCATAAGGTGGATTAATAGTACTAAGGACTAACTTGGGACCCACATGCATATATACCACTACTACCATATCACCCCACCCCACTTACAAGTCCGACATCCACTGACCCGAATAACGTTATGTCAGATTGTATACTGGACAATAACAGCGGTCAGCATCTCTATGACGTCATACGCGTTTCATGACGTCACGACGTCAATAGCAACGTCAACCGTTTCGCGGGAAAAACTTTCAAGAAAACCCAATTTTCCCATCATCTTTCCACCACTTACCCATAATATATACCTATAGCCCCATGCGTACATATATCACTATACATACCATAGCATACTATATATGCAGTACTACACCTTTTGTCGGATCTACCTGCAAGGAGTCGTACTTTTGCTCCCCCAAAAGTTGCTCCCCCAAAAGTCCGGTTCCTATGGGAATTTAACACTAGCTGCTCCCCAAAAGTCCGGGTAATGGGGCACGATTCATACGTGCTATACTACTTGTAGCTTTTTGGGCAAGTGCAAACAACAAAATGAACCCCAAGGGGTTCATTCTTGTTTGCATGGCCAAAAGCTTCATTTAAAAGTCTAAAAGGCGACATTCTATACTTACAATCCCACTCTAAATATGGTACCTTTAAGGGGGTGGGGGATTATATATAAAACACATTTTCAAAAGATGCATGTAATTTGTACATGTAAGATCACATATGTTCAATATTTTTCCATCCGTAGATAAAAGGAGTTAACTGAAACCCGGTGGTCCATGAGATGAAATTTTGCTGGTGGTTCTTGTATTTTGACGCAAAAATTATAGAAATTTTACGAGTGGAAAATCATCACCACCGCGACTTAGCGACAATACATCCCCACGTACTGTATTGCAGTGTACTTTTGAAAATTAGCACCAGCAAGTGAACCGATATCAACACAGCTCTTCCATATATCATGTATTAATAATAGCAAAACGTATGTTGTGGATTTTTATGATAACATTCTATTGTATAAGGATTACAAAATGAAATCAATGTTGAATCGCCTCCGAATCAGCACTAACTTAGAAAGAGAGGAAAGAACGTGATCGGAACCATAAAATCGCAAACGAATTCGCGCGTTCATCATGGTAATTTCAAACGCTTCGTTCTCATAAAATACTACTGATTTGATCCCAATCCTTTCAATGTTTATAGATCTACCTGAACGGGAGGGAATGCAATTTTTGTGAACTGTGCATGTGCTGGAAATTTCCTGCAACCACCTCGACAATGTTCCTATGAAAAATGCAAACATTTCTATGACGCTAAAATAAAGTTATTACCGTAATTTTATTCAGGCAAATGGCGTTCGTAACCAATGATTGACAAAATACCCATGTTATTCTCACATCTTCTTTAAAAAAACAGAGCTTCCGAACTTTTTGAAAATTGGGAACGTATCTGCATGTGGTCTGAACGAATCAGCGTAAAAACACAAAACGAACTGATTCAATAAGCGTTGGTCACCCACAGTGGAGTTATCTCGAGCAATAACTCACCAACCAACTTTTCACATGTTCAGTTTTCATGCTCACCAATTTGATAAATTCTTGCAGTTTTTGTATTAAAACTGGAATTTAATGTGAAGTGGGTTTAACTCTTTGCATGCTCCTGGCGGATATTCCTGCTCAGGACAGGAAATCCCCTTCCATTAAAATAAGTCCAATTTGTTGATATTTAACCCTTTACCTAACGAATCGCCGCATCCACCCGCGTAATATGCAAATTGAGCAGTTGAAAAAAATAAATGTTTCAAAATATTTCAACAAAACCATATCATGTGACCCGTCATTGGAACGAGCTCATTGAGAGTTCACATGATATGGTTTTGTTGAAATTTGTTGAAATTTTTCGAAAAATTTAAAATAATAAATTTTGATATCGTCTGCGTTGGGTAAGGGGTTAATCAAATTGTCCCCTGTAAGTTGAATAGACGTTTTAACCCTTTACCCAACGTAACGGCCAAAACCGGCCAGCGCTATTTTCAAAAATCGTCAATTAATTTTCATTGTATTTTCATTTTTTTGTCTCAAGAACATAGGTTATGACCCCTCATTGGAACGAGCTCGTCGAGCTCGTTCCAATGAGGGGTCATAACCTATTTTTTTTAGACAAAAAATTAAAAAAATTAGTTATTCAAGAATTTTTTTTGCAAGTGTCGTCTGCTTTTCATGTTAGGTTAAGGGTTAACCAATGATTTCCTGTGCCAACTTTTCATGAATTTTTCATCAAATGAATAATATTTTTAAAATACTCTGCGGGCAAGAGCTAAAGTCAGATAATACACTCGCCTCAAGATATTTAGCCAGATAATGGTGTCTGGTTTCGCACTTGACCATTTATCTGTACAAATATCATGGACCTCGTTTATTATAATTTACAGAACAACCACTGTGTCCTTGTAACACGAATGGTGAACTTTAATTAAAAGAATTAATGACCAAAAACTCTAATTGTCTCGTCACCTTCTTATCCTAACGGTTGAGTGAAATTGTCATCACCTTTTTAACCTAGCGGTTAGGACACATGCTTCGACAGTTGTCATTAATTCTGGCAGATAATCGATTTAACATTACAAGAAGACTTCACAACGTATTATTTTTGTGATTACCCAGATCACGAATAATTATCAACTGTCAAGTGAAATACCCAGCGGATGATCGGAAATCATCGATGTTCTATTGTACGAACATGCAAGGAAATCCCGAAAATACATCTCAATATTAGTCTGTTTGTGTTTTTCTTTTTGTTCTTATTCCTCTGGTCTTTTCATCACTAAAGTGTTAAAACTGACACTTCCAAGGTGTTAAACCCATTCTAACTCTTAGGGTTTGATTTTAACACTCAAAGTGCAATGCTTTAAGCACTTAGACATTACAATCGTCAGACATCTTAAACTTGAATGGATGGCACTTCCCATGTGTCTAGCATTGGTGGTTCTTCCAAAATCGTCCATAATTTGATTTGCGCTCGGTGGGTACATAATTAAAAGGACACAACGCAGATGACGTGGATCAGGCTCGAGAGTTCGAGCCTGATCCGCGTCATCTGCGTTGTTTCCTTTTAAGTGTCGCGACATTACACTTGTCAAGTGGTATTATTGTAACACCTGTCAAGTTCTGGGATATCTGCACTTGAACAAAGTGCTAGTTCAACACTTAGTAAGTGTTAAATACAGCACTTCAAGTGCAGTTTTTAACACTTTAGTTTTTAGCGTGTGGTAACCGTTTCCACACAGAAGACAAAATACATGTCACACATTACATGAAGAAGGCGAGTAGTATTGTATTTAGTTGTTCTCAGGTGAGATAGTGGCAGAGTAACTGGAAGCGAAATTCGACCAAAGACCAAGGCCCTGAGAAAGCGCCCACGATCGCCGCCCATTACCCCAAGACTCCGAAGAGAATATACTGGGACCAGATAGTTACTTTCGGAGTGGCAAGACGAATAAGAGTTATATGTAGACATGAATTCATTCTCGAGAATGTGGCGAATCGATTTCTAAGTATCGTGGATTTGTGGGGGACCGCAAAGCCAATTTGGGCAACATTAACATCAGGGGTTGAGTGAAGCAAGTCCATCAGGATCGGAAGAAATCAGACTTACAGCTCCCACCCCCAATCGATCAACATCACGGCGCCCCCGCGTTGCAAAGGCATCCCCTCAAAAATATAGATATTCTCTAGTTGTGTTGAGGAGTCGTTATACGCAAGGCAAAGTATCGATCTGGTAGTATTAACCATTATATGACAAAGAGGTATTTAGTACACTGTGACTTCCAATTAATGCAAACGATTTTATAAGTTGCTGCCTTTAGATGCACAAATTCAAACGACAGGGTTAGGAGAGTTATTAAACACAAGCGGACTGGTCATGTGTGCAGCAGTGCAATTTTCCGGTGAACCATCCACCAAGCTACTTTGGCTACTGGGCAGTTGGAGCGAGGCCGTAATTACCACTTTTGGTTTAAACAATATTTATTTCGAGAATATAATAATCAAAATTGTTACATACATTGATGTGGATTCGGCAGGAAGCTATAAGCTTATACAAGGCCGTTTCCACCAAAACAAGATTACATGTAGTTACCAATGACAAGAGCAGGTATATGGATGACTTTATGTCCTTAGTTGAACAGTATTTGTATACATAACACAGGCGTCAGTAGTCGAGCTCACACATCGTTGTCCGTGGGTCCCCGCCCTGTACTCCAGGCCAACACCTTACCCTACACAGATATAGTACGAGTATTGCACAAGAGACGTCTTTAACCCCTAAACATTTATTTTCCGTTTCAAAAACACAGCTCTTCGCCCCCCAATGGAGCGGGTTCAATAAGCTCACTCCAGTGGAGGGTCGCGAGCCACGTTTCTGAGTCCAAAATTCCAAAGGAAGTAAAGTTTGATTACGTGGAGTATTTGTTAATAGGACCACCCAATCTTGGCCGTCGCGTGAGGCAGGGGCAGGGACCACCGGAAGACGATGTGTAAGAATATTGAGACTACAGGCTAGTCAGCTTGAATACATGGTGCATTTACTACACAGGAATGACATAAGTAGTTTCATTCGAATCGTTTCGCAGAAGATTATATGTACAAACCGTGAATACAGTCCGAGTGGCGCCGAGCTGCAATGAGAGTTGAGTGGTGGTGAGGGCTATAATCGTTTCGTTCAGCTAGTTTGGCAACCATATTCATAGCAATTTTAATATTTTGATCGGTTTAATACGGTGATACAAATTAATCATTGGAATCGCTTACTTGATAATATAAAATCGTGTACCACTTCAAAGATAAGACGGTTGTCTTCATTGTTCAAGAATTCCGAACCAAAAAGAAGTGTAGATACGTCCGCCCCAAAAGGAAGTAGGTTAATTGTATAATTACGAGCATCTGTGAAAATAGGACAATGCAAGAGAAAGTGATTAATAGTCTCTCGCTCGCCACACTGGCATGTGGGGTTTGGTAATAAATGATTATCATATAAGTGTGAATTGAGGTTACTACACCCCAGTCGTAGCCTACAATGGTATATTTGGGCTGTGCGAGATTTCGCCTTACTATAGAACTTTGGAGGTCGTTGATTACCATCGTTTAGAAAAGTTTTAAAATTAATCAATAACGAGTTCTCACGAACAGGCAGGGGCAGGTTATTCCATTGGTCGGTAACGCTGGGGATGAATGAAGACTTGTACAGTTCGGTCCGACAGTAGGGAAGACGATCTTTTTGACTTGATCGGAGGCTGAGTAGTGGATTGGTCAAAGAGGCAAGTGGAGTGACGTTACTGGAGATGTGTGGAGGTACCATGCGATGGTGCATTTTAAAGAACTGAATCAACTTGTGTTTGCGACGTCTTTCTTGTAATGGGTCCCATCTTGTTTCTAAATAAAGTGAGGCCTTACTAGCACTGACAGTTGCCCCGTAATAATCCTTGCCGCTGCAATCTGTATTTTTTCCAGTTCCGTCACTTGGGTTACAGAACAATTGTCCCAAACAGTATCCGCGTATTCAAGAAGAGGCCTAATAAAAGCAAAATATATTTTTTCTAAGACACTACGATCAAAATTAAATTTGTGCCTCCTCAGTAAGTCTAAGCGAGACCAGGCTTTTGAGCAAATATGGTCGATATGACCGTTCCATGTGCAGCTGCTGTTCAGTATGACCCCTAAGTGTTTGTGAGTAGAGACTTCAGATATCAGAGTACCGCCTAAGAATAATGGTGGATGGTAGATGGGGTTGCTTTCGCGTCTTATTAGCATACTTTCAGTTTTGTTCGGATTGAACTCCACCAACCATGTTTTAGCCCAATGTTCAATTGTGGCCAGATCATGATTGATTACATTCGAGGCTTGTTCAGGGTTCTCTATAATGAGATATAAGGATGTGTCATCTGCGAAGAGGCGAATACTCTCTAGCTTGTAGATAAGACCAGCATGCCATACTTTGTCAAAAGCCTTACTAACATCACAAAAGACAACCCTGACTTCTTTACCTTCATCAAGGGCTCGACAGAATTCATCATTTTTGTCAGTCAGTTGGATGACGGTTGAATCACCGGGTGTAAAACCGCACTGAAATTGACTGAGAACGTTATTGTCAATTAGGAACTCCTACAAACGCTTAAACACACATTTTTCTAAAATTTTACCAACACAACTAATCAGTGATATTGGGCGGTAATTAGTAACAGAGTTGGAGGGTTGTTTTTTCAATATTGGGGAGAGATTGGTTTTTTCCACAGTGACGGAAAGTACGAGTTATTCATTAGGATATTAAATAAAATCGAGAGTGGTTCGCATAGGGAACACTTACATTCTCTGAGGAGACGCGGGCTTAATTAGATCTGGACCAGATGCTTTGGACACTTTTATTGACTTCATTGCAGAATATACTTCGCTGCAATGTAGAGTAATACAATCGATACTTACGGAAACTCGAGGTGGTACATTTGGCAGAGAAGCATTCGAATCATCAACTGTTGAGCTGAAATATTCATTGAGCGCTTCAGCTTTTTCAACACTTGAGGAGTATATTTTGTTACAATGGATGAGAGTATGAATTCCCGCTGAAGTGCTGCTGCCGATGAATGATTTCAGGGTCTTCCACCAACGTGATGGTGGTGTTTCGCTGCTCCTCGGAGTTGATTGGACTTTGGACAAATATAACGCTTTGGCCTTCCTAATGGCCGATACGACTTCGTTCCGCTTCATTTTATATTTAGCCCAGGCTTGTGGAGTATCGGTACGTTTGGCATTACGATACAAACGTTTTCTCTGTCTAATCAGTAATCTTATTTCATTATGCATCCATTTCGGTTGGTCTGTTTGCGTGGTAATAAATTTGTTGGGTATATAGAGAGATGCAGTATCGAGTATCTAGCCGGTAAAATTAGAAACTATAGTATCGAGACATGGATTATCAAAGAGAGAATTCCAGTCGACGCTAGAGAAGGCTTCGTTTAACTCTTCGTAGTTACCCTGGGAGTAGAGCCATATTCTCCTCTTAAATGAGAGGGATGGTGGTTTTAGAAATTCAACCTCGAGTGAAATTGGACAGTGGTAGCGCGTCATGTCTGGGATAAGCGGTTCGATTACGTCACAGCTTTTCATGTTGATTGTGTCACTAAGAGCAAAGAGATCCAACAATGAGGTCGACGATTCGGTAAAACAAGTTGGCTCACGTACAACTTGCCTTAGATTGAAAAAAATGTAATATTTCAGAGAAACCACTTCTTGAGGGAACGACTTGGTTGTCATTAAAATCACCTGTGACGATTAAATCGGCAATTTTCGTGTCTCTGGCTTTTTCGATGGATGCGGATATGGCTTCCCAAGTATCTGATGGACTGTTGGGTGGCCGGTAGAATACCCCTAACAGTAACGATCTTGTCCGTTTTGTAAATACTTCCGCCCATATGCACTCCGTATTCAGCGTATGTAGGTCCGGCCTTGATCGAAATGAAATACCGTCATTGATATAAATGGCAACCCCACCTCCCCTTGTCGAGCGGTCAAATCTCAGTGGCTCTTGGAACCCGTGGAGGATGACATCGGATGTCGGATCGTTGCTATCCAGCCATGTCTCTGACAAGGCCACAATGTCAAATGATACATATTCATATTGAATGATATCAAGTTTGGGTTTTAAACTCTGGATATTAAGATGGACTATTTTTAAAGTATTCTGGTTGTGATCCGAGTTGACGGAATTTGGACCAGGGTTAGTTTCAATGTCACCGCACAATAATAACCTTAAGGCCAAATGGAGCAATGAGATGGCAAGGAAAGCTGAAAACATTACTTTTAGTGTGAGCGCAATCTTCTAAACGTTCGTGTTGCTGTAAGAATATGAAGTTTCATCCGGATGGTTTACTAAGTGAAAATTAGGGAACTCACTGAAGTGGCCGAGAAACAAGGCAACAACAGCAATAAGGCGTTCATGCAGCCCAACCCCACTGAGACACAGGAGCAAGTAAGCTAAGACACAAATGGATCTCTTCTTCGGTTAACAACCCTTTAAATGACGACAATAAACTTTGAAGTTGAAAGTGCCTGTCCGAGCACGATATGATTCAAGGGAACGCATAGTCAACTACTTTGTAACCTGTTGGTATAAATCTAAAATTATCTTCAGAAACAAAGTTGTATTCAAGCTGGTAGATAACACAAATGAAAATGTGAAGAATACTTTTGTACAGTAACTTATATACAGAATAATAATAGAAGGTTAATTAGAAAGTTAACAAAAAAGAAGCTTTGTTAACTTTGTTAACTGGTAGAGTGCTGGAAGCTCTATTTTGGGCTTTACTAAAAGTGACAGACAATAACTGTCTGTAGCTACATTCTGCCCGAGGAAGCCTTTATTGTCCCTGATATGAATCAGATTTTTTATACAATACTTTGCTCTCTGACATTTAATTGGATAGTGCCTGTAAGGCACTATCCAATTAAATGTAATAGAGCAGTATATGATGAGCTTTGATTTGTTGTCAGAAAAAACTCAGCACTTTACCAGTTAACAGATATTACGAGAGCTTATAAGAACAACGTTTGGCATAACTGGGCTAGTCAGATAAGTTTTGCTTTAGAATATCTATTAATACGTATAGCGGGAAAGAGTCAAGTAAAACATATTCACGTTGGGAGGTAGCGGTGTCAATATTCATGGTTGTTCTTTTTTTTTTTTCTTTTTTTTTTTTTTCTTTGACATGATGGGTCAGGGGGCGCGGTGGCTCAGTTGGTAGAGGTGCAGACTGCAAGCCGAGAGGTCCTCGGTTCGAATCCCACCTGCGGCAACCGCGTTGTGTCCTTGGGCAAGACACTTCACCCCGATTGCCTACATGGGGGCACGATGACGCTGTGTACTGAGGCGTACTGCACGTCGATGGTGCGCATGTCTTCAACCAATCTAACCCTGCCTGTGCCGCGGTGCAGAGTTCAGAGTTACGATGTTGGAGAGCTGACAGCTGCTCGTCGTTGCTCGGTGGTTCTCTCCGGGTACTCAGGCTTCCTCCACCCGTAAAACTGTCACGGTCACGATTAGCCATTGTGCATAAGTATGTGACCTTAAACACCAATAAATAATAAATAACATGATGGGTCATTTTTGGGGCATTTGGGAATTACCTAATCTGTATGCATTTGCCCTATTACAGATCATAACTTATCCCAAGGCAAAGACATAAGCACAAGATTATGAGAAATCTAACATTTATTTATGGTAACTGTGGTTATGTTGTGTATAGATGAGGCAATCGGTGAAATACGTTTGCTACCCAGTGGAACATTGTTGCGCACATATCCTGTGTCTTCGACTAGGTGGTCCCACATAACACGCGTGAGGTCTGTCAATTCCATATTAGACTCGAGCACAGCATCGCCACGCGGAGAACACACGGAATAAAAGAATTCCGCAAATAAGGGGTTAAATCCTAAATTCTGCAAAAATTGACGAGCATTACTTGAAGTTGCTAAGGGGCAGTAAAGTCCGAGCTCATGCTTATTGTCACCAAATTCTATTATTATTACAGTAGTTATTATCGCTGTGTGTGTGGTGAATTGGGTACAAATGACAAGAATCAATGGACCACACAGTCAATGACACAGGACACTCACCGCAAACGGTTTTTGTTTTAGTGCGTTTATAAGAATAAGCCATGTGAATAGATTGGATAAATTAGCAGTGATGAGCAAGAGTTTATCGGTATCAGAAGCAAGACGTTCCAGTAGCTGTAAGACATGGCCAGCAGAGGAGATTTCAAACAAGTATTGGATTTTTCCAAATTAACAAGGCTAAGTTAAAATAACTGAAGGTTACATGCAGGGTAGAAGACATGATTTAGTTGGCTGTCCTGCGCACCACGGTTCACGGATTCCTGTCAACTCAGATACAAAAAATGTCACAATCGGAATGAACACGAGTGAGATGATTGGTCAAATGTTGACTGATGTGGCCAACAAAGCAGCTCGGAAAAGCATGGGTTGATTGATTGTATATCCTCACCAACTTTGTCAAGAGATCTGTGTCAATCAAACTCATTGTCACGACAGCAAGAATAGCACTATTTGAACAAGAGAAACACAATGTGTGTCACCTCATTTGTCGATAGCAAATTTGACCCACTTAGCTAAACATTTGTGAAATAAAGTATAAACGTCTTAATGACAGGGATTGACCAACTGTTGCTAGTTTGACGCATTTGCAAACAATACCCAGGCATCGTGCCTAATCACTGTCTAAGGCAACAGGCATAGTGTTCATAAAGTCAGATAATTTTTAACCCATCACTGCCAGGCTGCAGAGGAGTTTAACCACATGCCAGCGAATATTGTGACCCGTTTGTAAGTAAACACCCTGGTACCATGCCTAAAGGCACAGCCTAAAGATAAGTATTAATAACTAAGGTATCATCAGGCATAGTGTTCAAAATATCAGATTATTAACTCATCACTGCCAGACTACAGAAGCAGTCTGCCAGTGATGAGACAACACTCAGGCATTGATTAAGGTGATAATGTCTTTGGTAAACATGGTTACAGGCAGTACCGTGTATAACAACAGCTGAAATAAACAATGTACTTAATGTAAATATTAATCCAGGTTGAGGGGAGAGACAAATATTGTGACACCATTTGCATGCAGTACCCTGTTATCATGCCTAAGGGCATGCCTGAATTTGCGAATTAACAACCAAGGTATCAGGCACAATGTGCATAATGTCTGATCATTAACTCATCACTGCCAGACTGCAGGAGCAGTCTGCCAGTGACGAGACAATATTCAGGCATTATTAAGGAGATAATGTCTGTTGGTACACTTGGTTCGGGGCAATACCGCGTATTACAGCAGCTGAGTTTAACCACATGTCAGCACATACAAGTAAATAATAACCCAGGTTGAGGGGTGATGGAGGGGCAAATATTGTGACCCATTTGCAAGTAATACCCTGGTATCATGCCTAAAGGCTGAAATAAACATTGTACTTAATGTAAATATTAACCCAGGATGAGGGGAGAGACAAATATTGTGACACCATTTGCGTGCAGTACCCTGTTATCATGCCTAAGGGCACAACCTGAATTTGCGAATTAACAACCAAGGTATCAGGCACAATGTGCATAATGTCTGATCATTAACTCATCACTGCCAGACTGCAGGAGCAGTCTGCCAGTGAAGAGACAATATTCAGGCATTATTAAGGAGATAATGTCTGTTGGTACACTTGGTTCGGGGCAATACCGCGTATTACAGCAGCTGAGTTTAACCACATGTCAGCACATACAAGTAAATAATAACCCAGGTTGAGGGGTGGTGGAGGGGCAAATATTGTGATCCATTTGCAAGTAATACCATGGTATCATGCCTAAAGGCACAGCCTGAAGTTAAGAGTTAATAACTAAGATATCAGGAATAGTGATCACAAATTCAGATTATTAACTCATCACTGCCAGACTGCAGAAGCAGTCTGCCAGTGATGAGACAACACTCGGGCATTGATTAGGGTGATAATGTCTTTTGGTAACCATGGTTAAGGGCAGTACCGTGTATTACAACAGCTCAAATTATTAATGAGCGTAATGTAAATATCAACCCAGGTTGAGGAGAGAGACAAATATTGTGACACCATTTGCATGCAGTACCCTGTTATCACGCTTAAGGGCATGCCTGAATTTGTGAATTAATGACCAAAGTATCAGGCACAATGTGCACACTGTCTGATCATTAACTCATCCCTGCCAGACTGCAGGATCAGTCTGCCAGTGATGAGACAATACTCAGGTATTATTAAAGAGTCAATGTTTGTTGGTACACTTGGTTGGGGGCAATACCGTATCTTACAGCAGCTGATTTTAACCACATGTCAGCACATGTAAGTAAAAAATAGCCCAGGTTGAGGGGTGGTGGAGGGGCAAATATTGTGACTCGTTTGTAAGTAAACACCCTGGTACCACGTCTAAAGGCACAGCCTAAAGATAAGAATTAATAACTAAAGTATCATCAGGCCTTGTGTTCAAAATATCAGATTATTAATACATCACTGCCAGACTGCAGAAGCAGTCTGCCAGTGATGAGACAACGCTCAGGCATTGATTACGGTGATAATGTCTTTTGGTACACTTGGTTGAGGGCAATACCGCGTATTCCAGCAGCTGAGTTTCACCACGTGCACATACAAGTAAATAATAACCCAGATTGAGGGGTGGTGGAGGGGCAAGTAGTGTGACCCATTTGCAAGTAATACCCTGGTATCACGCCTAAAGGCACAGCCTGAAGTTAAGAGTTAATGACTAAGATATCAGAAATAGTGTTCACAATTTCAGATTATTAACTCATCACTGCCAGACTGCAGAAGCAGTCTGCCAGTGATGAGACAACACTCGGACATTGATTAAGGTGATAATGTCTTTTGGCTAAGGGCAGTACCGTTTATTACAACAGCTCAAATTATTAATGAGCTTGATGTAAATATTAACCCAGATGAGGGGAGAAAAATATTGTGATCCTTTTGCATGCAATATCCTGTTATCATGCCTAAGGGCACAGCCTGAATTTGCGAATTAACAACCAAGGAATCAGGCACAGTGTTCACAATGTCTGATTATTAACTCATCACTGCGAGACTGCAGGAGAAGGCTGCCAGTGATGAGACAATACTCAGGCATTATTGGGGAGTTAAGGTCCGTTGGTACACTTAGTTAAGGGCAATACCGTGTATTACAGCAGCTGAGTTTAACCACGTGTGAGCACATACAAGTAAATAATAACCCAGGAGGGGCAAATATTGTGACCCATTTGCACGTAAACACCCTGGTACCATGCCTGAAGGCACAACCTGAAAATAAGAATTAATAACTAAGGTATCATACATAGAGTTCAAAGTATCAGATTATTAACTCATCACTGCCAGACTGCAGAAGCAGTCTGCCAGTGACGAGACAACACTCAGGCATTGATTAAGGTTATAATGTCTTTTGGTAAACATGGTTATAGGCAGTATCGTGTATTACAACAACTGAAATTAACAATGTACTTAATGTAAATATTAACCGCTTTTATCTGTGTCGCATTCATATGCCATTACCAGTGGCGTAGATACGGGAAGCCGAGAAGGGCGGGGGGGGGGGGGGGGGGGGAGAGAGGGGGGAGGTTGATGGCCTACACCAAAAATGTTGTTGGAAAGATTAGGCTCTTCGTTGGTACCAAAATTGCAGCATTTGGCACCAAAACATAAGTATCGAAGCCTTGTAGTTTACTATTTCAGTGCGTCATTTTTTCTATAAAGTAGCTGACAACACAGGCGAGACAGGATTCATGTTATCTATAGGAAACAGTGGTAATCATAGATCTTTGTTATTGGTTAACTGAAGTAACAATTTATCTGTTTATTTTATTATACGCTAAACGATAGATTATCGCAAAAATTGCGGAAAGATAGAAATCGTATCCCCCATTGTGAAGATATAGATATTTCCCCTTTCACGATATCAATCAAAATGACGGCTTTCAAAGCATCACTTCAAGGTGATTATGAGTCAAATTATCACTGGAAATGGTCAATTTGTTCTAAAAAAGTATAGTGCAAAGAAAATCTAGTGTGTTGAGTGGATACCCTTCATTTCCAGCAATAATTCAACGCGTAACGTATTCACCTTGAATAGATGCATGAAACCTGCTTGTCAACATGGCCTGAAAGTCCGTAATATAAGTTTTTGGTTTGGTACGTCCTTTCAAAGGACGTACCAAACCAAACACTAATATTACTGACTTTCGGGCCATGTTTGGACATGAAAGCTGCCAGCTGAATCAGATTGCAAGGCGCTATCTGTTCCAGTATCAATCAAATCACTTCCGCGTTTTAGTGATTCAATGCGCTGTTTACTTCCATGCATCAATTCAAGGTTGAAACGAGTGGAATTATCAGATTCTTATAAAAAGCGTATAATAAAAAGAAAATCTCGTGTTTTTGAGTGGATACCAAAAATTATCTCACTCGTGAGCGAGACAAATGGGTATTTTCGCTCGCGCTAAATATTTCTCTCGGTCACACATGAGATAATTTTCGGTATCCACTCAAAAACTCTAGATATCCTCTAATAATTGCTTTCTCTTCCGCTTCCTCCACCCGTAAAACCGTACGACACTTTATTATACGCTAAACGATAGATTATCGAAGAAATTGCGGAAAGATAGAAACCGTATCCCCCACTGTGAGGATATAGAAATTTACCCATTCACGATATCAATCAAAATGACGGCTTTCAAAGCATCACTTCAAGGTGAATACGAGTCAAATTATCACTGGAAATGGTCAATTTGTTCTAAAAAAGTATAGTGCAAAGAAAATCTAGTGTGTTGAGTGGATACCCTTCATTTCCAGCAATAATTAAACACACATTCACCTTGAATTGATGCTTGAAATCCGCTAGTTCAAACAGGTCCTGAAAGTCCGAAATATAAGTTTTGTGTTTGGTACGTCCTTTCAGAGGTCGTACCAAACCAAAAACTTATATTACGGACTTTCAGGCCATGTTTGGACTAGAAACCAGTAGGTAATATATGCGGATTCCAGACCACTTTTCCAAAAAACTGTACACGTACATGTACGTGTACCGCCACAGGGATGCAGTGTTAAATCGTGTACAGAGTGAAAAAATGGCAAAAATATCGTTTTTTTATGGTGGTCCAGAATCCGCAATTGTTTTGAGGCTCACAGATTGCACTTTTAACCGTTCAAACATCTGTTGGCGAACGTGTACATTCGACACATCGCTCAAAAGTGAAAAAATGTACGAAATTTGAAGAAAATGTAAATTTAAAAATTTTTGTTGACATTTCCATCGCGGATCAGACCTTCGATCTATCGTTGGTGAACGCAAGCAAAAAACGTTCATTTTGCGGATTCCAGACCTGCATCAAAAAAGCGGTTTGCGGATTCTGGACTACCTACGTTCGCCAACGGCTGTTTGAACGGTCGAGGGTGCGATCCGATCGGGAAAATGATTTGCGGATTCTAGACCAGGAAAATCGACCTCAAAACCTTTTCTCGACGTTGGCCAACAGTGAAAAGTGAGTGTAAAGTGTAGTTACTCATCGAGGATGTTTAAAAAAAAATTTTAAAACCGATTTGGGCTTCCGGTACATCGAAAAATGCGGTTTGCGGGTTCTGGACCACCACGTTCGCGATCGCGTTTCGGACGGTATAGGGTGCGATTTGATCGGTGAAAATGATTTGCCGATTCACCTCGCGAGTTTTGTGAGGTGAATCGTGATAAAAACGGTTTTGTCGAGTTTTCTTTCATTTCTTCTTAGTCACTGTTGTGATTAGGCTAGCGCTTGCATTTCGCTGAAAAAAAGACAGACTGATGGTTGTAGCATGCAGGAGGCTCTATTTATACTCTCCGTGCAGAGAACGTTTTGCAAACGTATTGTGAATATACTAGCAACGTAGTGACAACGATTTGAACGCACTAAGAACATTTGCAATACGTACTACAAATGTATTTCAAACGTATTGTAAACGTTCTTAGTGCGTTGTGACAACGATTTGCAGTCAATACTGAAAATGTATTGCAAAACGTATTGTAAACGTTCTTAGTGCGTAGGCGTGGGGAGAGTATAAATAGAGACTCATGAGTGCTACAATCATCGTGATGGTCTCTTTGACGGGTTCAGCCGACATCAGTCAAAGAGACCATCACGACGCCGCAACCGGTGACTCCTGCCGAGTACCTGAACCTGTTCCTCCTTCAACACGAGTAGACATGTGAAAATTAGTCACTTACAGTCAACGAGGGTCGAAAGGGGCTTGTTCCCCATATCGTCCCTGCGCGCCTTTGGCGCGTTAAACCATTCCATTCGGGCGTCTTGTACAATCATCAGTCTGTTTTATCAAGCTGACGACCAGGTCGCATTTCAAGTGATCTTACTGTAAACTTACTGCAAAAACGTCGGAAGAACTTCATTTGTAACGCTTGGATGTATTACGGGTTTTCATTCAATAAGTCATTTTTTCACTTAAATCGTTTTAACTGAAAACTATTCTATAGATGAAAGCGGAACAGTTCAAAAGATTAATTGATATGATTTAAACGCGTTTTTTGAAAGCGTTACATTACTGATATGTTTACTTGTGATTTTGATTATTCGAGGTTTCCCTATGACGAGAATAAGCGCGGTTGCGATTCAGTTCGAGGGCAAAACGCATTTAGAGAGGTTTATTTTGTAAATGTTTTTCCTCAACTGTTTTTAGTTATTATATATTAAAGACAGAAGATTTTTATTTACTTAAAACATAAAACATAAAAATAATTATACATTTAATTTTGAAAATAATAAAATAACTCACGTTAGCATACTCTAAAGGAATATTAATAATTTAAAAACGAAAAAATGTTTTTACACATCACAGATTCCAAGCAGAGAGATCAACTTCTAAACGAATATCAACGTGCTAAGAAGAGTATTCAATCAGCTGACAGAAGCAGGCGATTTGGAGAAATGGAATTAAAACGTGAAACCACAAAATTATTTAAACCCGTGACGGAGGTTCAGGAACGAAGTAAAAAGGAGATCGTTGACGAATTGAGACCCTTGAAAGAAAGTTCTTTGAGAATGGGTTCGTTGCCCGGCAGTTTTACGAGGGGGGGGGGGGGGGTCCTTTCAAAGATCGCCGGATTACGTTCCCATGAGGATCGAAACCGACGTGAGCGAAAGCGACGATGCGGCTTCGACTATCACCACTGATAGCGTCGCGTCGTCCGAGGATGGTGGTAAGAGAGATCTGTTGTATAGAATTTATAAGGATTCTGATGGTAGAACTTTTATAGGCAACACTTAAGTGCAAGAGGATGATGATAATTTAATCGTCGGTTCGAATAGGTACGAATTAACTCCTGACCTGCGCAAATTGCTCCTTTTCGACAAGCCTGGAGATTACACGGATTACGGGATTTCGACAATTACGGCGACATTCTAGTTCAAACCAACACCATGAAGAGAAATAACGATGTTAAAGAAACGAGACCCAAAGCCAATAGAGGTTACAAGTGGACGAAGGTGGTGAAACCCATATGGGATATGAATAAGAAGTTCGTCGAGTCGGTGACTGGCAAAGGGGTGAAAACCACTTTTCTTCCGAGCGATTCTAACGCTCTGTCTCAGAGATTGAGATTGTTGATGGCAAGTAGACGCGCTGGTAACACTGGATTAGATAATGAGACAGTGAGCATATGCGATGAATTGTTGAGGCAGAAGGTTTTGAATAAACACGATTATAAAAGGCTGATGAACGAATTGAAGGATTGATATATATAATAAGTAGAGAGAAACAAACAAAACAAACAAAAATATATAAAATCAAAAAGGTAAATTTTACACTACAAAATAATAAAAGTAATTTAAACAACAAACGATTTACCATTGAAAAACAAAATATATATTATAAAATAAAAATATGTTGGTGATAAAGAACAGGGGATACGTTAGAACTTACGTTCAAGGTGGTTCTGGCATCGTCGTTTCTATAATGCGAGCGTTCACGAACGATGGAGGTAGAAAACTCGCATCGACCACGTTTGAGGTAGGTAAGAAGACGGCTTTGGATGCTGGTAAGAAAGCCGCTTCCGAAGCTAGTGGTAGGATAGCTTCTGTGGCTGGCAAGAGGGCAGCTGACGCGTTGATCGACAAGTTGATCAGTCCGCCGGTGAAGCGAGCTACGTTAGAGCGATCGCCGAAAAGTTGGAAAGATTTTAAGGATGCTGTGGTACCCATACAAGATTTAGCCAAAATGACGAGTGGATCTGGATTGAAGAGAACTCGTGACGGTGTAATATAAATAAATAATAATATTTATAAAAACTGAGTTTGAAAAAACATAAAATTGTGTTTGAAAAATCTAAAATAACAAAAAAAATAAACAAAGATGAACATTAAAGATATGTCCCTGGAACGACGCCGCGACCAAGAGGTCGAATAACGAGTTCTTTCCCAAAAGCATAAGAGGCTTGATAGTGGGAAAATCGAATTGTGGAAAGACCAATCTGTTGATGAATCTGTTGTTGCAACCCGACTAGTTGGATTACGACAGATTATTCGTGTTTGGCAAGAGCTTGTTTCAACCCGAATACAGATTGCTTCGAGAGTGCATGGATCGTAGATTGCCCAAGGACGTCATAGCTAGAATCTTTGACAGTAGGGAGGAATTCGACAAAAGTGAAGCTTCTCTTTCGACCATTTTGGACGGTGGGGCGATGGAATTGATGAAGTGAAATGCGTCTTCGAACGTCGAGTGTCGATTTTATGAGAATGCTAGCGACGTTCCGGATCCTAGAGAATTGAAATCGGAAGATAAGAATCTCATGATTTTCGACGATCTGCTTTTGGAGAGACAGAACCGATGCGAATCATATTACGTTAGGGGTCGTCACAGCAACGTGGACTGTTTCTACTTGTTGCAGAATTATTTTCGATTGCCCAGACAGACGATAAGGGAGAACGCTAATTTACTGTGTCTCTTTCGCCAGGATCTCAAGAATCTCAATCACATCTACGGTGATCACGTCGCAAACGACATGAGCGTGGTGGAATTCAGGAGATTCTACAAGAGGGTTTGGGGTGGAGGACGTTACAATTTCGTCGTGATCGATTTGACTAGCGAATTTAATCGTGGAAAATATCGGTGCGGATTCGTCAAGTTTTATGTTTCTGATGATAATAAGATAGAGAGCGAAAATAATAAATCATCAAATAATTTAGTTTTGAAAAATGAAAATTAAAATATAATATTCGAACAAAGAGAATTGTTAGAACGGATAGCTGAGAATACGGCTGCAAAACAATCCATTCAAATCGTGGTGGGTGGCGATTCGACTCGATTCGCGACGAAATTCGAACCTTCCATCGAATTGAATAGAGAGAAAAGATACGAGATGGCGTTGGTGAATCTGGAGACTTATTATTCCTTTCCCAACGTCACCAAAAAGAATAACTTGTTCAAGTATTCCGACGGAGTAGATTGGTTGGAGATTCGAATTCCCAAAGGAAGTTTCGACATAGACGATTTGAACAATTACATTCAGACGTGAATGAAGACGGATGGAAAGGGAAGCAACAAGATCAGACTCGCTCCCAACCCTGATACCCTACAGACGATGTTGGATTTGGAAGATAATTTTCGAGTGGATTTCAACACGGACGATTCTATAGGCAAGATGCTGGGATTCGATCGAAAGATGTATCGAGGCCACACGGCGTCCGAAAATACGGTCGACATTCTCGCAGTCAATAGCATTCTGGTGAATGTGGATGTGATTGCTGGAAGCTACGTGAATGGTAGCGCTCAACCGACGATCTATTCCTTCTTTCCAAACGTGTCGCCGGGTTATAAGAACGACCTCGAAATTTAGTTTATCTAGCAGTGATTTTAGACACTTTGTATAGTCTCAAAACCACGTTCACGGATCAAAATGGTGAACTGTTAGATCTTCGTGGAGAGAGGGTTACGTTGCGATTTCACATAAGAGAAATATAAAAAGCAAAAAAAAAATATATTGTGTATATATATATATAAATAAGAAAATAAAATAAACGCAATATTAATTTACAAAAATTATTTAATATATATATAATTATCATTAAAACAAAAAAAAGCAATTGAACAAAGTATATTTAAAAAAAAGAATTATGACACAATACGTGGTTAAAAACGTGAACATATCCACAGGACAGAGGAAAAAACTTAAGAGAGCGTTAACAACTCGAGGTGAGGCGGTGAGATTCAAATTCACTCATGAAGATCTGGAGAGTGGTGGTCAGGATTCGATCGCCTGGACCAGAAGTCAAATCAAAAGGATGGAGAAAGCGATTCGTGGTGGAAGAGGGTTGACGGTGAGATTGAGTCCCGCTCAATTGAAATACAATTTGAGAATGAAAGGCGGTTTCCTACCGCTATTGGCAGGAATCGCCGCAAAAGCATTACCCTTTGCCGCAAAAGCATTACACTTTCTCGGAAAGACTCTCGGCGTGGAAGCTCCCTCGGGACTCGCGAGTTTGCCAGTTGAGAAATTAATGGGTGGCAGCGGACTGTTTTTGAAGAAGAGAGGAGCCGTGTGTCGCGTCCACGTAGACGACAGCAGTGAAGGATTGTATCTAGACCCCGTTAGAGGTGGCAATTCTTTGAGTGGAAATGGTCTCTATCTGAAGAGTGGACGTAACGTTGAGCGACTCGGTAAGGGTTTGTTGTTTGGTGAGAATTCGCCGTTTAAGAATATACCAATTTTGAGTATGTTATTATAATGTAAAAAATTATATAATTATATAAAATATAAAAATATAAATCATAGAAAGTATAAAATAATATGAAATGGATCAAAAGGTGGAAAACAATTAGACGATAATGATGAATATCGCGAGATAGAGTGCAAAAAAGATGTGGAAAAATGATTAGATGCTAATGATGAATATTGCGGGATAGTGTGGGAAAAAGATGTGGAAAAACAATTAGACGCTAATGATGGATATCTTAGGAAAGAACTGAAAAAAGAGCGGGACAGATGGTTGAAATTTAATAGAATGAGACGTTTTCCACCGCCACCACTACCTTCTGAAGAGAATGGTAATGATGTGAGTGTTACCAAGAGATGCACCACATTCGTTCATAATTATGATTTGGATAAACAAATGTATTCTCATAAAAACGTAATATATAACAAAAAAAGAAAAGAAAAATCGATTGAGAAAAAAGGAAACGTTATTATAATATATATGGGCGATAGTGAAGAAGAAGAAGAAGAAGAAGAAAGAAGAAGAAGAAGAAGAAGAAGAAGAAGAAGAAGAAGAAGAAGAAGAAGAAGAAGAAGGAAAACAAAAAAACAAAAAAAAAAGTAATGAGATCTACAGATGATCAACCTCTCTAGATCTCATTACTTGTTTTTCCTTCTTCTTTGCTAAAAATCAGTCTCTCTATTGTTTATATTTCCAAGTCCGTTATTAGCATGTTGACGGTTGATTCTTCTCCTTTTTCGAAAATGTGTTGAATGTTTATCTTTACTTTTTTGAGTTTTTTTACATCGGTGAACGTGCTCTCACCACCCAATTTGTTCATGAGTTCGAGAGAGATTTTTGGATATATGTAACTTCCATAGGGCAATGACAAATCGTCCTTGTTGAATTCTCTATCTTTGGTGATGACGATTTTCTGTAGATCGCTTTGGTACTCGTAAAACAAATCGAGCGTGGCTTCATCCAATTTCAAAGGCATGCTATATTTGTCATGTTTGTGCTCTAAGCCCTTCATCTCGACCTCATTCAATTCGATGGCATCGTGTCATTGTAATCTATAGATTTTATAACCGAATTTCTTACACATTTCGACTCATTTCAATTTCAATTCGCATCTTTTAGGTGTTGTTGTCATGATCAATTATTTGGGTTTTTTTTGTTTTATGAATTATTGCAAATAATGTATATTTTTAAATTTTGTATTTAAATAATAATTTGTTAAAAAAAAGTTTGTTTTTTTACTCTCTATATATATATATAAAAAAGTTTTTTTAATTTTAATTTTCTTTAATGTAAAAAATTTTTTTTGGTAAAAGTTTTTTTCTCTTTATATATAAATAAAAAGTTTAAATTTAACGTCCTTTTTTTCTCGTATTAATTCAATTTTTTTTCATGTTAAGGAACATAAAAAATTGTTTTTTAATTTAATTTTCTTTAATGTAAAAAAATTTTTTTTTGTAAAAGTTTTTTCTCTTTATATATAAATAAAAAGTTTAAATTTAACATCCTTTTTTTCTCGTATTAATTCAATTTTTTTTTTACGTTAAGGAACATAAAAAAAATTGATTAATTTCATCAAAAAAATTTATTTTTGAAGGAATTAAAACATATATATATATAAAAACAATTTTGAAACTTTTTAACAAATTATTATTTAAATACAAAATTCGAAAAAAAAAATTCTTACAAATGAAGCAAACAAATAAAACAATGGAAAATTTAAATGAGAAAACCGTACCTCAGTTAAACGAGATTTGTAAAAAATTAAAAATTCCACATTTTAGAAATCATAGAACCAAATAAAAAAAAAATGAAGTCATACAGGAATATCATTTGCGAAACGATGGAAAGAAACAAATGGAAAGATCAGAAGTGGATAAACTTAAACAGACTCGAATTGTGAAAAAAATAAGCCGATGACAGTAACACTTGACAATAGAAAACGAAAAGTGGAGCTTGATGTGAGGAGATATGACGTTTGCTCGATGAAAAGGCAAACGAAATGTTGATAGCAACGACGTCAAAAAATGCATCGGTTGTGAAAAATGAGAAGAAGAAAAAGATAGTAAAAGGAATCGAAATGCCGACATCGCAAAAAAACAAGAAGGTTCGGTTGTGAAAAATAAGAAGACGACTAAACGAAAAGCCATTGAAGAACTTCAAGTTTCAAAAGAAAAAAAAAAACTAAAACGAAAACGAGTGATGCAGTTCAGAATCTAGACAAACGAGATATATCGAACATAATTCGATGAGCAATCAACGAAGGGAAAGGAGAAGAATATGTAGCACGAGTCGTCATGGAAGCATTCCAATCGAATCCCATAGAATGGGAGAGTGCGATCAAAGGTGTTTTTAAAACTTTCGACGTGGTTCCTTCGTTCAAGAAAGTCGATCCGAAATTGTTCATGGAATAGGTGAAGAAAAAAGTATTGGATTTGTTTCACGAACACATGAACGTGGGACAAAAAATTAAGATGATACTCTATTGCGTGATGAATAAAATCGATGTGAATTCCGGCGAGAGCATCGTGAAAAATGCATATTTCAGATCTAACGTTGAACCCGTATTTCGAGGTTCAGATTTATCAGACGTTTTCGAAATGATGAAAGACAAGATGTTGACGTTGCAAATTATCAACATGAAGGTAGTAATTGGACGTTCGATGAGGTGTTGAAACTCGAAATTCATATAACTAAAAACGATTCATTGAAAGGGTCTTCCTACGTGGAATTACCGTATTTCTTAGCTAAAAAAATGCTGTGATCAATGTGAGAAATAAAGATGATCAGTGTTTTAAATGGGCAGTCACCTTCACTTCATACCCTGTCAAAATGCACTCCGATAGAGTTTCCCGTTACAAGGAGACTTCTAAAAATCTCGATTGGACCGGAGTGACTTTTCCAATGCAGTTAAAACACATCAAACGTTTCGAGGCTCAAAATCCCACCATAGCAGTGAACGTCTTGGGATACGACGATGAAAAACGAATGATCTATCCTCTCAGACAGACTACGTATCTCGAAAGAGAAAAGATGATTAATTTATTATTGATTTCGAATGGTGACAATCATCATTATTGTTGGGTTAAACATCCGAGCCAATTACTATCGAGACAAAATAATAAACATAAAGGAAAGATATGTTTATGTTGCAATTGCATGAACGTGTTTTGCAGCAAAAAATCGCTAGCAAAACATCAGGAATATTGCAACGAAAATCAAGGTGTCACTGTCGAAATGCCCAAACCCAACACCATCGTGAACTTTGAAAATCCCAATAGAAGGTTAAAAGTACCATTTGTCATGTATGCCGATCATGAATGCTTCACCATGAAAATGAGTTCCTGCCAACCCGACGCTCTTCGAAGTTATGTCGAAAGATATAAAAAAACACCTGCCTTCGGGCTATTGCATTTACGTGAAGTGCACTTTCGACTCACAACACGACATGGGTCCCTTCACCTCCACAAAACAGTGCAAAGATGGCGGCGTGGCTCAAAGGTTCGTGGAAGAGTTAGAATCGAAAATTCAAATTTTATACGACAAATTCAAAACTCCAGCGAAAATGATCATCACGCAAGAGCAGCAGGACGAAAATAACAGAGCCACCGAATGGCACATATGCAGACAATCGTTTGATGGGAATTTGGAGGAAAATAAGAAGGTCAGAGACCATGATCATTACACAGGTCTGTATCACGGTCCGGCCCACAGCAAGTGTAATTTAAAATATTGAGACACCATTTTCTATCCGGTGATATTTCACAATCTCTCGGGTTATGACAGTCATCTGTTCGTGAAAAATCTCGGCACCTCAGATGGAGAATTAAATTGCATCACGAACAGCGAAGAAAGATACATTTCCATCACGAAATGGAAGCCCATGGAGAAGAAAAGAGTAATCAACGGAGAGACATTGGAAGAAAAAACGAAATCCATTCGTAGAGGCATACGTTTCATCGACAGTTTTAAATTCATGTCGACCGCTCTGGAAAAATTAGTCAATAACATGAGCAAGGATAAATTTAAAATCATGAGCGAACATTTCGGAGAACGAGTAGACATCATGTTGAGGAAAGGAGTCTATCCTTATGATTACATGAACGATCTAAAGAGATTCGACGACACCGCACTACCTTCGAAAGAAGATTTTTATTCGAAATTATATGAATCCGACTTTTCCAATGAGAATTATGAACATGCCAAAAACGTGTGGAAATCATTCGATATGAAAACCATGAGAGATTATCACGGTCTCTATCTGAAGACCGATGTTCTGCTCTTGGCAGACGTGTTCGAAAATTTTCGAGATGTCTGTCATCGAAGTTACGATCTGGATCCGGCTTGGTATTTCACCGCACCCGGTCTGGTGTGAGATGCTCTGTTGAAGACCACCAAAGTCCAATTGGAATTATTATCCGACATGGACATGTTGCTCATGTTCAAAAGGGCTGCGAGAGGTGGCGTCTTGATGATCTCCCACAGATATTCTGAAGCTAACAATCCTTACATGAAAGAAGGTTTCGATTCAAAATGATCGAATAAATACATACAGTATTGGTACGCTAATAATCTGTACAGTTGGGTTATGAGTCATCCTTTACCGATTGGAAATCTCGAATGGGTGATGGAACCGGAAGAGATGCAAAAATGGAGAGACTATCCTTGCATTTTAGAAGTCGATTTGAACCATCCGGAAGAATAATCTACACAACGATTATCCGCTGGCTCCCGAATGAATGGAACCGATCGAAGGAGATGAGGAAAAACTCATTTCCAATTTATTTAACAAACGTAAGTACATCATCTACAGCGAGAATTTGAAGCAATAGTCAATTACAGGATGAAATTAGTCAACATACATCGCGTCATTCGATTCGACGAAGAGCCTTGGATGAAAAAATACATTGATCTCAACACGAATCTCAGAATTCGAGCCGAGAACGATTTCAAAAAAGATTTCTTCAAACTCATGAACAACTGCGTGTACGGTAAATCGATGGAAAACATCAGGAAGAGAACCGATGTTCGACTTGTCACGTCTGAGAAAAAAGCTAAAAAATTAGTGGCGAAACCCAATTACAAACACCGAACCATATTCGACAAAAATCTAGTGGATGTTCACATGCAAAAGACACACCTGAAGTTCGACAAACCCTATTATCTCTGACCGATCATCTTAGATAACAGCAAGCGATTGATGTACGAGTTTCACTATGATTATGTCAAACGAAAATTTGGTGATAAAGCTGAACTACTGTTCACCGACACAGACAGTTTAGTTTATGAGATAGAGACAAAAGACTTCTACCGAGATATATTTCCGGATGTGGCCGCATGGTTCAACATGAGCAATTACCCCATTGATCACCCGTCCAACATTCAATCGAATGACAACAAGAAGGTGTTGGGTAAATTTAAGGACGAGAGTGGCGGTAAACAAATCGTCGAATTCATGGGCTTGAGACCCAAACTGTATGCTTATCGTCTAGAAGATGATAAGATCAAGAAGTACAAAGGGGTTAAAGTGTGCGTGGTGAAGAAAAAATCTCTTTCCGAGAGTATAAAGATTGTCTGTTAGGAAGTGGTCCAGTGTATAAGGTTATGAAATCGATTCGAAGCGAAAAATCACGACTTTTTGCTGACGGCCGACGATGATAAGAGATTCATGTTAGACGATAAAATAAGCACGTTGGCATTCGTACATTGGACTTTGGATATAATTATGGATGATAGGATTCTAGATATGATTAAGGATGATAGGATTCCAGAAAATCAAGAGGAATTAGACGGATTCAAGATTATGGAAGTCAATAGAGATATCGAGAGAGTTAGTTAAAAAAGAAAAAGAAAAATATAAAAAATAATGTCATTTTAGTGAATTATAATAAATAAATAAATTTAAAAAAAAAAAATACACATTTATGAATAAGAAAATAGAGATATCCGTAGAAGGTGTCGTCTTACCTAACGAACCCCTATCCAACATCGATCTGTCGAAGGCGGCGAAGGATTTGAAAATCAAAGATTTTCTAGGCATGTTTTCCAAAGATGCCTTGCCAAAGAGAAGACCTCGACAATCAGAATGCAGAATTTTAAATCTAGATGATTTATCGGGCGAAGGCACTCACTGGGTGGCGTGGTTCAAGAATGGGAAGAAGAAGAATTATTATTTCGACAGCTATGGAATCTCGCCGCTGAAAGAAATAAAGAACTATTTCAACAAATCGATGGTTCGTTACAACACAGAATGAGTGCAATCGCCAGATTAAGTGTTTTGTGGTCACCTGTGTCTCTATGTTCTCAAGAGATGGTCTGAAGGAGATCGGTTTCAAGACATTCTCAATGATTTACATTAGAGAGAGATTTTTTTTATAGTATATATATAAAGGTAAAAAAAATTATTTAAAAAAATTTAATCAAATAAAAATGAAAAATAAAAAATAAGTGAAATAATTCATTTTTAATAAACTGCGTTTGAAATATATTTTTAAAACAAAAACCTCAAAACAACATGCCAGTCGATAAATTTGGTAGAAGTGACGATGAAAGTTGACCCAAAAAGAAGAGGAAGACGCTCGAAGTCGGCGATGGTTACGACGTTGCCAACTTGGACGAACGTTACATTCGGAGATACGAACCTCGAGAGGAACCTTTGAACATGAACGATAAGAAGCTCTACAATCTTCCCGAGCCGATAGATCTCGCAGATGCTGCGACTAAAAAATACATCGACAAGGGGAACGCGGATTTCGAACGAATCATGCCAGATAATTACGTGGCTAAAGCCATGACCAATGATCTCGATCTGAAATCCAAACGTTTGGTGAATGTCACAAATCCCATAGATTCCACTGATGCTGCAACCAACAATTATGCAGCTGACTCTCACGTGCGATTCAGCGAACAACTGAGAAGTAGATACATTCAGAATACGTTCAAGATAATGAACGTGGCCACTCCCACGAATCCCAAGGACGTGGCGACCAAACACTACGTAGATCTGGAACGGAGAAAGTCTGACAGACGAGAAATGAAATCGGATCTGAATGCGGGATTCAACAAGATATTGAATCTGTCGAAGGTTGATGACGCGGATGCAGACTCCACCACAGTCAACAAGGGCTACGTGGATTCCACCGTGATATGATCTCAAGAATACGCAGAATCACAAGTGGACAATCTCTACCTGAACAAACAATCTGGCGGAACCATGGAAGGTGGCATCAACATGAACGGTCACAATTTATTCGGTCTCGATCACGATCCCGAATTCGATTCCAGTGCGGTCAGCAGGAAGTACGTGGATGACAACTTGGTCTGGAGAAAGGGCGACATCATGGAAGGTAAACTAGACATGGGAGGACACGCGCTCACGAACCTACCGGATCCTGTGCACATGTCAGATGCCTGCACCCTGATTTTGGTGGTGGAGAAAGTCAAATACGCTAGGCAATTGATCACCGTGAGGGCCCAGGAGGCCGGCACATTAGAGGAGGGAAAGGCCGAGTGGTCTTTCAGAAACGGAGGTAGCAGATCGCAACATGGTCAGGTGGGATATCCCATGCCATTGGGAGGTGAAATCATACGAATGGGTCTGGCTTCCACGGATGGAAATAACAGAGCAGTCGTCAATCTTGTGGTGAACGGAGTAGAGAGCAATAAGAGATACAGCATTGAAAAGACTGAGAATCAACACGCGAATGTTAGCACATTCGGCACGCCTCTCAAAGTTAACTCTGGAGACAGGATTAATTTCGTTATGAAAACCAATAATCCCGAAGCCGCCACTTCTGCGGTGAGCCTACTGATCGAACTAGATCCTTTGAACAAACAGTGAACACGTGGAAATAATTAATTAAAAATAATGAGTGATTATTAAAAACAAAAAAAAACAAAAAAAAAATAAAGTAATAAGATCTAGAGAGATGTTCAATCTCTCCAGTTCTCATTACTTTTTTTTTTGTTTTGTTTTAATACGTTATTTCTCATAATGTTTCATCTCGTGAAATTGGATCACCTATCTTGAAACACGTGTTGACATCTATTTTAGCATTCGAAGAGCTTTTATAAATTCTCAAAAAGCAGTCGGTCCTCTATACATCAACGTGTCTAAAAGTTTTGTAGTCTTATCTTCTATCAAGATTTTACTTTCGATTTCACGACGAATATAATCGGTCAATATCAAAGGTTCTGTTTCGACTAAAGTGTCCAGAATTATTGCTAGCAAATCTTGTGAAATATTTTTAATCAAACCACGTGTGTTTCTTCTCAAGTATTCTCTTTCTTTATCATTCATTTTTTTTTGTAATTATTTTTTAATTTGATTTATATATATTTTTTCTTCTTTTCTTCACACACACGTCTCTCATCGAATGATCGACATCTTATTTCCATCCAATTCGAATTGTAATTCTCTGTCCGACAGGACCAGGGTGAAGGCTTCGGTTTTTTCTCAGCACGTTCCTATCGAATTGCATCTTGATCTGAATGTCTAAGATGCTACTCTTGAGTCGTTCACTCTGTTTACTAACGTTGAATACGAACATGGGATACATCGACTTGAATTCACTGGGAGATATATTAGGGTTGCTCATCAATTCATCTAGACCGTGATCCTTCTTTCTAAAATCAGCGGCATCGCCATACAGTCTGCAGAAATCGTTCTTGTCGAACGACGCATTGTAATCGATTGCTGGATATCTCGTGGCGTTCAGAAACACTTGCATGTTTCTCAAATTGCAGTGATCGAACAGCGACACATTCTTTTCCTGAGACCTGTCCCTATCAGTCTGAAATGCAACCACGATGAAACGCGGTCTCTCAGAAGCGGATTTCATGGTCAATCTCCAATCGAAGTGATTCGTGGAGAGTGGAATGCCTGCCGAGTTGCACTGTCTCATTCTAAATCCCACGGGTAATTTACTCTTGGATTCTATGATCTTGTAGAGACGCGTTTTTTCCACGATCGAAGGCTGCATGTGCGGAACGAACCACGATATCTTGTGTAGAGCTATCTTACCCGCATTGGTCGCGGTGTGTCTCACTATTGCGTCATCGTTTCCTTTTCGAATCAACGTCAGATTGTGTTCATGATCTTGTTGTAATCATCCACAAATCCGAAGATGTGTTTCAAAGGTATCCTGAACGAAAACGTTCCTTTAGGTCTGGGCGTCTTGACGACGTAGTCGAATATCGTGACGGCGCCGGCGCTAGCAGGGCCGACGGTAGTAGGTAATAAAGGCGGATTCTCGACCACTTTGTACACGATTTTGTACATGTACACGTACATCGATGTACACCTCCATAGGATTTAGTGTTAAAATCGTGTACAAGTACACGAAAATGTCGTTTTTTATGGTGGTACAGAATCTGCAAGCAGATTCTAAACCACTGGATTCTATATAGACATCGCTCAAGAGTGAAAAAAATGTATGAAATTTTAAGAAAAATGAGGTCGATTGTCTGGTCTAGAATCCGCAAATGGGTTTCCCCCATTGGATTCAGTGTTAAAATCGTGAGCAAAAAACGTGTTGCGGATTCTGGACCATCATCAAAAAACGGTTTGCGGATTCTAGACCATCCGTATCTGTACACGATTTTAACACTGAATCCCTATGGAGGTGTACACGGAAACCCATTTGCGGATTCTACATCAGAAATCGACTTATGTACGGTACATGGAAAAGAGGTGGTACTGAACCTGCATCGCATTTGGGATGGTCTCGGGTTTTTTATTCAAATGAGTGTCAATTGTCAGTTAAATAGTTTAACTGAAAAACTATTCTATGGATGAAAGCGAAAACAGTTCAAAAGATTAATTGATATGATTTAAATGCATTTTTTTGAAAGCGTTACATTACTGATGTGTTTACTTGTGATTTTTGATTATTTGAGTTTTCCTTATGGTGAGAAGAAGCGCGGTTGTGATTTAACAATTTCGAGAGCAAAACTCATTTAGAGAGGTTTATTTTGTAAATTTTTTTTTTCTCAACTGGAATCGATTTTGAGGTGAGGAAATAAAAAAAGTGATTGATATATATAGGAGAGAAAAAAAAATATAAATAAATAGTTATTTAAAAATAAATATATCAAATCGAATAGATAATAAAAAATACGTAAACCATCAGCGCTTCCCAGACTATTAGAGCAAGGTCTCTTTTAAAAATGCTGATGAGAGCCTACGCTTTCAGCGTGAATGAACAGCTAGGTCGCCTCTTGTTAGAATGATGCATCGGATGTCGGGATCACCTAGACTTCGATCACGAGAATCATTCGTGTCTGACGATGGAAAGGGAAGATATGGTCATCAAGTATTTCGAACCGGCATTCGAACACGTTCAAATCGACAAAGTGATCGCGTTTTGGAAGAGATTACTCTTCTGTAAGGATCGAGACAAGCCCACAGTTTCGGAAGAACTGAAATTGGCATGTAGAAGTCTGACTTTAGAAGACAAGTGACACATCATGAAATTATTGTTCAATGAAGCATACGTGTAAGTTTTTCTCATTGATATAAAATAAGGGAGAATAGAAAATAAAAAAATAAATACACACATAAATTTTTTTATTTAATATTAGAAAGAAAAAAAAACACAAAAATGAGAACCAGAAATAAATTGTATCCGACGTTAGATGACGAGGATGAGAAGCCGAATGGCGTTTTGCCGACGGCACCATCGCTAGAAGAAAAAGAAAGAGGAGAGAGGTATCGCATCGATCAAATCAATAGAATCCAAGCATATCTAACTCGAGAGAGAGATTCTCGCCATTCTCTCAAGAAGAAGTATTCGCATTTTGTGAAATTCGTCAACACGATCGGCACGACACTCATCACGATTTCCATGGGTTTACACGCAGCCGGCATCGCATTGTTGTCGAACGCGGTCGGTATTCCGATCATGTTGACCGTAGAAGGAGTGGCTCTCGCCACTGGATTGTTTAGCACGCTCGGAAACTTTTTTAGTAGGAAATTATATCTGAAGGCGAGGAAACACGACAAGATTCGTGTCTTGGATGACTCCAAGATCGACACGATATCCGAAATGATCTCGATGGTGTTGAAAGACGGTAGGATATGGATGGAGAATACTTCATGATATTGGGTGAGAAAACGAAATATGAAGCCATGAAAGAAGCTGTGAGAATCAAGACTCGTCAGATCATCAAGGAAGAGATGAAGGATTCTCTCGTGGAAAAGGGGAGGAAAGAGGCCAGGGAGGAATTCAGTAAGATGATAGAACTCAAGAGCAGCGCTTGAAAAAATATATATATATATAATAAGAACAGAATTTTTAAAAAAAATATTAAATTTATATATATAAAATAAAAACGAAATTAATTTAAATAACTCTTAAAAATGTATTGCGTAAAGTGTAACAGAGTTACCGAGACGAGTAATTCTCATGAAGTACGAACTAAAAACGATAGACAGATGCTTCGCGGAATTTGCGATGTGTGTGGTTCTATCAAGACTCGATTCATCAAAAAAAAAGAACGCGAGCAAAGGTAAAGGCATCATGAATAAAATGATCAATAATCTACCTTTCGAAATGCATCTGCCTGGTCACAGTTTCATGGGACCTGGAACGAAATTGAACAAGATACTCAACGCCGATCTGACTCCTAAATCTTGGAGCAAACCTGTGAATAGGGTGGATGCGGCCGCGTATGATCACGATCTGTGCTACGCCGGACATCCCGACAACAAGACTCACAACGATGTCTGCGATAAAAACAGGTTGGGGAAATTGAGAGGCATATCGAATCCGACCAGGAGAGAGAAGATAGAACGTTCACTGGTTGGCAATCTGATCGGTGCGAAACATCGCTTCAGATGGGGCGTTCAAAAAAAAAAGCTCATCTGAAAAGAATAAGAAACGATTATTGACGAGCGAATTGGCTGAGGAGTTACACAAACCCATCGTGCGTAAATTTCGAAAGAGAAGGGTGTTCGTGAAGGGTTTGGATGATATTTGGTCTGCCGACTTGGTCGACATGAGATCGTTTTCGAGGTGGAACGAGGGTGTCAAATATCTATTGACGGTCATCGATGTGTTTTCCAAATACGTTTGGATCAGAGCTTTGAAGAATAAATCGGGACCTTGCGTCGCCGAGGCTCTGAAGAGCGTGTTCGACTCGTCTTCTCGAAAACCGAGTAAATTGTGGGTGGATAAGGGAATGGAATTCTACAACAAGCATGTTCATCGATTGGTCGACCTCTACTCGACCGAAAACGAAGAGAAAGCCAGCGTGGTGGAACGTTGGAATCGAACGATGAAGGAAAAGATGCATAGATACTTCACGGCGAATTCGACCAAGAAATACATATACGCTCTGAACGGTCTGGTTAAAGATTACAACAACACGCGGCACAGATCGATCAAGATTACTCCCGTGGAAGCTAGCGATCCTCGAAATGAAAAACGGGTCTACGCGAATCTATATCCTGAAAGATCTAAGATTAGGAAGAAGTCTAGAACGCCGAAATTTGCGGTCGGTGATCGAGTGAGAATCTACGCTTATAAGAAGCACTTCAAAAAGGGTTATACTCCTCGATGGACCTCGGAAATCTTCGTGAAAATCAAAATATTTCACACCGATCCGGTGACTTACGAAATCGAAGCTTTGGATGGAGAAGAGATCATCGGAAAGTTTTACGAACAACAATTACAGAAGACAAAGTTTTGATAAAGAAAACAAATTTCTTTTATTTACTCTCTTTAACATTTTCTTGTTTACACACATATATATAGAGAAAAATAATAATAAAAATAATTAAAACTATTTTTAGATAAAAAAAAAAAAAAGCAAGCTAATTAATAAACAAAAAAAACCAAAATCCTTTAAAAATGACAAATATACTAGATATAGCACAAAACATAGTGAAAGATGAAAGTATTCAAGAATATGAGGTTCACGAATACGAACCGGTAACCGGAACGAGTTTGAACAATGCGGGAGAGATAAGAATCAATGTTGAAACTCAAGATCTATTCATACATCCTAGCGAGAGTTACATAGTGGTGCAGGGACGTCTCACCAAGAAAGATGGGAGCGACTACGCCGACGACGACACGGTTACTCTAGCCAAAAATGGCATCATGCATCTATTCAGTAATATAAAATACATGCTATCCGGACAAGAAATAGAATCTGCGTTTCATCCCGGTCAGGCCACCATGATGTTCGGACTCTTGACGTATCCTGATGATTTCGAAATCCAGACGACTTAATCAGTTGTGGGTGAAAGACACCGTCGGCCCTGCTAGCGCCAGCGCTGCCGCGATATTCGACTACATCGTCAAGACATCCAGTCCTAAAGGAACGTTTTCGTTCACGATACCTTTGAAGCACATCTTCGGATTTGCGGACGATTACAACAAGATCATGTACGGATTCAAACACAATCTGACGTTGAATCGAAAAGGAAATGACAACGCAATAGTGAGACTCACTGCAACCGATGCAGGTAAGATAACTCTACACAACATATCGTGGTTCATTCCGCACGTGGAGCCTTCGATCGTGGAAAAAGTGCGTCTCTACAAGATTATAGAATCCAAGAGTAAATTACCCGTGGGATTTAGAATGAGACAGTGTGAAACGGCTAGCATTCCTCTCTCCACAAATCACTTCGATTGGAGAATGACGGTGAAATCCTCTTCCGAGAGACCGCGTTTCATTGTGGTTGCATTTCAGACCGACAGGGACGGGTCTCAGGAAAAGAATTCATCGCTGTTCGATCACTGCCATTTGAGAAACATGCAAGTGTTTCTGAATGCCCCGAGATATCCCGCAATCGATTACAACACGTCGTTCGACAAGAACGATTTCTGCAGACTGTACGGCGATGCCGCTGATTTTACAAAGAAGTATCATGGTCTAGACGAATTGATGAGCAACCCTAACATATCTCCCGGTGAATACAAGTTGGTGTATCCCATGTTCGTATTTGACGTCAGTAAACAGAGTGAACGACTCAAGAGTAGCGTCTTAGATATTCAGATCAAGATGCAATTCAATAGGAACGTGCCGAGAAAAACCGAAGCCTTCACCCTGGTCCTGTCGGACAGAGAATTACAATTCGAATCGGATGGAAATAAGATGTCGATCATTCGATGAGAGACGTGTGTGTGAAGAAAAATAAAACAAAAATAAAAAAAAAAGTAATGAGTAATTATTAAAAAAAATAAAAAAAATAAAAATAAAAGTAATGAGATCTAGAAAGATTGAACATCTTTCTAAATCTCATTACTTTTTTTTTTGTTTTTAATAATCACACATTATTTTTTTTTAATTAATTATTTCCACGCGTTCACTGTTTGTTCAAAGGATCTAGTTCGATCAGTAGGCTCACCACGGAAGTGGTGGCTTCGGGATTATTGGTTTTCGTAACCAAATTAATCCTGTCTCCAGCGTTCACTTTGAGAGGCATGCCGAATGTGCTAACATTCGCGTGTTGATTCTCAGTCTTTTCAATGCTGTATCTCTTATCGCTCTCTACTCCATTCACCATGAGATTGACGACCGCTCTGTTATTCAAATCCGTGGAAGCCAGACTCATTCAAATGATTTCACCTCCCATCGGCATGGGATATCCCACCTGACCATGTTGCGATCCACTACCTCCATTTCCAAAAGACCACTGAGCTTTTCCCTCCTCTAAGATGCTGCTCTCCTCGGCCCACACGGTGATCAATTGTCTAGCATATTTGACTTTCTCCACCACCGAAATCAGGGTGCAGGCATCCGGCATGTTCACAGGATTCGGTAGATTCGTGAGCGCATGTCCACCCATGTCTAGTTTACCTTCCATGATGTCACCCTTTCTCCAGACCGAGTTGTCGTCCACGTACTTCCTGCTGACTGCACTGGAATCGAATTCGGGATCGTGACTGAGTCCGAATAAATTCTCACCGTTCATGTCGATACCACCCTCCATGGTTCCGCCAGATTGTTTGTTCAGGTAGAGATCGTCCACTTGCAATTCTAGGTATTCTTGTGATCGTATCACGGCAGAATCTACGTAGCCCTTGTTGACCGCGGTTGATTCCACATCCGTGTCGTCGACCTTCGACAGATTCAATATCTTGTTGAATCCCGCATTCAGATCCGATTTCATTTCTCGTCTGTCAGACTTTCTCTGTTCCAGACCTACGTAGTGTTTGGTCGACACGTCCTTGGGATTCGTGGGAGTGGCCACGTTCGTTATCTTGTTAGAATTGCCATTCAATTCCGAGTGCATCATTTTCTGAACGTATCTATTTCTCAGGTGTTCGCTGAATCTTGTGTGAGAGTCGTCCACGTATTTCTTGGTCACGGCATCCGTGGGATCTATGGGATTTGTGACGTTCACCAAACATTTAGATTTCAGATCGAGATCGTCGGTCATGGTTTTATCCACGTAATTATCTAGCATGATTCGTTCGAAATCAGCGTTCCCCCTGTCGACGTATTTTTTAGTCGCAGCATCTGCGAGATCTATTGGCTCGGGAAGATTGTAGAGCTTCTTATCGTTCATGTTCAAAGGTTCCTCTCGAGGTTCGTATCTCCAAACGTAATGTTCGTCCAAGTTGGCAACGTCATAACCATCGTCGACTTCGAGCGTCTTCCTCTTCTTTCTTAGGTTGACTTTTTCGTCGTCACTTCTACCAAATTTATCGACTGGCATGTTGTTTTGAGATTTTTTGTTTTTAAAAAAATATATTTCAAACGCAGTTTATTAAAAATGAATTATTTTATTTATTTTTATTTTTCGTTTTTATTCGATTAAAATTTTTTTAAATAATTTTTTATCTTTATATAGTATAAAAAAAAAATCTCTCTCTAATGTAAATCATTGAGAATGTCTTGAAACCGATCTCCTTCAGACCATCTTTTGAGAATGTAAAGACACAGGTGACCGCAGAACACTTGATCTGGTGATTGAACTCGTTCCGTGTTGTAACTAACCATCGATTTGTTGAAATAGTTCTTTATTTCTTTCGGCAGTGAGATTCCGTAGCTGTCGAAATAATAATTCTTCTTCTTCCCATTCTTGAACCACGCCACCCAGTGAGTGCCTTCACCCGATAAATCGTCTAGATTTAAAATTCCGCATTCTGATTGTCGAGGTCTGCTCTTCGTCAAGGCATCTCTGGAAAACACGCCTTGAAATTCTTTGATTTTCAAATCCTTCGCCACATTTGACAGATCGATGCTGGATAGGGGTTCGTTAGGTAAGACGACACCTTCTACGGATATCTCTATTTTCTTATTCATAAATGCGTATATATTTTTTTTTTAATTTATTTATTTTATTATAATTCACTAAAATGACGTTATTTTTTTTTCTTTTTTTCTTTTTCTTTTTAAACTAACTCTCTCGATGTCTCTACCAATTTCCATAATCTTGAATCCGTATAATTCCTCTTGATTTTCTGGAATCCTATCATCCTTACTCATATCTGGAATCCAATCATCCACATCCATATCTAAAATCCTATCATCTAAAATTAGATCCAAAGTCCAATGTCCGAGTGCCAAAGTGCTTATTTTATCATCTAACACGAATCTCTTATCGTCGTCGGCCGTCAACGAAATCTTGTTGACTATTTTGGTATACAAGTCATGATTTTCGCTTTGAATCGATTTCATAGTCTTATACACCGGACCACTTCCTAACAGACAATCTTTATACTCTTGGAAAGAGATGTTTTTCTTCACCACGCATGCTTTAACCCCTTTGCACTTCTTGATCTCTTCATCTTCTAGACGATAAGCATACAGTTTAGGTCTCAAGCCCACGAATTCGAGGATTTGTTTACCGCCGCTCTCGTCCTTAAATTTCCCGAACACCTTCTTGTTGTCGTTCGATTGTCTGTTAGAATGTTGGATGGGTGATCGACGGGATAATTGCTCATGTCGAACCATGCAGCCATGTCTGGAGATATATCTCGGTAGATGTCTTTCGTCTCTATCTCGTAAACTAAACTGTCTGTATCGGTGAACAGTAGTTTGGCTTTATCACCAAATTTTCGTTTGACGTAATTGTAGTGAAACTCGTACATCAATCGCTTGCTGATATCTAAGATGATCGGTCCAAGATAATACGGTTTGTCGAACTTTAGGTGCGTCTTTTGCATGTGAACGGCCACTAGATTTTCGTCGAATATGGTTCGGTGTTTGTAATTGGGTTTCACCACTAATTTTTTTGCTTTTTTCTCAGACGTGACGAGTCGAACGTCGGTTCTCTTCCTGATGTTTTCCATCAATTTACCATACACGCAGTTGTTCATGAGTTTGAAGAAATCTTTTTCGAAATCGTTCACGGCTCGAATTCTGAGATTCGTGTTGAGATCAATGTATTTTTTCATCCAAGGCTCTTCGTCGAATTGATTGATGCGATGTATGTTGACTAATTTCATCCCATAATCGATGTATTGTTTCAAATTCTCACTTTAGACGACGTAGTTACGTTTGTTAAATAAATTGGGAATGAGTTTTCTTCTCCTTTGTTCGCTTCTATTCGTTTGGGGGCCAGAGGATAATTGTTGTGTAGATCATGTAATTCTTCTGGATAGTTCAAATCGACTTCTAAAATGCAGGATAGTCTCTCCATTTTTGCATCTCTTCCTGTTCTGTCACCCATTCAAAATTTCCAATCAGTAAAGGATGACTAGCCCAACCGTACAGATTATTAGCGTCCCAATACTGTATGTATTTATTCGACCATTTCGAATCGAAACCTTCTTTCATGTAGGGATTGTTAGCTTCAGAATATCTGTGGGAGATCATTGAGACACCACCTCTCGCAGCCCTTTCGAACATGAGCAGCATGGTCATGTCGGATAATAATTCCAATTGGACTTCGGTGGTCTTCAACAGAGTGTCCCACGCCAGACCGGGTGCGGTGAAATACCAAGCGGCATCCAGATTGTAATTTCGACAATAGTCGTCTCGAAAGTTTTCGGACACGCCTGCCAAGAGCAGAACGTCGGTCTTCAGATAGAGATTGTGATAATCTCTCATGGTTTTCATATCGAATGATTTCCACATGGTTTTGGCGTGTTCGTAATTCTCGTCGGAAATGTCGGATTCGTATAATTTCAAATAAAAATCTTCTTTCGAAGGTAGTGCGGTGTCGTCAAATCTCTTTAGATTGTTCATGTAATCATAAGGATAGACTCCTTTCCTCAACATGACATCTACTCATTCTCCAAAATGTTCGCTCGTGATTTTAAATTGATCCTTGCTCATGTTATCGACTAATTTTTCCAGGGCGGTCGACATGAATTTAAAACTGTCGATGAAACGTATGCCTCTACGAATGAATTTCGTTTTTTCTTCCAACGTCTCTCCATCGATTACTCTTTTCTTCTCCATGAGCTTCCATTTCATGAATGAAATGTATCTTTCTTCGCTGTTTGTGATGCAATTTAATTCTTCGTGGGAGGTGCCGAGATTTTTCACGAACAGATGACTGTCATAACCCGAGAGATTGTGAAATATCACCGGATAGAAAATGGCATCTCGATATTTGAAATTACACTTGCTGTGAGCCGGACCGCAATACAGACCCATGTAATGATCGTGGTCTCTAACCTTCTTATTTTCCTCCAAATTCTCATCGAATGATTGTCTGCATATGTGACATTCGGTGGCTCGGTTATTTTCGTCCTGCTGCTCTCGCGTGATGATCATTTTTGCCGGAGTTTTGAATTTGTCGTATAACATTTGAATTTTTTATTCTAACTCTTCCACGAACCTTTGAGCCACGTCATCGTCTTCGCACTGTTTCGTGTAGGTGAAGGGACCCATGTCATGTTGTGAATCAAAAGCGCATTTCACGTAAATGCAATAACCTGAAGGCGTGTGTTTTTGATATCTTTCGACATAACTTTGAAGAGCATTAGGTTGGCAGGAACTCATTTTTGCGGTGAAGCATTCGAAATCGGCGTACGCGACGAATGGTACTTTTAACCTTCTATTGCAATTTCCAAACTTCACGATGGTGTTGGGTTTGGGCATTTCGATGGCGACACCTTGATTTTCATTGCAATATTCCTGATATTTCGCTAACGATTTTTCGCTCTGAAACATGTTCATGCAGTTATAACATAAACATATCTTTCCTTTATGTTTATTATTTTGTCTCGACAGTAATCAGCTCGGATGTTTAACCCAACAATAATTATGATTGTCACCATTCGAAATCAATAATAAAATAATCATCTTTTCTCTTTCGAGATACGAAGTCTGTCTGAGAGGATAGATCGTTCATTTTTCATCGTCGTATCCCAAGACATTCACTGCTACGTTGGGATTTTGAGCCTCGAAATGTTCGATATGTTTTAACTCTGTTGGAAAAGTCACTCCGGTCCAATCAAGATTTTTAGAAGTCTCCTCATAACGAGAAACTCTATCAGAGTGCATTTTGACAGGGTATAAAGCAGAAGTGACTGCCCATTTAAACACTGATCATCTTTATTTCTCACATTGATCACAGAGTGTTAGCTAAGAAATATGGTAATTCCACGTAGGAAGACCCTTTCAATGAATCGTTTTTAGTTATATGAATTTTGAGTTTCAACACCTCATCGAACGTCCAATTACTACCTTCATGTTGATAATTCGCAAGAGACGTCAACATCTTGTCTTTCATCTTTTTGAAAACGTCTGATAAATCTGAACCTCGAAATACGGGTTTGACATTAGATCTGAAATATGCATTTTTCACGATGCTCTCACCAGACTTCACGTCGATTTTATTCATCACGCAATGGAGTATCATCTTAATTTTTTGTCCCATGTTCATGTGTTCGTGAAACAAATCCAACACTTTTTTCTTCACCCGTTCCATAAACAATTTCGGATCGATTTTCTTGAACGAGGGAACCACGTCGAAAGTTTTAAAAATGCCTTTGATCACACTTTCCCTTTCTATGGGCTTCGATTGGAATAGTTCCATGACGAGTCGTGTTACATATTCTTCTCCTTTACCATCCTCGATTGCTCGTTAAATTTCGCTCGATATATCTCGTTTGTCTAGAATCTGAAGTGCATCACTCGTTTTCGTTTTAGTTTTTCTTTTCTTTTCTTTTGAAACTTGAAGTTCTTCAATGGCTTTTCGTTTAGTCGTCTTCTTATTTTTCACAATCAAAACGTTTTTGGTTTTTTTCGATGTCGGCATTTCGATTCCTTTTACTATCTTTTTCTTCTTCTCATTTTTCACAACCGATGCATTTTTTGACGTCGTTGCTATCGACATTTCATGTGCCTTTCCATCGTTTCGCAAATATTTCTGTATGACATCAATTTTTTTTGATTTAGTTGTATGATTTCTGAAATGTGGAATTTTTAATAGTTTACAAATCTTGTTTAACTGAGGTACGGTTTTCTCATTTAAATTTTCCATTTTTTTATTTGTTTGCTCCATTTGTAAGAATATATTTTTTTGAATTTTGTATTAAAATACTTTGTTAAAAAGTTTTGTTTTTTTACTCTTTATATATATAAAAAAGATTTTTTTTTAATTTTAATTTTTTCTTTAATGTTTTTATTCAAAACAATTTACGATCGCTTTTATTTCTTGTTTGCAAAATGAACATGTTTTCTCATCTCTAGAATAACATTCCTTACAATAACAAAATGTGCACATGGTAGAAACAAAACATTTGCAGAGTTGTTTTTGCAAAGCAGACCTGTGTTCACATCACTCGACTCCTTCTCAATAGATAATAACCCGTTTGCTTCTTTCATGAATCGAATCAAATCTTCTAAAGTCGAGAATTGAGATAACGTCTTGTTTGCGTAATTCAATGTATTATACAATTGTTCCTTCGTGTATCCAGATTGTAAAATACCCCTTAATAAACTCTCGTTTTTATTTCTTTCCCATTCTTCGTTTTCAATTTTAATCAATCCTAATGTCTGGATCTTCTTCAAATAATCGCAATGACCTTCGGTATCTTTTATGTGTTCTGCCAACGGTTTGTCATTAGGTTCCCAATTCACTAAATGTGTGTTACAACAAAAACATTTAACTCTGTCACTTTTACCCACATAAATGAAACCCGCAGCAGCTAAATCTTCGGGTTTTTGAGCAAGATGCGAAGGCCAATTTTTAAATGTTTGAAGTCTTGCACGTTCTAAACTATAATTCGGATATTCGGATTTAATCATTGTTTTTTTTACCTCAAAATTGGGTTTGTAAGAATATTTTTTTCGAATTTTGTATTTAAATGATTATTTGTTAAAAAGTTTTAAAATTGTTTATATATGTTTTAATTCCTTCAAAAAAAAATTAATCAATTTTTTTATGTTCTTAACGTGAAAAAAAATTGAATTAATATGAGAAAAAAAGGATGTTAAATTTAACTTTTTATTTATATATAAAGAGAAAAAAACTTTTACAAAAAACTTTTTTTTTCACATTAAAGAAAATTAAAATTAAAAAAACTTTTTTTTTTATATATATATAAAGAGTAAAAAAAACCAAAACTTTTTAAACAAATTATTAAAATACAAAATTTAAAATATACATTATTTGCAAAAATTCATAAAATAAAAAACCAAATAATCGATCATGACAACAACACCTAAAAGATGCAAATTGAAATTGAAACGAGTCGAAACATATAAGAAATTCGGTTCTAAAATCTATAGATTACAATGACACGATCCCATCGAATTGAACGAGGTCGAGACGAAGGGCTTAGAGCACAAATACGACAAATATAGCATGCCTTTGAAATTGGACGAAGCCACACTCGATTTGTTTTATGAGTAAGAAAGCGATCTGCAGAATATCATCATCGCCAAAGATAGAGAATTCGACAAGGACGATTTGTCGTTGCACTATGGAAGTTACATATTTCCAAACATCTCACTTGAACTCATGAACAAATCGGGTGGTGAGAGCACATTGACCGAAGTAAAAAAACTCAAAAAAGGAAAGATAAACATTCAACACATTTGTGAAAAAGGAGAAAACACGAGTGTCAACATGCTAATAACGGACTTGGAAATATAAACAATAGAGAGATTGATTTTTAGCGAAGAAGAAGGGAAAAAAAAGTAATGAGATCATCTTTAGATCTCATTACTTTTTTTTTGTTTTCCTTCTTCACTATTACCCATATATTATAATAGCATTTCCTTTTTTCTTAAATTTCAGCATTGATTCTTCTTTTCTTTTTTTTTGTGATATGCTACGTTTTTATAACAACACATTTGTTTATCCGAATCATAATTATGAACAAATGTTGTGTATCTCTCGGTAACACTCGCATCATTACCACTCTCTTCAGAAGATAGTGGTAACTGTGGAAAACGTCTCATTCTTTTAAATTTCAACCACATATCCCGATCTTTATTTATCTCTTTTGTCAGTTCTTTCCTAAGATATCCATCATTAGCATCTAATCGTTTTTCCACATCTTTTTCGCACTCTATCTCATGATATTCATCATTATCGTCTAATTGTTTTTCCACCTTTTTATCCATTTTATATTATTTTTTTATACTTTCTATGATTTATATTTATATAATTTTTTTACATTATAATAACATATTCAAAATCGGTATATTCTTAAATGGCAAATTCTCACCAAACAACAAACCCTTGCCGAGTCGCTCAACGTTCCGTCCACTCTTCAGATAGAGACCGTTTCCACTCAAAGAGTTGTCACCTCTAACGGCTTCTAGATACAATCCTTTACCACTGTTGTCTACGTGGATGCGACACACGGCTCCTCCCTTCTTCAAAAACAGTCCACTGCCACTCATTAATTTCTCAACTGCCGAACTCGCGAGTCCCGTGAGAGCTCCCATGCCGAGAGTCTTTCCGAGAAAGGGTAGTGCCTTTGCGGTGAAGGGTAATGCTTTTGTGCCGATTCCTGCCAATAGAGGTAGGAAACCGCCTTTCATTCTCAAATTGTATCTCAATTGAGCGGGACTCAATCTCACCATCAACCCTCTTCCATCACAAATCACTTTCTCCATCCTTTTGATTTGACTTCTGGTCCAAGCGATCGAATCCTGACCGCCACTCGTCAGATCTTCGTGAGTGAATTTGAATCTCACCACCTCGCCTCGAGTTGTTAACGCTCTCTTAAGTTTCTTCTTCTGTCCTACAGATATGTTCACGTTTTTAACCACGTATTGTGTCATAATTCTTTTTTTTTAAATATATTTTCTTCAATTGTTTTTTTTGTTTTAATGATAATTATATATGTTAAATAATTTTTGTAAAATTAATATTGTGTTTATTTTATTTTTGTTATTTATATATATACACAATATTTTTTTTTTTTTTTGCTTTTATATTTCTCTTATGTGAAATCGTATCGTCACCCTCTCTCCGCGAAGATCTAACAGTTCACCATTTTGATCCGTCAATGTGGTTTTGAGACTATACAACGTGTCTAAAATCACTGGTAGATAAACTAAATTTTGAGGTCGCTCCACGATCTTATAACCCGGCGACACATTTGGAAAGAAGGAATAGATCATCGGTTGAGCGCTACCATTCACGTAGCTTCCAGCAATCACATCCACGTTCACCAGAATGCTATTGACTGCGAGAACGTCAACCGTATTTTCAGATGCCACGTGGTCTCGATACATCTTTCGATCGAATCCCAACATCTTGCCTATAGAATCATTCGTATTGAAATCCACTCGAAAATTATCTTCCAAATCCAACATCGTCTGTAAGGTATTAGGATTGGGAGCGAGTCTGATCTTGTTGCTTCCCTTTCCATCCATCTTCATTCGCATCTGAATGTAATTGTTCAAATCGTCTATGTTGTAACTTCCTTTGGGAATTCGAATCTCCAACCAATCCACTCCGTCGGAATACTTGAATGAGTTATTCTTTTCGGTGACGTTGGGAAAGGAATAATAAGTCTCCAGATTCACCAACGCCATCTCGTATCTTTTCTCTCTATTCAATTCGATGGAAGGTTCGAATTTCGTCGCGAATCGAGTTGAAACGCCACTCACCACGATTTGAATGGATTGTTTTGCAGCCGAATTCTCAGCTATCTGTTCTAACAATTCTCCTTGTTCGAACATTATATTTTAATTTTATTTTTATATTTTCAAAACTAATTATTTGAAGATTTATTATTTTCTACTTTTTTTTTATTTTCACGCTCTATCTTATTATCATCAGAAACATAAAACTTGTCGAATCCGCACCAATATTTTCCGTGATTAAATTCGCTAGTTAAATCGATCACGACGAAATTGTAAAGTCCTCCATCCCAAACCCTCTTGCAGAATCTCCTGAATTCCGCCACGCTCATGTCGTTTGCGACGTGATCGCTGTAGATGTGATTGAGATTCTTGAGATCTTGGCGAAAGAGACATAGAAAATTAGCGATCTCCCTTATCGTCTGTCTGGGCAATCGAAAATAATTCTGCGACAGGTAGAAACAGTCCACGTTGCTGTGTCGACCCCTAACGTAATACGATTCGCATCGGTTCTGTCTCTCCAAAAGCAGATCGTCGAAAATCAAGAGATTCTTATCTTCCGATTTCAATTCTCTAGGATCCGGAACATCACTAGCGTTCTCATAAAATCGACACTCGACGTTCGAAGATGCATTTCTCTTCATCAATTCCATCGCTGCACCGACCAAAATGGTCGAAAGAGCAGCTTCACTTTTGTCAAATTCCTCCCTACTGTCAAAGATTCTGGCTATGACGTCCTTGGGCAATCTACGATCCATGCACTCTCGAAGCAATCTGTATTCGGGTTGAAACAAGCTCTTGCCAAACACAAACAATCTGTCGTAATCCAACCAGTCGGGTCGGGACAACAGATTCATCAACAGATTGGTCTTTCCACAATTCGATTTTCCCACTATGAAGCCTCTTATGCTTTTGGGAAAGAACTCATTATTCGACCTCTTGGTCGCGGCATCGTTCCAAGACATATCTTTAATGTTCATCTTTGTTTTATTTTTTGTTTGTTATTTTAGATTTTTTTCAAACACAATTTTTTATGTTTTTTCAAACTCAGTTTTTAATATTATTATTTATTTATATTACACCGTCGCAAGTTCTCTTCAATCCAGATCCACTCATCATTTTGGCTAAATCTTGTATGGGTACCACAGCATCCTTAAAATCTTTCCAACTTTTCGGCGTTCGTTCTAACGCAGCTCGCTTCACCGGCGGACTGATCAACTTGTCGATCAACGCATTGGCTGCCCTCTTGCCAGCCACAGAAGCTATCCTACCACTGGCTTCGGAAGCGGCTTTCTTACCAGCATCCAAAGCCGTCTTCTTACCGACCTCAAATGCGGTTGATGCGAGTTTTCTACCCGCATCGCTCGTGAACGCTCGCATTATAGAATCGACGATGCCAGAACCGCCTTGAACGTAAGTTCTGACGTATCCCCTGTTCTTTATCACCAACATATTTTTTTTATTTTATAATATATATTTTGTTTTTCACTGGTAAATCGTTTGTTGTTTAAATACTTTTATTATTCTAGTGTAAAATTTATATTTTTTTTTTATTTATATTTTTGTTTGTTTGTTTGTTTGTTTCTCTCTACTTATTATATACTTCAATTCGTTCATCAGCCTTTTATAATGGTTTTTATTCAAAACCTTCTGTCTTAACAATTCATCAGATATGCTAACTATTTGATTATCTAATCCTGTGTTACCAGCACGTCTGCTTGCCATCAACAAACTCAATCTCTGAGACAGAGCGTCAGAATCGCTTGGAAGAAAAGTGGTTTTCACCCCTTTACCAGTCACCGATTCGACGAACTTCTTATTCATATCCCATATGGGTTTCACCACTTTCGTCCACTTGTAACCTCTGTTGGCTTTGGGTCTTGTCTCTCTGGCATCGTTATTTCTCAGCATGGCGTGGGTCTGAACCAGAATGTCGCCGTAATTGTCGAAATCCTGTTCCGTGTAATCTCCAGGCTTGTCAATTTGCGCAGTCCATCAGTTATTTTATACTTATTCGAACCGACAATTAAATCTTCATCATCCATTTCCACTTCTGTATCGCCCACAAAAGTTCTACCGTCCGAATCCTTATAAATTCCATACAACAGATCTCTCTTACCACCATCCTCAGACGACGCGACGCTATCAGTGGTGATAGTTGAAGCTCACGTCGGTTTGAATCCCTGTGGGAATGTAATCCGGTGTAGATTGAAATGAAAACTGTTTCGTAAAACTACCGGGCAATGAACCCATTCTCAAAGAACCCTCTTTTATGGGTCTCAATTCGTCAACGATCTCCCTCTTGCTTCGCTCTTGAACCTCCGTCACAGGTTTAAATATTTTTGTGGCTTCGCATCTGAGTTCAATTTCTCCAAGGCGTCTGCTTCTGTCAGCCGATTGAATGCTCTTCTTAGCACATTCATATTTGCTTAAAAGCTGACCTCGACGTTTGGCATCCATCTGTAAAAACATTTTTCGTTTTTAAATTATTAATATTCCTTTGAGTATTCTAATGTGAGTTATTTTATTATTTTCAAAATTAAATGTATAATTATTTTTTTATGTTTTAAGTAAATAAAATCTTCTGTCTTTAATATAATAACTAAAAAACCAGTTGAGAAAAAACATTTTACACGATGCGGGTTCAGTACCACCTCTTTTCCATGTACCGTACATAAGTCGATTTCTGATGTAGAATCTGCAAATGGGTTTCTGTGTACGCCTCCATAGGGCTTCAGTGTTAAAATCGTGTACAGATACGGATGGTCTAGAATCCGCAAACCGTTTTTTGATGATGGTCCAGAATCCGCAACACGTTTTTTTGCTCGTGATTTTAACACTGAATCCTATGGGGGAAACCCGTTTGCGGATTCTAGACCAGACAATCGACCTCATTTTTCTTAAAATTTCATACATTTTTTTCACTCTTGAGCGACGTGTATGCGATTCCAGTGGTACAGAATCCGCTTGCGGATTCTGTACCACCATAAAAAACGACATTTTCATATACTTGTACACGATTTTAACACTAAATCCTATGGAGGTGTACATCGATGTACGTGTACATGTACAAAATCGTGTACAAATGGTCGAGAATCCGCCTTTATTACCTACTGACGGTGTCTTTCATCCACAACTGATTAAGTCCTTTGGATTTCGAAAAATCATCTGGATACGTCAAGAGTCCGAACATCGTGGTGGCCTGACTGGGATGAAACACAGATTCTATCTCTTGTCCGGATAGCAAGTATTTTATATTACTGAATAGATGCATGATGTCATTATTGGCTAGAGTAACCGTGTCGTCGTCGGCGTAGTCTGTCCCATCTTCCGTGGTGAGACGTCTCTGCACCACTATGTAACTCACGCTAGGATGAAAGAATAGATCTTGGGTTTCGACGTTGATTCTTATCTCTCCCGCATTGTTCAAACTCGTTCCAGTTATCGGTTCATATTTGTGAACCTTGTATTCTTGAATACTTTCATCTTTCACTATGCTTTGTGCGATATCTAGTATATTTGCCATTTTTCAAGGGTTTTTGTTTTTTGTTTATTAATTAGCTTGCTTTTTTATCTAAAAATAGTTTTAATTATTTTTTATTATTATTATTTTTCTCTCCTATATATATATATGTAAACAAGAAAATGTTAAAGAGAGTAAATAAAAAAAAAATGTTTTCTTTATTAAACCTTTGTCTTCTGCAATTGTTGTTCATAAAACTTTCCGATGATCTCTTCACCATCCAGAGCTTTGATTTCGTAAGTCACTGGATCAGTGTGAAATATTCTGATTATCGCGAAGATTTCCGAGGTCCATCGACGAGTGTAACCTTTTTCGAAGTGCCTCTTATAAGCGTAGATTCTCACTCGATCGCCGACCGCAAATTTCGGCGTTCTAGATTTCTTACTGATCTTAGATCTCTCGGGATATAGATTCGCGTAGACCCGTTTTTCGTTTCGAGGATCGCTAGCTTCCGTGGGAGTCATCTTGATCGATCTGTGTCATGTGTTGTAATCTTTGACCAGACCGTTCAGAGCGTATATGTATTTCTTAGTCGAATTCGCCGTGAAGTATCTGTACATCTTTTCCTTCATCGTTTGATTCCAACGTTCCACTACGCTGGCTTTCTCTTCGTTTTCGATCGAGTAGAGGTTGACTAATCGATGAACGTGCTTGTTGTAGAATTCCTTTCCCTTGTCCACCCACAATTTATTCAGTTTTCGAGAAGACGAGTCGAACACGCTCTTCAGAGCCTCGGCGACGCAAGGTCCCAATTTATTCTTCAAAGCTCTGATCCAACCGTATTTGGAAAAAACGTTGATGACCGTCAATAGATATTTGACGCCCTCGTTCCACCTCGAAAACGATCTCATGTCGACCAAGTCGGAGGACCAAATGTCATCCAGACCCTTAACGAACACCCTTCTCTTTCGAAATTTACGCACGATGGGTTTGTGTAACTCCTTGGCCAATTTGCTCGTCAATAATCGTTTCTTCTTCTTTTCCGATGTGTTTTTGTTTTAATGCCCCATCCGAATCGATGTTTCGCACCAATCAGATTGCTGACCAGCGAACCTTCTATCTTCTCTCTCCTGGTCGGATTCGATATACCTCTCAATTTCGCCAACATGTTTTTATCGCAGACGTTGTTGCGAGTCTTGGTGTCGGGATGTCCGGCGTAGCACAGATCGTGATCATGCGCGGCCACGTCCACCCTATTCACGGGTTTGCTCCAAGATTTAGGAGTCAGATCGGCATTGAGTCTCTTGTGCAATTTCGTTCCGGGTCCAGTGAAACTGTGACCCGGCAGATGCATTTCGAAAGGTAGATTATTGATCATTTTATTCACGATGCCTTTACCTTTGCTCGTGTTCTTTTTTTTTGATGAATTGAGTCTTGATCGAACCACACACATCGCAAATTCCGCGACGCATCTGTCTATCGTTTTTACTTCGTACTTCTCGAGAATTACCCGTCTCGGTAACTCTCTTACACTTTACGCAATACATTTCTTGAGAGTTATTAAATTAATTTCGTTTTTATTTTTTATTTTGTATATAAATTTAATATTTCTTTTTTAAAAATTCTGTTCTTATTATATATATATTTTTTTTTCAATCGCTGCTCTTGAGTTCTATCAACTTACCGAATTCCTCCCTGGCCTCTTTCCTCCCCTTTTCCACGAGAGAATCCTTCATCTGTTCCTTGATGATCTGACGAGTCTTGATTCTCACAGCTTCTTTCATAGCATCGTATTTCTTTTTCTCACTCAGTATCGTGAAGTATTCTCCGTCCGATATCCTACCGTCTTTCAATGCCATCGAGATCATTTCGGATATCGTGTCGATCTTGGAGTCGGCCAAGAAGCGAATCTTTTCATGTTTCCATGCCTTCAGATATAATTTCCTACTCAAAAAGTTTCCGAGCGTGCTAAACAATCCGGCGGCGAGAGCCACTCTTTTTATGGTCAACACGATCAGAATACCGACCACGGTCGACAACAATCCGATGCCGGCCGCTTGTAAACTCATGGAAATCATGATGAGTGTCGTGTCGCCCGCGTTGACGAATTTCAGGAGACGCGAATACTTCTTCTTGAGAGAACAACGAGAATCTCTCTCTAGAGTCAGATACAATTGGATTCTACTGATTTGATCGATGCGATACCTCTCTCCTCATTCTTTTTCTTCTGGCGACGGTGCCTTTGGCAAAACGCCGTTCGGCTTCTCATCCTCGTCGTCATCTAACGTCGGATACAATTTATTTGTAGTTCTCATTTTTTATTTTTTTTCTTTCTAATATTAGATAAAAAATTTATGTGTGTATTTATTTTTATTTTCTATTCTCCCTTATTTATATCAACGAGAAAACTTAGACGTATGCTTCCTTCAGCAATAATTTCATGATGCATCCCTTGTCTTCTAAAGTCAGACTTCAACGCACCAATTTCAGTTCTTCCGAAACTGTGGGGTTGTCTCGATCCTTACAAAAGACTAATCTCTTCCAAAACTTGATCACCTCGTCGATTTGAACGCATTCGAACGCTGGTTCGAAATACTTGACGACCATATCTTCCCTTTCCATCGTCAGACACGAATGATCCTCGCGATCGAAGTCTAGATGATCCCGACACCCGACGCATCGTTCTAACAAGAGGCAACGTAGCTCTTCGTTCACACAGATTGCGTATGCTCTCATTAGCATTTTTAAAAGAAACCTTGCTCTCAAAATCTGGGAACTGTTCATGATTTACGTATATTTTATTATCTATTTCGATTCGATATTTATTTTTTTTTAAATAACTATTTATTTATATATTTTTTCTCTCCTATATATATATCAATCACTTTTTTATTTCCTCTCGACAAAACCGATTCTATCACGATTCACCTCACAAAACTCGCGAGGTGAATCGGCAAATCATTTTCACCGATCAAATCGCACCCTATACCGTCCGAAACGCGATCGCGAACGTGATGGTCCAGAACCCGCAAACCGCATTTTTCGATGTACCGGAAGCCCAAATCGGTTTTAAAATTTTTTTAAAAATCCTCGATGAGTAACTACACTTTACACTCACTTTTTACCGTTGGCCAACGTCGGGAAAAGGTTTTTGAGGTCGATTTTCCTGGTCTAGAATCCGCAAATCATTTTCCCGATCGGATCGCACCCTCAACCGTTCAAACAGCCGTTGGCGAACGTAGGTGGTCCAGAATTCGCAAACCGCTTTTTTGATGCCGGTCTGGAATCCGCAAAACGTTTTTTGCTTGCGTTCACCAACGATAGATCGAAGGTCTTATCGGCGATGGAAACGTCAACAAAATTTTTTAAATTTACATTTTCTTCAAATTTCGTATATTTTTTCACTTTTGAGCGATGTGTCGAATGTACACGTTGGCCAACGGATGTTTGAACGGTTAAAAGTGCGATCTGTGAGCCTCAAAACAATTGCGGATTCTGGACCACCATAAAAAACGATATTTTTGCCATTTTTTCACTCTATACACGATTTAACACTGAATCCCTATGGCGGTACACGTACATGTACGTGTACGTGTACAGTTTTTTGGAAAAGTGGTCTGGAATCCGCATATATTACGTACTGAAACCCACCAGCTGAATCAGATTGCAAGACGCTATCTGTTCCGTATATCGATCAAATGACTTCCGCGTATCAATGATTGAATGCGCTGTTTACTTTCATGCATCAATTCAAAGTTGAAACGTGTGGAATTATCGGATTCTTATAAAAAGTGTATAATAGAAAGAAAATCTAGTGTTTTTGAGTGGATGCCGAAAATTATCTCAGCTGTGACAAAAACAAAAGGTTATTTTCGCTTGTGCAAGCGCTCGCGAAAAATAAACATTTGTCTCGGTCACTCATGAGATAATTTTCGTTATCCACCCAAAAACCGTACAAAGCCTCTATTGATCTAACAATCATATAGTTTAAACAATCCACTCGATCGTAATGTCAGTCAGAACAACGGTGCTTCACAGGTATGCCCAAACTATAGTGAGTCATTCGTAGCTGAAAATATTATTAGCAATGTTGAAACATCCAACAGATTTGTCATTTTAGAAAATTAAATCGGTGAAAATGATCTGCCATGTACACGTGATGAGAAGAAACGACCGTCGCGTATCGCATCTGAGTTTCAACGAAATGAGCGACATGGATTGGTGAAAAAGTTCATCTTGTCGTTGGGGATTCTGTTTTACACTATCTGAATGCTCGTCGATTGGCAGTTGATGGTGAATTTGTTAGGAAAGTTTGGATTGGAGGTCGCAGATTAGAAGGCCTCCGTGATTGGTTTGAGTCAACAGATCCTATTGACATTGTGCATAAAATTACAATTCATTACGTGTATGCTCCATTTAAAACCCCCTTTCGTCAACCCGGTGAACACATTGTCTTCACGGGTCCACAACCCCCTTTGCGAGGCTAATTAAAGACGACGGGAAAATCCAGACATCAAAGGCGGTTCGTTTCTTGATGAAACCGAATTACTGATATCCAGTCGCATATGAAAAACATTCTGTGTTCGTGCAATTAATACATCGATTCGTTTTCAAACATAACAAAAATGAATGTAGACTAATTCATTATTTGTCCCCCACTAGGAATCAACTATTTAATTAAACACACAAAAAACAGCATAAATGATGGACAATAAGTTTGTTGTGAATGCGAATTAATTTCAAGCACATTGATAACAAGAATGTCCTCATCTTTGCATTACGTGTACATTGCATACAAAACCGCACTGTTAATTACCCCGTAGTTTGCGCAGAAACGACCGGGTATATGAAAAGCTGTTTTAGTGCGGTCATGTGAGAAGGATTACATAACTAATTAATGTTTGGCGAAAAAAAATCTCTCAGAGACTGTCCCTGATTAGCAATTATATTGTTCAGTCAGGAAATTTCTAAACCCTACATTTAATAAAATATTCAGATACAAATGCAGTATCTTTCATTTCCAGAACTCTGTACTGCGGTTTAATATACGAATTGAAAAACTCCGTCCGTTAATTCGTGAGATTTTCGATTTGTTTTCATATTAAAATAAAATTTTCACTGATATATGATTTGGATTCCCTGGAATAGAACGAGTATTTCAGTGAATAAAATGTGTTCTTGGTGTACGGTGTTTTTGAAACAACAATGTGACAGTCTTGGCGAAACATCCTGGCGTTTCGCTGCGTCAATAGCTTTCCGATACGGGATTATGGATTCTATACTGTGTCGAGTGCCCGAACATGTCAAAGTTAAACCCCGGTGATTTAATTTTTATTATAGCATAAGCATTTTACCGAAATAGTTGAGATGAACTAAAATGAGAATGTATTATTCATTAAAAAAATTAATCCCCCAATATGCGGGAAAAAGCATGAAAACCGCTAGCAAGCTTTCTGTTTTTACCCAACGTCAACAGCCAAATTCGGCCAGCACTATACACAAAAATCTCCATTCAAATTTTATTATGTTTTAAATTTTTGTTAAAAAAACATAGCTTATGACCTCTCATTGGAACGATCTCGATGATCGCGGTAAGGGAATGTCAACCAAGGTTTATGTTGTTTTGACCAGCCATGGAGCACTGAAAGGGAAAAAGATTCCCATTCCGATAAGGCAAGCACTTCGAAGGGGTTTTCCCGTCATGTCCTTCCATCACATCCTGGACTGCAATGACAGTAAAACTTGTTTACTAACAGAAAATTATCAGTTAAATTTACCGAAAAATGTGTCCATTTTAAAAGATACCACCCTTGAAAAAAAATATTTTGGCAGGACACGTAACATGATCAGTGACATGAAAAAAAAATGAAGAAAAAAATAAAAACACCGGTCAAACTTATCTCCCCTGGTCGAAACAGTTCTTTGTACTTTGTTTTCAAAAAAAGAAGTGAAATTATAAAAAGGACCCCGATTAAATTTTAAAGAGACTCGTGGGTATAACCAAATCACGTTTCCCAACCACAAAAAAAACTGTTACCCCCCCCCCCCCCCCCCAATTAAATTATTCTCGTGTGTTTAAACAAACACGTTGAATGGATCACAACCTCGCTCAAGAGGCGTGCTGTCTGAAATATTGGGGGGGGGGGGGGGCATTGCATTTCCACAGAATTTCTTAGACAATAATGTACACTGTGATAATATTTAATAGTGCTTCTTTCCCCGTGGCAACGGGAAGTGAAGCAGTGCATATTTACTATGGCAAGAAAGTTCCGCTTTACTGGTGAAATAGGACCCAGTCACCAGTGCATGGGATGGATGTCCACTAAAATGGGCACCAAAGGGGTAAACGATCGGCTAAACTTGACTTTAGACATTTGTTGTGGTCGCAATTTATTTATTTATTGGTGTTTAATGTCACTTTTCTGCAAATATTGCCAACTGCGACCGATGGGCACAATTAGCCATAGCTGATGAAAAGTGACCTTAAACACCAATAAATAGATAAATAAATAGCTAATGCTTCTTGCAAAGTGCCTAGTTTGTTCACACAGTTTATTTCGTGTGTGTAGAAAGTGCAGGGTGGATTACAACTAAATCGCACACAGAGTGAATTATCCACTCAACTTCAATTTACAGGCGCCGATAAACAACAGACAAGCAAGCAAATTGTCTCTTGATGGATGCGTAGATAAATCTGGTGGCCCTTAAAAAATCAGTTTGTGTAAAAAGAATATGAGTTCTGTAAAACATTCACTTGACAAGTGATTTGGTAGTAGTCCACCTGTCACGTACTGTGTATTTTTACCCATTAGTAGTTGAGTGCAACTGATCGATATTATAGTGCTTTGAAAGAGTGCTTGTGTATATATTTTTTTTAAAAGATAATATATTCTGTTATTCGTGTGAGCAAATGTTTGTAGATAAAGCATTAAAGTCAGCTATCATCACTAAAAAAATTGCTTAATAAAGAATTGTTTGTTAAAATCACTTGGCCCATATAATCAGTCAACACAGATGACTGTCCATAAGATCATCATTGACAACTGCACTTGTTATTGTTGAAGTAATTACCATGGATACTAAAAAGTTCCCCTCAAAGCCATTTAGCTTATCCTATTTTTAGACACCCTATTATGCAATCGACCAGTGGAGATGAGAGAATATTTCAAATGGACTGTACACGTAATGTCACGTAGGCATTAATTCTTGTCGGCACGGAATTCGGACGGATGTCAGGGAATTAACAGCTGTGGTTACATTCATTCGGGGAATACATCCCGATGCATAAATCAGAGTTTCGTCAGTGCTACCAACTCCAAGTCGCGCTGGGGCGAACAGGGTTATATTTGAGACAAATAAATGTTATCGCAGTGTTTGTGACAAAATGCATTGTATATTTATTCATCACGCGCGAAGCTTTTCAAATCGCGGGGGTTTTGTCAGTCGGTCAAACTTTTACGATAATTGGCTTCGCAGTGACCAGGGTCTCGAAGTTCTTGGGAGAGAAATAATGTATTGTACCCCAAAACATCAAGAGTGTTTGTATAACAATAGGTTTGTGACACAGGGAGGACGTGAATCATTTGTAGGTAACTTTCAGAAATATAATTCACACATACATCGTTCAGAGATACCAGGAAGGGAGATAGCAGTTGATGTACACAAAATGATGTTTTCAATGCAGATGGATATCTCTGAATTTCGTGCAGTTTTATCAAATGTAGTACCTGTAGTGTCACGGGAATGATTCTGTGATAGATATTTGTTCACACTTCATTCTGATATACCGTATATATAGGTATATACTGTATACAGAATGTCTTATATTTGAGCAGCAGAACATTCATAACCAATAAGTTGATTGCAATTTATTTGTCTCTGTAACAATATTCTGCATGCTAATGCATTTCAGTTAAAAGCAGTTACATTTTGATTTGATGACATTGAACTTATACGACGTATTTACAATACGACGTATGAAGTGCAGTTTTATCCAATCTAAATGTATACAAATTATTTATCGAACGACTCATTCTGGTTTGAGTGCCTATTCTATACAAGTACTGTAATTCAAGTATTCTTGTCTTTGCCATAAATACCCATAAGTGTAGTCATATCGATCACAATTACACCCGTTGTTTCACAACAATTATTAATTTCATATGAATGTTAGTCCGAACATCGCATTATGCTCCGACTTCAATAGTACCTAGCTTCAATAATGATTGAATTGAATAATCAGAGAACCTATTACGCCGAAAAAGGCGGCTTTCACAGCTTGGAATGTCCAGGGAGTCAAACTCCAAGATCCATATTTTTTAAAGTGCATTACTAAAATGATTTCATTACATTAGTTGAACCTGGCAAAACCAGGAGAGCGACGTTCATTTACCTGGGTATGAGCAAGTCGAACTTCCTAGGCAAAATGGAGATAGAGGAGGTATTGTCTTTTATTATAAAACAGGTTTCAAACCATTTTTTGAAAACACAAAAATGATATATGAAATTGCAATGTGCGTTGAATTTAAAGGAAATATGTTTGGTTTGGACAACAAGATTGTTTTTATATCTGAATACGTCCCCCAAGCGATTCAAGTTACTGGAATACAAGAAGAGAAATGAAAATGAAACTCTTTGAAAATATTCAAACGCATTTATTTGAATATCAAGTTCATGATATGGTTGTACTTGCTAGTGATTTTAATGCCAGAATTGGAGAGAAACCGGATTACGTTGCAGACGATAATGACAAACACCTCCCCCTTCCCGATCATTACATTTTGGACACAGAGAAACTAAGAGCAAACATGGATCGACATGTTAATGTATTCGGTAATCAACTTTTGGCAATGTGTAGAAATGTGGGTTTGCGGATAGTTAATGGGAGAAAAGTGGGAGACACACTAGGTCATTTCACGAGCTATCAATATAATGGAGCCAGTGTTGTTGACTACGTTATTACATCGGAAATGCTTTTCTGTGATGTCGATTACTTTTGCGTAAAATTGCCCTCTGAATTTTCCGATCATTGTCAGCTTGTTACTCACTTCAAATATGATGTTAAAGGCAACTTGTCAACGGAGGAAAAATAGAAATATAAATACTCAAAACAAACTAAACTGAAATGGACATCGGAACAGCAACGAGAAAGCTATACAACGTCCCTAATAACAGTAAGGTTAAACTTGAACATAACAAATTCCTAAGAAATGATTACAGCATTGATTGTAAGGGTACATCTGAAGCTGTGCAAGATTTCATGTCAATCTTGAAATCAATCAACAATTCTGCGTGCATGAGATTATCGGTCCGTAAGGGTAACACAATGCGTAAACGGCGGTGGTTTGATGATAGATGCAAAACTTTGAAAAATGATTTAAACAAAGTTATAAATCAAATGCGGCATGATTCATTCAATGATGGTTTACGAATCAAGTATTTTACAATACGGAAGGCATACAAAAAGGAAACAAAGTTTAAAAAGAAACACTTTTTTGTGCGTTGTACAAACAATTGGACGATTTGGAATCTAGCGACCCAAAACAATACTGGAACCTTATTAACAAACTGCGACAAAAGAAGAATTGTGACAATCAACTTAATCCCGACACCGCAGTAGAATTTTTCTCCAAATTGTACTCTAAAAATGGAGATACTGGCGTTATTAATGATGATACTTTCTATTTATTGTCCAGAAATAAAAATAAAGTTGAACAATACTCCTATCACACCATCGGAAATACTTTCAAAGTTGCGCGAATTGAAAAGTGGGAAAGCATCGGGTCTTGACAATATTAGTAACAGTTTACTGAAAGCAGTTGGTCCATGCATGACAGATAGTTTATCAAAACTCTTCAACCAAGTTTTAACTTCTGGTTGTTATCCGGAAGATTGGAGGAAGTCTGTTCTTTCCTTAATATATAAGAAGGGTGATCGCAATGATCCAAATAATTATAGGGCCATTGCAGTAAGTTCCGCTATCGGAAAATTGTTCAACAAAATTATCAACCAAAGATTATCTGATTTTATAGATGATAACAATATTATTGGCGAAAACCAGTTTGGATTTTGCAAAGGAAAAGGGACCACAGATAGTACCTTTGTTTTGAAAACGGTTATTGACAAATACAAATCTTAAAAAAACACTGTATGCTGCTTTTGTTGATTTTCGCAAAGCATTTGATTCGGTGAACAGGAAATTGCTCATGCTGAAACTTCAACATATAGGTGTGAGTGGTGAAGTATTCAACGTGATCAAATCTATGTATGAATCAAGCTTTTATTTGACTAAAAAGTCTAGTGGGTTGGGACCAGCCTCCCTCTCTTCTGTAGGTGTCCGTCAGGGGTGCATCTTATCTCCCTCTCTATTTAAAATTTTTATTGAAGACATAAAAGACATTTTCGACAATTTGTGTGATCCTGTGTGGATTCGTGGTTACAAATTAAATCATCTTTTTGCAGATGATCTTGTAATGATATCTGATAGCCAGAAAGGGCTTCAACGGTGCCTCAATAAGCTCCACAATTATACTGAAACTAATATGCTGCAAATAAACGTTGGAAAAACAAAATGTTTAAGATTTGGATCTGCGTCAGTTAATGGAACACAAAAGCAACCAATATTTTTTATCGGAGACAAGCGTAATGATATGGCTGACGAATTTACATATCTAGGAATAAAATTCTCAAAAGATGGTACATTCTCTAAAGCCCAAAATGATTTGGTTGTTAAAGCCCAAAAGCTTTATACTCACTTTTTCGTGCATTTAATGAAACTTCACGGGTTCCAATAAAGACAATGTCAAAGCAGTTTGACAAATTAATTCAAGCTATAGCCTTATATGGGTGTGAAATCTGGGGATCAGAAATAACACACGGTAAGCGTTACAACATAGCCTGTGAAAAATTACACACTTCTTTTTGTAAAAAAGTCTTGGGCGTTGGGAAATTCTCCTCCAACCACGCGGTCCGCGCAGAACTTGGTCGATATCTGCTATATATCGAGGCGGTAAGTAGGATGGCTTCTTTCGCAATCAAAATATCTGAGAATCATAATGACCTGATGTGGAATGTGGTAGCTAAACAAAGAAATCGTAAAGGCAAACCGGAATCCCCTTTCAATTTACTGGAAAGACACGGTCTCGCTGTCCCTCAACATCCAATTATCACTAACGCTAATGCTATAGGTAAGCTCGAGTATAAGTTGCGCTTGCAGCATGTAAACACGTTCAAGAAGTCAATGTTTGAGGACTGCAAAAAGAATGGAGATAATAAACTGAGAACTTACAGGTTGTTTAAAAATGACTATTCAATGGAAACGTACTTAGTGGAAACGAACACGGCGGAAGACCGGGAAATTTTCGCTAAGCTTCGTATCAGCAAGCATAAGTTAGTTATTGAAAAAGGGCGACATTATCAACCGCCGAAGCCTGTTATCGACAGGATATGTACTCACTGTAAAGCAAACTCTGGGAAATTAGAAAACGAATACCATTTTCTTGTGGAATGTACACATTATTCAGATCTTCGATCAGAATTATTTGTTCTGATGAACATTGAGATTGACGGTATTATTGATCTGAGTATATTTGAGAAATTCAAATTAATATTTGAAAATAGAACCCCCAGTTTATGCCATAAAATCTGCAGCGTGATCCGGGATTTTTTCGCCAGACGATTATAATATGTTTAGTGATGTGTATTGGAAATTCCAGTTCACGTCTCCACGATCTTTTGCGTATCAAATTAATAAAAACATATATAGTACTTTGATCATGGAAAATTGGTGGATGAAATTGTAATATTTTAAGTTCTACTTTTTTGTTCATGTTACTTGTAGATTATCGCATACTGTCCTGTATAGGATGTTTTATGCTAATAAATGTTATGTTATGTTATAGATTTTGGCCTGAAAACACGAGAAACGGTACGTATCACATAATGTGTTCTGATTCCGTATCATATAGACGACTCATTCTGATTCCGTATCATATAAGTGACTCGTTTCCGGTAACGCGACGGGCTATCATAACAGGCGCATGAATACATTCTATGTGCGTTTTGAACTGTGATCGACTCAGCTGATCGCTTAAAAAACAAAACGAAATTCCTTACAGTTAGCGACAAAACTATTAATAGCCAATCCCCCCCCCCGCCCCCGCAATAAATAGAAAGTGCACAATTCAATATTACACCTACCCTATTCCCGAGGATATGCCCACGTCACTCACTCATAAATTCAAGCGAATCATCACATGAAGTACCACAGAGAGTGAATAATTTCACAACGCAACTTTGAAAATTAAAGTTCCATTAAATTAAAATTCCATTAAATAGGTTTTTTAAAAGTTTTTCTCGCCCAATATTATGTCACAAAACTGTATTAATAATTTAAGATTTAATCTATTTATGTGACAGAATTGTTAATTAAATGAATTATTATGATAATGTGTGCATGTCCTGTGATTTGCATCAGATTCTCGGTGGAGCCCAAAAATGGCTCGTTGAGATCCCATTCTGCAAACCATCTCGAATCTGATACAAATCATAGGACATGTACATTATCATGATAATCTGTATTTATCTAACAATCATATAGATTTTGGCCTAAAAACTACGAGAAACGGTACGTATCACGTAATGTGTCCCGATTCCGTATCATATAGATGCCTCATTCTGATTCCGTATCACATAGACGACTCGTTTCCGGTAGCGCTACGAGCTGTCATAACAGGCGCATGGATACATTCTATGTGCGTTTCAGTGATCGACCGAACATTATGTCCCAAAAATATTTAAAAGTAATTTAACCCTTTACCTAACATGAAAAGCAGACGACACTTGCAACAAAAATTCTTGAATAACTATTTGTTTTTATTTTTTGTCTCAAAAACATAGGTTATGACCACTCATTGGAACGAGCTCGACGAGCTCGTTCCAACGAGGGGTCATTACCTATGTTTTTGAGACAAAAATGAAAAAAATAATGAAAATTAATTGGCGATTTTTGAGAATTGCATTGGTCGTTACGTTGGGTAAAGGGTTAAGATTTAATCTGTTTTGTGAAAGAATTGTTAGATAAATGAATTATCATGATAATGTGCATGTCCTGTGATTTGTATCAGATTCTCGAGGGTGTCCAAAATTGGGATCACAACTTGCCGGCAAAGCCGGCTCGTTGAGATCTCATTCTTGACACCACCTCGAATCTGATACAAATCACAGGACATGCACATTATCATGATAATCTGTATTTATCTTGCTAATTTGTATAAGCCTTCTGGAAGGTAAATTATTAGCTACTATACTTTATTTGTGGAGAATAAACATCGAGTAAATAATGATCCTCGAAATTATTTTGTAAACGTTAATAATAGCCTTTTATACCATGATTACCTATTCTATTGTATATAAAAAGCCTATGACATAAATGTTAGCTTTACACACCAACCGCGGTGAATACGCCAGCAATGGGATTTAAATAGTTAAAATTTACATCTACATTGGCACTACATCCAGGCTGACCTTTGGTGACCTCGCCTTGAATGCAAACTTGTCTATATTTATCACTCGTCGCCCCGTGAAGGGTGAAATAAAACCAAACATCCAATATAAGCTTGACTGATGTTATTCCATTCTTCCTGCAGTGCAGCGGCGAACTCCTGGACATTGGTAGGTGTTGTTGGCGTTGTCGTAGGCGACTGCCAAGTATATCCCAGACGTACTCGATTGGTGAAACGTCTGGACTTAGTGCTGTCCTAGGCGGTGTAGTGATGTTCTGCTCCTGGAGGAATTCAGTAGCGGCACGGACCCTGCGTGCTCTTGCATTGTCATCTTGGAAAACGACTCGACGGCCTTGACGTCGCGTAAATGGTACCACATGAGATGCTAACATGTTGTCACGGTAGTACTGCCCTGTGACACGCCCTTGATTGATAACATGTAATGCTGTTCTGCTTGTCATGTTTATGCCTCCCCACACCATAACCGATCCACCACTAAAACGATCGTGCTGCTTAAGGGTTACGTCATGGTATCGTTCGTTCTGCCACCGCCACACCCTGTTTCGCCTGTCGTAGAAGTTGAGAGTGAACCTCGATTCATCGGAAAACATGACGTTGCTCCACCGATGATTGTCCCAGCGCTGTCGTGCTCCACACCAATTACGCTTTGCTGGGATATGACATTCTAAACGTAGAATTTTTCGAGCTTGTCGAGCGTCCAAATTCCAGCTGTCTAGGTGATTTCGGATAGTCTGACCGCTGACTCGCACATCTGTCGCTCGGTGCAGCTGCTGTCTAATTTCTGAGGCAATGTGATGGCAGTTACGTTATGATGTGTGTCGGATGAAACGATCCTGGTTAGCAGTTGTCACTCTTCGAAGACCTGACCAACGTCTGCCATCAACATTGCCTTTCCGACGGTAGCATGACCACAACCTGCTAATCACCGATTGAGTAACGTTGAGAATTTGAGCCATTGCAGTCTGTCTGTTGCCAGCTTCCAACTTGCCAACGGCACGTAAACGTTCGTCACGGTTCAGTCTTTGCAAACCCCAAAAGTTACGTTTCGACCAGAAACTATTGATGAACGAGTTTATACCAAGAAATGAACGACGAGATCCCCGAAAAAGCCTGTCCAGTACAAATGAAAATTACAAAAACGTACCCCATAGACATTAACGCGGCGCTCGTGCGAAAAACCTGCACGAAGTTTTCTTTCGTGGGCCAGAGACATTCATGATCCACACTAAACTTGGTAGCATATTGATATGTCCAATCACGCGCATTCAGTACCATTTTCCGAAAATATCAACATCAGTTTGGATATCCCCTACTTTTTTTAAAAGTATATATACTTATGTTATTAAAATCAAAAAAGGCCCCGTAACTTGCGCATTTCGTTTTCTGTTTCGTTTCGAAGATAAAATTGCCAGCGGAGGTACTGTCCACCGGTGCTCATGTAAACCAAAAACAGATTCGCACGTGTGATTATTGATTTATTTAACATTTAAACTCTTATTAATCTGGCGATCATGGTATAAATAAAATATATCCAAAGAAGCTTGGTGTGCCAAATGTTCAGCACTCGTGGTGAAGTGGTGTTAACCGCGCGCCAAGGATCGCGGTTAACACCACTTCACCACTCGTGGTGAACATTTGGTACACCAAGCTACTATGGGTATATTCTATAGTTATATTATTTTTATTTATTGATATTTTTATCATTTGTTGATGTTTTTTAAATTAAAATACCCCAAAAGGCCATGTAATACTTAAATAAAATAACGTACGTTGAGTGCAATAAGGTACTGTCTGCAATTGTGGCGCCTTATTGCACTTAAATTAAGGAAGATATGTGGTTAATTTGTTCTCATTCACAATCATATCCCATTTGGTACTAAAAATATCAGAATCAGATTTCATTTGGTACTAGAATTCTCATTTGGTATCAAAAAATTCATTTTGCATCGAACAAAAATGCCACTTGGCCCAAACTAGATACGAAAGCTACCTACGGCCCAAAGTGTTACACATGAGTTTTACATTCACTCAGACTGGTTAAGGGCCATATACTATAAAACACTTTGGCAACAATTTACCGGATTGTAATGGATAAGTGCATGATACACTTGCAGTGACGGCCGGTCCATAGGGCCTGGGTGGCCAATGGCCAGGGACCCTGGGCTCTAGGGGGCCCCCAACGGCTCAAAGGAAAAAGAAATTTGTGGGGGTTTTTTGGTGCCCCCTCTTTAAAAAATTGGGCCCCCGCAGAGAAGTTAATAATTTACAGTCTCAATGTGCCTAAATGAAATTGTTTTTTTCATCAACACGCCGTTCCGAAGTCTCCGCTTACAGTAAACCGAAAGTAATAGACGATGACAGCTAGTAAAAAGAAATCAAGCGCCATCTACATCTCCACAGAAAACCTAGACATTCATGTACAGAGCTCGATATTGCAAGTGAAATGTGGGATTCTTCCTTTAACCTTTTACCGAACGCAGACGATATCAAAATTTATTATTTTAAATAACATTTTTTCTAAAAATTTCAACAAAACCATATCATGTGACCCCTCGTTGGGACGAGCTCGTTCCAACGAGGGGTCACATGATATGGTTTTCTTGAAATTTTTTGAAAAATACTATTTTTTCAACTGCTGAATTTGCATATTACGCGGGCGGATGCGGCCGATTCGTTGAGTAAAGGGGTAATAGACAACTGAATTCTCCTCTCTAGAGTGAAGGATTTGGCGTTTTTCATCCATAATTTTCAAACTTTTCTCACACCGGGGCGAACCATGGTCGGCCCGGTGCGTCCTGTGTCCGAGGGCCTTGAAAAACTGTGAATTCAGCTTCATTTCGAAGCTCGGGTTAAGGTCACGTTATTAAACTGAATTTAATTGAGCAATCGATGTTTTTGATGGAAAAATCTTCTCTCGACAAGTATGCTGCATGATAAAACACTGCCAATAATTACTGACAAAAATGTAACTTGTGATCTCCTGAACACAATAGCAGTGTCTGGCGTCAGTAGCGAGTGTATCCACCACGTGCCCGAATGACAAACTGAACCCTCCTCTTAATGCTACCAGTGAGCCTTTTCATACGGTCCAGAGGCAACTGCTGCCACTACTCATGCAATGCGGCTTCCAAATCGGCTAAATTATGTACAGGCGGATCTCTTGCTTGCACGCGACGACCGAGAAAGTCTCAGATGTGTTCTAAGGGATTCAAATCGGGGCTCATTGCAGGCCAAATTAGTGTTGTAATAACGTTCTTCTGAGTGAATGCTTTCATCGCGTGGGAACGATGTGACCTTGCATTGTCGTCCCATGAATACAGAGCGAGTAGCCAACGGGTGGGTGTCAACATGAGGCACGACAGCCGGATTGAGAATGTCCCGGATATACTGATGACCACTGGGATTACCACGTACAGTCACCATATCAAGTTTACAATCATGAGAGAGGCATTCCCACATCATTACTGGTCCTCCGCCATAAGAAACAGTAGATTTGATGTTCCTGGGCACGTAAGCAGTATTTATATGCCTCCACTCTCCCATGCGACCATTTGTGACGTGAAGCAGAAACCTACTCTCATCCGACCAGTGGACCCTTTTCTCTGTCCTGAGATTTCAATGTTGTCGTGCCATAAACCACCACTCCAAACGTCGTCTTTGATGATGATTGGAGAGAGCTGGACGCTTGATGACCCTTCTCATACCCAGTGCTTTGAGACGGTTTCGGACAGTTCTGTTGTACAAACGCCTGTTGGGGAGCCAAAAGCGTTTCAAAACCCCATTTGAAGCAAAGGCTTCACGCCTAACGAGGCGTGCCAGACTCCGATCCTCCCGAGAAAAGGTCTTTCGGAGTTGTCCAGACCTTGGTCGGTCCTTAACATAGTTGGTTTGTTGATGTTTTCGGAGAAGTCTGTCGATGACCGAACGACTATAGCCAAGTTGCCTTCCAATGGCTTTGAATGACATGCCTGTTGCATGCATGCCAACGGGAGTGCTGTTTGTGACATTCGTGCGTAGCATGCTTCACGTGGACGTGGGGCTGTGTTTCGGGGTACGTTGGCAACCCAAAACATCATGTTTCACGAGATTAAATGTACTGCAAGACATAGCAATCATTAAAACATAATAACCAGTAACAGCAACTTCAATGTCATGAAACATTTCAGGGGTGCTTAATTAAGTTCCAGGTGTATAGTTTGGGCTCCAGTTACGGAGAAAGACACTATCTACTACTGCTCGCAAGACTGTCAAAAACAAAACAATTTTGACTGAGAATCCGCAATTCTGTGAATGACATATCACCTTTGATTTCAACAAAACGCCAGATGGCGCCCTGTTACACTCAAGGGACGATATATTTCCAATCCCCTACACTGCAACATAGTATCATAGATGCGTTGACGGAATGAATCAGGTTGCGTCACCTGAAGAACTTTTCAGAATGATGCACTGTTAAGTTTTATTCGTCAGGGGGTCAGTACATTTGTCCATACGGTGAATTTTCTTGTCTAATTTCTGAGGATTAAAAATTACTCTACAATAATGAGAAAATGCGATACTCTTCAACTTACAGCAAGGCAATTTGCTATGCATAAATTTAAAAGTAAATTATTCATCCCACAACTCTTTAAATTCTCAGTGGTTATTGAAATAAAAATAAATATTTTAATTATTCGGCTCGATTTTAGGGGGAACCAAATAAAATTATCGTATATCGGCTTTGTTAATCGCCTGTTCTATGAAATCCCCATCAACAGCCACACTAAACCATGCGGAAAATGAAAACCCGTTCCGCACATTTGTGCAGAACAGAAATCGTTGACGGACTATTTTTATAAAGAAGCGAAGTTTCATTGGAATTTTCTACAAGTTTGCGCGTAGACGACCTTTGATACAACATGTTTTGTCCCTTTATTTACTTAGATATACAGAGATTCTTTCTTGCTCCAGTTACAGATATTCAAATTAATAAAAATCTTGAAAACAATAAGATATTAACATAATAAAGTGGCTTGGGGCCGTGCCAGACTAATCCTAAGACGTAGTGATTTAATATTTAGCATTTAGCGATATCAGATGAAGCCATAAGCATTAACCATTTGAACCCTTGTGGTATCTTCCATGTTAGTTCAGTGACAGTAATTGGAAGAGTCCATATTCATTATTTGGAGGGTAGACCAATTAATATTTTCAACGTGCATCCTTGGGGCTGCACGTTAAATATACTGAGTAGTCTACTTCACACATTCACTTAGCAGTCATCCTACTTAATGAAATTATGTCGCATCATGTTCCTGGACCGGAAACAGGGACAGTGGAGCCGGAAGGGGGGGGGGGGGCACAAGGGGCATGTGCCCCCCCTCCCCCACCACCACCACCCACACACACATTTTTCACCAATTTTTTATGCCTGAACAGCATTTTATGACATAACGTACACAACCCGTATGGTTATTACGCGTCATCTTCATATACATATATGACCACAGTAATTTTCAAGATTCAAGATTTTATTATATAAAAAGAGAAAACTCCAAATGGAAAGTAATATTTCAAAGGACGGTTTCAAAGTTATGATTTGCCCTTTGAACCGAGAGGCCGCTTTTCTGGCCCTTGAACATGATACTTCATAACTTTATTAAGTATAGGATAGCTGGTAAGTGAATGTGTGGGGAAGATCAATTATTATTTTCAACGTGCAGCCCTGAGGCTGCACGTTGAAAATATTAATTGGCCTATCCACAAATAATGAATATGGCCTCTTCCAATTGCTGCTACTGAATTGATATGGAAGAAACCACCAGAGCTCTAAGGGTTAAGTAAAAACAAAACAAAATAAATACGCTGAGGTTAATGTCTTAAATAGGGTGGGTTCAAGGATGTGGATACCGTATATAAATTTATATATTTTGCTTGAAAACATCGCCACACCACCACTGACAACCCCCCCCCCCCCCCCATCTCCGAAGAAAAATTATCTTCCATCTTACACCCTTGCGGTGCCCAGAAACGTGTCCCCCCCACCCCCCCACCCCCCCCCCACCCCCACACACACACACTTTTATGTAGCTTCCGCCGCCTCTGACCGGAAAAGCGGTCGTTCGGGTTCAGCGGGTTAAATTAGGAGGATAAAAAGAAAGCCACCGCTGATTCGGTAAATATCCTCCACTATATTAATAACTAGGCAACTCAGAAAAGCCTCCACTCCAAAAGAGGTGGTTTGACCAAAAACTGTAAAAATTTCAACAAAAAATGGACAAAATTATACAAAGTATCAAACAACACCCGTATGATAAGTCACTGCTCATCAATATTTTTCTGCAAGAAAGGCATATAAGAAATAGGTGAAATTTAAATCGAAATTGTTTTTATAAACAACTGTGCAAAGAATTGGATACATTGGAAACTAAAGTGCCCATTACTTATTGGAAAATTTAAACCAGTTCTGAAATGAAAATGGAAAAATTGACTCTCTTGATCCGGATTCCACAGCAGATGTCTTTGAGAAACTGTTGTGTCCGACATCTAGTTCGGAAATAACAGTTTCCCGGACCTCACCTCTTCTGAAAAATGTCAAATCAAAATGTATAGAATGATATATATCACCTGAGGAAATAATTAAGTCCCTCAGACAAATGAGAAAAAAAGTCTCCCTGTTCCGATAAAATTTCAAATGAACTATTAAACACAGCAGTTTTTTATATGATAGACGGAGTATGGTAATTATTCAGTCTACTATCCAGATGAAATCCACACTTACCCTGGTTTATAAGGTCAACAGACAGGACCCAAATAACTACAGGGCAATTGCGGTAAGCTCCGGTGCAGGTAAACTATTCAATAAGAATATTAACACTCGAATAAACGACTTTTTTAAGTGAACGAGGTTATTAGCGCAACCAATTCAAATTTCGTGAAAAACGGAGCACGATTGACTTGTGCTTGTGCTTAAAAACATCTTCAGTAGCTGCAGACGAAAAAAAGCCACTGTACGCTGCTTTTGTTGTTTAAAAGAAGGTCTTCGACACAGTCGATCGTGACATCCTTTTCAACAAATTAAATAAAATAGGAATCAATGGACCAATATATCATACACTACGTTCCGTGCACGCTCCAAGCTACTACCCCATTAACACATCCAAAGGTTAAAGCCGGGGACACACTAGGCGATTTTGTACGCCCGATCCATTTTCGCTTGCGTAATCGTGTAGTGTGTCTGATTGTGCGACGCCGAACTTTGCTAGCGAACACGTACGCCCGACCAATCGGCCGTATTCAACATGCTGAATATTGGCGATCAATTTCGGCCGGATTTTTATCGGTGGCGTAGAGATCGGCCAGTGTGCCCACCTCGGCGACAGCGTCTCCGTCTCCTTCTATCTAAAAGCAAGTAAATTGCGGCTACTGCTGCAATTTTCTTCCTGTACTTCGACTTGCTGGCCGCCATTTTATGATCACATGACAAGAGTAAAAAGGTGTCACATGACAAGAGGAGACGTCGCTGTCGTACTGTTATCCGGCAAGTGTGTCCACTCAATCGTTGAATTCACTGCCGGACAAAAATCGACGGCGTAAAAAATCTTTGTCGACAGCGATAAAAAATCGCCTAGTGTGTCCCCGGCTTTAGGCCCCCACTTTTATGAACGATCGATGTGAGCCAAGGCTGCGTGGCCTCGCCGACAGTGCTCAAAATATTTATAGACAACATAAAGGATATTTTACTGAAGAGTGCGACCCTATAAGCAATGATAGATTGTTTCTGTCTATTTCTTGAGTTATGAACCTCAAAAAACAAAGGTCAAACTTTATTTTGGGGATTCATAATTCAAGAAATAGACAGAAACAAACGATCATTCTTGATAATTAAACTCGAGGGGCAATAAATTTAAACGCTATCTACTTTGTGGAGTTAAAATAAAAACCAGGACGCATCATGCTTCCCAGTGATAACTGAAATAACGATACATTTCACTAAAACATGTTCTTGTGTCATTAAAAAATTTATTGACCAATGAATTGCGTTAGTTAAAAGGAACGTCATAGACCACGCCCAGACAAAACTTTAATCTCCTCTTCCACTTGACGGGAGGGTGCTGTCATTCAAAGCAATACTGAGTTAACTTTAATTCTAATTTTGGCCATTTCCTGAGAAACTGAAGACAGTTTGTAAATGTGGAGTTCGATACTGATGACATGAAGTTGGTTGAGTATTGTCTCAGAAAGAGTTCATTCAGGCTATTTGGAAATTGGAAAGTTTTGTTAGCGTGAGTGTCGTTTATGGATTATGGATTATTATGACTGGTCATTGTTTACATTCGATTTGGGTAAAACACAGACGACAGACGACCATCTATTGCATATAAACACGTTGGGCATGAGAAGTAGGAGAGGGGCGAACCGGCAGCAGGACCGCGGACAGGACCCCGGAAGTGACGTCATGTCACGTGACCCAGTGGCGCCGTGTTGTGTTGTCATCTTAACCCGTGTGAGCGGCCATCTTGTGACGTCATCTCCATAGTGATACGTGGTGTTAATGCGCGTGATCAGTACGTGTTGTTAGGGTGATACGTATTTCCGTCTGCCATTTTGTATACTGGAGGCCGCCATCTTGGTTTCTATAGTAGCACGTGGTTACTATGTTACCCAAAGGCTTATAATAGCACAGGGGTATGTTCGGAGGGTATGTTCCTTTGTACAAGAGTAATTTCCCGATTCGTAGAATGACCACACGCAACCCGACAAGTTGTACTATTTCGAATTCTTTTAGAATCCTCTTCGTCTATCTATCTATGCAATAATTTTCGTCTACCCGACCATGTTCGTTTGTCCTGCAGTATACTCCAGTAGAATAGAAGAGCCTATTATCTGGAACAGCTTTGCTTATTGTTACTATATTTAGCTTCACTGGTCTTCTATTCTTATTAGTTCTGACCCCTATTCCAAGTACTCTTGTTGGTTCATTTATCTAGATCACCCAATCAGTTCACTTTACTGGCGCTAACTAACCAATCAGATTGCTTAATTTCTCATAATCTGTATGCAGAATTATCTCCTTTGTGTATAACAAAAGCCTATATCATTCCCAAAGCCTATAAGCTATCGAGTTGTTACTGAAGTCATTGCTCGAACGACTCGAAGCCCATCGAGCAAATGAGTTTTAGAGTAATTGCTCGATCGAGTGACTCGACATATTGCTCGAACGACTCGAATCCTATCGAGCAAAGGGGCTATAGGGCAATTACTCGTTCGAGTGACTCGCATATAGTGCTCTTCGACTCATTTCGGTATTTTAGGATACCTATGGTCTAGTATTGTATTATTTGAGGATACTTTTTATAGGATACTTATCTAAGGGTACTATTACCTATTTGGTCCAGCCTTCTGGGCCACCCCAAGACATACCTATCCCAAATTCACCCAATAAGCTAACGAACAGTTACTGAAAAGTCATTGCTCGAATGACCCGAATCCCTTCGAGCAAGTGAGCTTTAGAACAATTGCTCGATCGAGTGACTCCACACACTGTTCGAATGACTCGAATTCCATCCAGCAAATGAGCTTTAGTGCAATTACTCGGTCGAGTGACTCGACATATTGCTCGAACGACTCGAAGTTTACCGCGCAAATGAGCTATAGAGCAACTGCCCGTTAGAGTGACTCGCACATACTGCTCTTAGCCTTATTTCGGTATTGGAGGATACCTATGACATGGCGGCTACGTATCAGTTGAGGATATCTGTTAAGGATACATTTTAAGGATACTTATCTGAAGATATCTGCTCAGCCCATTTCGCAGGGTATAAAAGGTAGTATACCTCCAAAATTTTGTCATTCACGTTTAGCCAGCGATGAATCAACATCACACCTGTGAAAAGTGACAAAAAATGTTCACAAAAAAAGTTGGATGAAAAAAAAATACACCAGATTCAACACTCACTACAAGAACTGCGGCATCCCAGCAAAAGAGAAGAACGCAAAAAAAAAATAAACCAAGTTGAACCAATGGAACTGTCAAAACCGTACGAGGTGAATAACCATAAACCACCCAGAAACATGTGCCACCAACAGAAATGCCTAGTACAGTAATGACAGGAACTGGCAATAAACCAGAACCAAAGCATAATCCAACAACGAAGGCGCACGAAGAGAAGAACTACGTATTGGTCGAACCAAGTTAACTGGAAAGCTTACTATATCGACACTCAACAGGATTTGATGCATGGAGAACCAAACGAGCTACGAGCTTGCTACAATGGACCTGGATAGAGGAATGAGAGAGATCCTAGAATCCTGAACCATGAACGAGTACGAGAAGATTCTTCAATACAACCAGATTTTACAAAGATACAGAGAATTTTACAATAAAACTTTACAACCAATAACGATCAAGATAGAGAACCAATGATGATAATGGAGAGAATGAACCTGAAAGAGATCGAAATGGACGGAACAGACTAAAAAGAGTATAGAGGAGATCGAAATGAAGTGAACGAAGATCCAACACACTCATGATAACATAATAAACAGAACAAATATTGAACTGCAATGTATATAACAGAGAGTGTACAGAAAAGTCAATAAATTTTTAAAATATAACAGAAATTCATGGGTTTTTTTCTTACTAGCAGGGAAGGGGAATACCCTGCGAAATGGGCTGACCAGATATCTTCAGATAAGTATCCTTAACATGTATCCTTAACAGGTATCCTTAACTGATACGTAGCCATGTCATAGGTATCCTCGAATACCGAAATGAGGCTAAGAGTAGTATGTGCGAGTCACTCTATAGCTGATTTGCTCTGTGGACTTCGAGTCGTTCGAGCAGTATGTGGAGTCACTCGATCGAGCAATTGCACTAAAGCTCATTTGCTCGATGAGATTCGAGTTATTCGAGCAATGACTTTCCAGTAACTAATCGATAGCTTATTTGGAGAATTTGGGATAGGTATGCCCTGGGGTGGCCTAGAAGGCTGGGCCAAACAAGTAATAGTATCCTTAGATAAGTATCCTGTAAAAAGTATCCTCAAATAATACAATACCAGGGCATAGGTATCCTCAAATACCGAGATGAGGCCAAGAGTCGTATGTGGAGTCACTCGAACGAGCATTGCTCTTTAGCTCATTTGCTCGATAGACTTCGAGCCGTTCGAGCAATGAGTTTTCAGTGACTGCTCGATAGCTTATAAGGGGAATTTGGGATAGGTATGCCCGAAATGAGTCGAAGAGCAGTATGTGCGAGTCACTCGAACGAGCAATTGCTCTATAGCTCATTTTCTCGATAGGATTCGAGTCGTTCGAGCAATATGTCGAGTCACTCGATCGAGCAATTACTCTAAAACTCATTTGCTCAATGGGCTTCGAGTCGTTCGAGCAATGACTTCAATAACAACTCGATAGCTTATTGGCTTTGGGAATGATATAGGCTTTTGTTATCCACAAGGGAGATAACTCTGCATACAGATTATGGGAAATCAAGCAATTTGCTTGGTTATTTAGCGCCAGCAAAGTGAACTGTTTGGGTGACCTAGATAAATGAAACAACAAGAGTACTCGGAATAGGGTCAGAACTAATAAGAACAGACCAGAAAAGCTTAATATAGTAACAATAAGCAAAGCTGTTTCACCTGATAGGCTCTTCTACTCTACTGGAGTATACGCCAGGACAAACGAACATGGTCAGGTAGACGAAAACTATTGCATAGATGGATAGAAGAAGAGGATTCTGAAAGAATTCGAAATAGTACAACTTGTCGGGTTGTTTGTGGTAATTCTCCGAATCGGGAAATTTCTCTTGTACAAAGGAACATACCAACCGAACATACCCCTGTCCTATTATAAGCCTTTGGGTAACATAGCAACGACGTTCTACTATAGAAACCAAGATGGCGGCCTCCAGTATACAAAATGGCAGACGGAAACACGTATCACCCCAACAACACGCGCTGCGCATGCGCACTAGGACAACGTATCACTATAGGGTGACGTCACAAGATGGCCACTTACGCGGGTTATCATGACGACCAAACATGGCGCCACTGGGTCACGTGACATGACGTCACTTCCGAGGTCCTGCCCAGGGTCCTGCTGAATTTGACCGGTTCATCTCTCTCCTACTACTAACATGGAACAAAAATCATGATAAGGATTTCATTGTTTATTAAATTTTATTTTGAAAGTCTTTTGAATATGATGAGATAAATATTAATTACTTTTCAAGTTGAAACAATATGAGCGTGCAGGGGTTCTTTCCATTCACCCTGTGCAACGTATTCTTTAAGCTAGACATTGGGGGCGTGGTTTAGGGCGGGTCTAAATGCGTTTTTTTCGGTCCATTCTGTTATAAAAAGAAAAAAAAGAAATACTTTAAGCCATCATTTTGCATGAACAAGAAAAAGGTTTAATTATATAAGTATGAACCAAACAGCCCTAAGCCCTATTCTCTTCGTGGACGACCTGGTTATGTTCTCAAATACACCTTCCGGGCTGAAATCAGGACTACAAAACCTGGAAAAGTACGCGAAAGAGAATAGACTAAAAGTTAACATCGATAAAACCAAATGCATTATATTTTTTAAGAAAAAAAGACAAAGAGATTCCAAGGTTTAAGTTGGATGGAAAAATATTGGAAGTTGTCAAAAAATATTTTTATCTCGGTATAACATTTACAGATAATGGAAAATTCTCAGAAGTGCAAAATATTTTGAAACTGAAATGAACTAAAGCCCTTCGTGGCCTATTTAACCCTCCCAATGAAAAAATATCTTTCTTCTGCAGCTTTTATGTGTAAATAATTCGATCAGTTAATCAAGCCAATCTTGCTCTATGATTGCCACTTAAGGAATTCTGGTTGCCCTTTTGCAAACTGCGATAGACTCGCTTCGGGGGCGGTACATACAAATTTTGTAAAATTGTACACGATGTAAATAAACGTTTTTCTAACCTCGCAGTATGCACGGAACATGGAAGGTCTCCCTTTTGGGTGAGGCCCTTTTGAGTTTTAACCCTTTACCCAACGAATCGGCCATATCCGCCCGCGTAATATGCAAATTCAGCAGCTGAAACAATATTATTTTTCAAAAAATGTCAACAAAACCATATCATGTGACCACTCATTGGAACGAGGTCGTTCCAATGAGGGGTCACATGATAGGGTTTTGTTGAAATTTTTGAAAAATTAAAAAAATGATGTTTAAAATAATAAATTTTGATATCGTCTGCGTTGGGTGAAGGGTTAAAAATGTGCAAATTCCTTATCAAATTACAATCTGCTAACCCAGGTGCATTTCTTCATGATGCATTTACATAAACTGACATCCGTATACAGCGGACTCAAACAAATATTAGAAGGTAAAAGTGTTCCTGGTGATAACTAAAGCGATAAGGAAATCAGAACTTTAAAGTAAAAAATATGGAGTAGGAACAGGGGGAGGAGTGGGGGAATGTCACCCGAACATTTCCAGACACAAGGAGAGGGTTATTCAGTTAATTAATGTTAATTTGAACTCCATTGATATTTTACTGTACGGCGATCCCGTTTTAACATAAAACTAATACCTCACTTTTTACATTTGTTCAAAAATTTATTCGTAACACTCGAAGATTCGATAATGACTTTCCATCCGAGGTACTGTTTAACACATGTAATTCATTGCGACTCATTAGGCGCGTGGTTGGGCGATAACAATGGATGATAACAGAAATTATTATTATTATTATTATTATTATTATTATTATTATTATTATTATTATTATTATTATTATTATTATTATTCGCCGCCGGAGTGCTATGTCGATGGTAAGATTTGAGCGCGATAGTAAAAGTATTATCTATAGTAGTAGCAGTGATGATGGTGGTAGTAGTAGTAATAGTAGTGGTAGCTATAGTGGAAACGGAAGTTTAGTGTTATGAGAAGCTCAACTACTCAGGGCAGCGCCTGGGCGACCCTCGGCTTGGAAAATCAAATTGACAGAGACAGACTAAAGGTGCAAAAGGGACATCAATCAATCAATCACATCCCCCCCCCCCTCTCTCTCTCTCTCTCTCTCTCTCTTTTATTTCGAAGTTAGATTTTCTTGTAAAATTTTTTGAGGTTACACTAAGTGGAAAGCACTTGTCCTCCTATCCTAATTTGCAAACTATTTTGGGGAAATAAAAATATGTTTAACCTACAAGGAGAGGGTGAGTGTATGGTTCGGGGCTAGATAAAATACGTAAATGTCCAAAAATGCAACTGTTTTCCTCCACTTAAAATCACTAAGTTCTGTGCTTATTTAACCTTTTATTATCAATTATACGGCCTACCTACGGCTAACGCTGTCCACGTGGTTTTTGAGAAATCGTTGGCAAATTTGCATCAGGCAAATTGAATTTACATGGCAAGTATTTTCAAATATCAACTTGAAACTACTTGAAATTGTGATTTAATCAGTCTTTTTTAGTGTGCTGTAATGTTTCATGGATGTAAAGGTAAGGGCTAGGATCAATGCTGCCTAACCTTATCTGACCATTGCATGCATGTTAACTGAAGGAAAAAATAGTCCCGCATAATTTCAGAAAGTTTATATAAACAAAAATCATAATACCACGTGATGCCACAGGTGTAAAACAATAAAACAAATACTAACCTCCCTCCTCCCTTCAGGTTTAGTTGACAAAACTGAACATTGTTTACTGGTTAAAGAGACCAACTGAACGAAGATGGCTGCTATGCAGTATGAATCAATAACTTTCATCACCCCGATTCGATTTCACGGAATCGGATCGGATAAGAATCCCACTTACGGAATTCCTTTTTGAGAATACCTTTTGGAAAACATATCAAATTTATATATTCTGTCATATAAGAAACCTGCTTCACTATTGGTGTTATATTGCTTCAATAGGGAGCGCAGGGCTCGATGGGAAGAGGTACAAGCTGCAAGCCGAGAGGTCCTCGTTTCGAACTCCACCTGCGGCAACCGCGTTGTGTCCTTGGGCACGGTGGCACTGTGTACTAAGGCGTACTGCACGTCGATGGTGCACCTGTCTTCAACCAATGCTAACCCTGCTTGTGTGGAGTTAGTATGTCGGGGAACTGACAGTTGCTCTGCGTTGGTCGGTGGTCCTTTCCGGGTACTCCGGCTTCCTCCACCCGTAAAACTGTCGTGGTCATGATTAGCCATTGTGCAGATATATGTGACCTTAAACACCAATAAATGAAATGAATGAATTGCTTCAATAAACTATCTATCTATCTAATAATTAGTGAAACTACATTAAAGTCCACGTGGACTGGTCATAATCCACGCGTGGGCCGTGATGTCCACACATGCGTTTACCAGGTAATAAAAATCATCAGCAGCAAAATTTTAATTAATGAAGCACCGGATTGCCTATGTGCACTCTCCAATAAATTGTAATGAAACACGTTTTGAATAACAAATTCAGATCACCAAAAATAACCTAGCCGTCAACCAGATAATCACTAATGTGAAAAAATATCTTGGTATTTGTTCTTTCAGACGTATGATGACGCATTTTGAAAAACGCTGAAGAAACTAAATTCCCAGTGACGCTTGACCCTCAGGATAATTAAAGTCTCAAAGGGTTAAATTTATTACTTTTGTCTTCACCGTTCAACAGCTTGGAGTCATCCTGTTGGGGGAGGGGCATACAGTGTGTACAGAATAAAGTCTTGTGTATGACCGCATGTGGGGGGGGGGGGGGGGTTGTTTGATATGTAGATGCACAATTTTACAGAGATCTATTGTTTTGGAGTGTTAGATAATATTACAAACTCGGATGTTCATAGTGTAGCGATTGGTAGAAGTAGCAGTTGGTGGTCCGATGCAATGTCTTCAATTGTCAGAGTTGGTGGTGGTGGTAACTGTTTAGAAGGTATTTAGGACGTAGCAATTTAGATTTGTTTTAGAAATTTTACAGATAGCAGAATTTATTCCAGACAAGTGCACCTAGAGCCCTCCATCACTTTCTACTACTCCATCTCTGTAGGTTACTATACATACCGAAATTCCACAATTGAGTCCTTGTGCCGGCAATGCAAACCAGACTCCGAGTTCTGCTTAACTGGTTGAGTGTTTGAAGCCACTACCATGGCTCTAGTGAAACAGTGCTGGAGCCACTTTATTGGCTTTACACTTTATGCATTATCATAATGTTTGCTCAGAATTAGATGAAAATTTTTATATATGTTTCGATGCAATTTGCTCTCTCCAGTAAATTGTAACAAAACAATTATTTATGAAAAAAAAATGCTAAGCTAAAGGTACTCTTGCTAGTAGCATGGTATCTTAAAAAAATAGACATGTTTCAAATCACCTTTGGAAATAATTTAGCACTCAACCAGTTAACAATCTGGCTGGGAGCGCATTAGCTCATCGGCCAGAGCACTCGACTTCAAAACAAACGGTCGACGGTTTGCTCAAAACCCGCATCATCAATGTTGTATCCTTGAGCACGACACACACTCCCGATTGCCTTCATGAGCACGCGGTGGCGGTATGTTCTAAGGGATGCAGCACGTTGATGTTGCACTTGCCTTCAACAGCTGCTAACTCTGATTGTGTCGAGTTGGTGAGTTGGATAATGTGACAGATAGGGTTTAATATATTCCCCGGTTTTCTAGAGACCGGGAACGGGAATGAAATTACTCTCAAAACCGGGAACCGGGAAATTACCCGGGTAATATCAAGCACATGTACGAGGGTAACATGACGCATTTATTTTAACCCTTTACCCAACGTAACGGCCAAAACCGGCCAACGCTTTTCTCAAAAATCGCCAATTACTTTTCATTATTTTTTCATTTTTTGTCTCAAAAACATAGGTTATGACACCTTGTTGGGACGAGCTCGTCGAGCTCGTTCCAACGAGGGGTAGTAACCTATGTTTTTGAGACAAAAAATGAAAAAAATTAGTTATTCAAAAATTTGTTTTGCAAGTGTCGTCTGCTTTAATGTTAGGTAAAGGGTTAAAGTGAAAATGCACAATTTATCGAGACTTCGAATGAGATAGTCCTTAGTATCTACACATAAACAATTGATTATCTTTTCACGAGTCACGCTTCATAAAAATTGTGGGATTGTCCGATAGCATCATCTATCATCGATCAATCATTCAAACCTCAAATCATCTAATCGCTGCCTTGCATTATTTATTAGATATGATTTTCTTTCCCAGAATTATCCAATATCAAACTCAGCTGATATGACTTCAAAATGAACCAACCTTTAGTTGCCCCCTTGATGCGTTACTAGGTGAAACCAATTTGTTTACATTAAAATGCTCACAGTTATTCGTCGAAAACCCGATCAGGACAATTGGCTTTACCAGCCATGATGGAGTCGTGTGTAGGGTTTAATATATTCCCTGGTTTTCTGGGAACCGGGCACGGGAATGAAATTATTCTCAGAACCGGGAACCGGGAAATTACCCGGGTAATATCAGCAAATTTATGAGGGTTACGACGCATTTATTTTAATGATAATGAGCATATTTCGTTGGCAATCTCCCATTTCCAAATGGAAAAGTTCTTTTCCTAAGGTAAGTATGAAAACCCAAACCCGCTTCAATCTCGTCTTTATTTTCGGAATAACTAGCATTGTCACCTCTACCTTCTCCAATAACAACACCCTTTTCACTGCCGTCACCAGTCTCCTCTGCTCCAATGAAGATACCAATTAACTTTGTAACAGAGAGCGATCAAAAATAATATATACTGACCAACAGCATCGCCCTATTAACTCCAATGTTCTTCCTCTATCCCGCTAGAGCAAAATTCCTGCAAGACATCCACAAACAACACAGCTATTTCCTACCAGGAGCAGCCAGCTTTCTGAGCCACCTGAACATGCTAACCAATAGCATCGCCCCATTACCGTTTTCCCACCCGGAGCTACGTGCGTGCAATGCCACCACAGCTATTTCCTGCCCGGAACAGCCAACTTACTGAACCCAGTATTGGTTCATATTCACTCAACCCAGTTGATTTGGGATGATTTTTAACCCACCTCGGTATAGAGTGTAAGAAAACTTTGTTAATTAGGGAGCAAAAACCAATCCGGACGAACGGACGGACGGACGACGGACGGACAGACGGACGATGGCCGGGCAACCCATTTACACAAACGGGCTTATAAAAAGAGTCCAAAATACAAGGTAAACATACCATCACGGATTATAATTTTGAAGCCACGAGTCGTTACATGAAAATTATATCAATACTATTTTTGCTTTGTTTTTGTATATTGTTTTTCGTGTAATAAATAGTGGTTTTGTCACGAGTGAAAATGCACAATTTATCGAGACTTCGAATGAGATAGTCCTTAGTATCTGCACATAAACAATTGATTATCTTTTCACGAGTCACGCTTCATAAAAATTGTGGGCTTGTCCGATAACATCATCTATCATCGATCAATCATTCAAACCTCAAATCATCTAATCGCTGCCTTGCATTATTTATTAGAGATCATTTTCTTTCCCAGAATTATCCAATATCAAACTCAGCTGATATGACTTCAAAATGAACCAACCTTTAGTTGCCCCCTTGATGCGTTACTAGGTGAAACCAATTTGTTTACATTAAAATGCTCGCAGTTATTCGTCGAAAACCCGATCAGGAAAATTGGCTTTACCAGCCATGATGGAGTCGTATGTGGGGGCGCGGTGGCGTCGCAGTAACCGGTTCTCGTCAGATCACCGAAGTTAAGCAACGTCGAGCGCGGTTAGTAGTTGGATGGGTGACCATTTCAGCGACTGATTCGCGCTCCCGCGTTGTGTCCTTGGACAAGGCACTTTACCCCGATTGCCTACATGGGGGCACGATGACGCTGTGTACTAAGGCGTACTGCACGTCGAAGGTGCGCATGTCTTCAACCAATCTAACCCTGCCTGTGCCGCGGTGCGGAGTTCAGAGTTACGATGTTGGAGAGCTGACAGCTGCTCGTCGTTGCTCGGTGGTTCTCTCCGGGTACTCCGGTTTCCTCCACCCGTAAAACTGTCACCGACATTATATGACCCTGGCTGTTAATGTGTCGTTAATCCCTAATAAAAAAAAATGGAGTCGTATGTAGGGTTTAATATATTTCCTGGTTTTCTGGGAACCGGGCACGGGAATGAAATTATTCTCAGAACCGGGAACCGGGAAATTACCCGGGTAATATCAGCAAATTTACGAGGGTAACATGGTGCATTTATTTTAATGATAATGAGCATATTTCATTGGCAATCTCCCATCTCCAAACGGAGAAGTTCTTTTCCTACAATAAGTATGAAAACCCAAACCCGCTTCAATCTCGTCTTTATTATCAAAATAACTCGCATTATCAACTCTACCTTCTCCAACATCAACACCCTCTTCACCGCCGTCACCAGTCTCCTCTGCTTTAAGCAGAGGAGACTGGTGACGGCTGTGAAGAGGGTGTTGATGTTGGAGGAGGTAGTGAATAGTGATACCAGTGATTCAGAAAATGAACTTGTTGTTGAAATGGAGGGGGTGGGGGGGGGGGGGGTTGGGTGGTCCTCCATAACTGGTGGAGAGCTACAGTGATTTGTTGAAAATGGCTCGTCGGGAATCAGGACTGTAAAAATTCCAGGCGTGGAAGGCCTGCCGAAAACCCACAAAGTTTTAATTCAGAAAACTTCAGTTCAATGCACAAACAGTGACACCCTTCATTCCCGGTTCCGTGCTGTAGATTTCCCGGGTATCGGGGCCGGCTTCTTTCGGAACCGGGAACCCGGGAATACCCGTTCCCGGGATTAAACCCTAGTCGTATGAAACAGACTTTTGTATGATAAGGAATTAATGATGACAATAAGCAAACATTGAGTGGATGAAGAGAGGAAAGAAGAAAGTTGTACAGAAAATGTATCGCAAACTAAAGGCCTATTTACACGATGCGTCCAAGAATGTCCGTCCAGCATTGACACGCCTGCAAGTTCAGGTGGTGCATTATGTTAGTGAGTCCAGGGCGTGAACTCGGTCGAGTCAGACGGTCATGGGGAGAACACGCTGGAGACGACCGAAGAAAATTGCCATACTGTCTCTTCTTGTGGCAGGAATAAAACAACATGATTATTTACACAGGAGACGAACTTGTTGGGTGAGAAGTTGGATTGCAGGAAGAGACTGACTTGAGCTACCTATACGTATTATTAGGTACTAACATAATAATATTGCACTAAGATCCGTAGTAGTAATACGTAGTAGTATTACGTAGTAGTATGTGGAGTACTCTACCCTTAGCATGTGACCTATTCTGAACTATCTCATTGGTCGGGATGTTGAGTCCTGCTTGCGATGTCGTGAGACACTAGAACATGCGTCTTGGTGCATACGTCATCGCAAGGGTCATGAAATTGTGTCGTAGGTGCAGTTTATACGGCGTGTTTTAGACCCGTTCGTTAAACTCAGGCGACAGATGCAAGCAAAAATGGAATCGTAGAAGTAGGCCTTACGATTCAGGGTCGTAACGGAGATACATCGAAGTGTGAGAAGAGGTAGTTTAACCCTTTATCCAACGTAACGGCCAAAACCGGCCAGCGCTATTTTCAAAAATCGTCAGTTAATTTTCATTATTTTTTTCATTTTTTGTCTCAAAAGCATAGGTTATGACCCCTCGTTGGAACTAGCTCGACGAGCTCGTTCCAACGAGGGGTCATAACCTATGTTATTGAGACAAAAAATGAAAAAAATTAGTTATTCAAGAATTTTTTTTGCAAGTGTCGTCTGCTTTTCATGTTAGGTAAAGGGTTAACTATCCGAACGTCGCGGCTTCCCCAGATAGGAAGCCGAGACGTTCGGGCATCTGAACAAGGTGTAGGAGAGGACGGTTTGGATTTTGTGGAAGAATGAGAAACAATAACACTGTCAGAAAACTGTAACAGATCTGTGATTACTTGTAATTATTTGGTTTAGTTTAATAACTAAAGAGGTTATTGTCTTCATTCGCGGGCTGATATGAAGTTACTTCAGGCTGATATCTTGGCCGATAAGAAATTAACAAAGTAATAACCTCTGAGTAACTCACTGTATCTGATACTTAATTGAGCTCGTTCCAACGAGGGGTTACATGATATGGTTTTGTTGAAATTTTTTGAAAAATTTGAAAAATGATATTTAAAATAATAAATTTTGCCATCGTCTGCGTTGGGTAAAGGGTTAATGGTCAAATCAATTAACAAAATGGTAAAACACGACAAAAATCACCAGAAATCAACAATATTGAACATTTGTCTCAGTTTAGCTAAAATGTTTGCAATCTATTCTAATTTTTAAGAACTTTTGCGGAATTCCGACGCAAGTTTTTTCTTACCGACAATTGGAGAAGTCCAAAAATATCAAACATTGCGTTTGAAATATTGTCAAGTACTCTTTATATAGTAGGGACGCCGTGGATTGGTCACTTTTCACGGGTGGGAAATATTTCCACGGATCCAATTATATTAGATTCCAAACACTAATTATAGGAACAATAATCAAAAAATAATTACATTGTTAATGCAGTTATATGTTTTGGGTCCAAATACTCAATTCCCATTGGTCAGCTGGGTGAAAACGGCATGACCAAATTTAATTCATTTTCCAATGAATACATTTGATCGAACTTTGACCCGCATTTACGGTAGAGCGCAGTTGACAGAATGTAATTCGGGTGGTGTTTGGGCGGGTTTTTAACTTTTAGCGCCTCTCGCAGTGATAAACTCCGATGCTGTTTCTTTGGTGACATTTCCCAACTGTGGCATAAAGCCCGTTACTAAAATACTCGTATCCATTTCTAAAGTTGTGAAAATTAAAAAGCAGAGTTGTGCGCTTTGTATTTTGTGTGAGGGTGGTTTTTCGCCTCGTTCGTTCGTACATGTTTTATTTCGTCTTTCTGCTTTGTTGTTTGGTAAAAAGTAGTTTAAACAGTTACGGAATGTAATTATAAGAATTGAATGCAATTTGTATTATCTTTATTGGAGTATGAACGCGTGGGAATGAGTACAAATTGTATGAATCCCTTCGGGATTCATACAATTTGTACCCATTCCCACACGTTCATACTCCAATAAAGATTATACAAATTGCATTCAATTCTTAATTAAATTAATAAAGCATTGGGTTTAACTCGGTGCTTCATTAATTAAAATGTTGCTGATGATGATTGTTATTACCTGGTAAATGCATGCATGGACATCACAGCCCACGCGTGGATTACAACCAGTCCAAGGCGACTTATCTGTAAATGGGCATATTGAAATTTGAAATGTATGTTTGTATGAAATGCGGGTTATATGTCAAAACTTAAAACAAGGAAATCAATATTTATCGTCGGTTGTCAGTAGTATTATATGACATTTCTGACCCCACTCATTAAAATGTGAACACTGCCTTCAGTAGGGCAGGTAGTAACGGAAAGGTACGTCAGTGGGGTGTAGTCGCGTAAATTCCAGAAAAAAGGTACGATTAGTAAAATCTAGCTGTTATAAGTTACTGTGGCTTGCAATTAAACATTGGGTATAATATATGAAGTTGGCAGGTGAGGAAGAAATATTAAATGGTGATTTATTACTCTTTCATAGTGTGAATCCTCACATTAAGGGGCACATTTTTGTGGTTTTTTTTAGGAAATGACAGCTGCTCTGTGGAAGGGCCTGGTGTGCCCCTTCCCATAGTTGGGCCCGGGTAGTCTCAGTGAAACCCCTTTGCCACCTCCTCCAAGAAGGCTCCCAACTTCCTGGTCTCTGTAAGACTCCTCACAACCTTAAGCCCTGGGACCTGAGCCCAGGAAGGTCTAGGGTGGTAAGGTGTTCTTCGCAGACTAGGTCACGGTGTTCCTCCGTTGGGGGCATTTTTTTTTTAAATATGCGCAAAGTCATGGTATATGGACCTGCAGATGATTAACTTTTAAATTTACCTTTACTAGTCGTGACGCAACATCTGATTTAAACAACAGTATTGATCAGGGAGATTTTTGGGGGGGAGGGGGGGGAGGCAAATTTCAATTTTCGGGGTCGGAATCTCGACTCGAATTAGGAAGAGGATGTCCAATCGAATCTGATCTCGAATTGAATCTAATACTAAAACTGTAAATCTTACAACCGTAAATATTGCGCCATTCTCCAATCAAGTATTGTATGCACTGGCGACTCGTCTGTTTCGGCAAGCCAATCATAAAAGAGAAATATTCCAGGACCGTATCAAAATAGTTTCGGATGCGGAACCTCTTTGATCTCTTCTTCTATCATCAGGTCTCCTGTACAGGAGATCTGATGAAAGAAAAAGAATTTAATAGACACTTGGAGGATTTTCAGATCATCTGGATGATTCGATAATGTCCAAATCAGTGCGAATCGAATCATCGGGACGATATCAAATCGAGTCGAATTTCAAAGCTTCGCAGGGTCCAACTCAGGAGGTAACTCAAAACAGTAGATATTCTCCATAACCTCTAACCCTTTACCCAACGAATGGGCCGCATCCGCCCGGGTAATATGCAAATTCAGTAGTTGAAAAAATATTATTTTTCAAAAAATTTCAACAAACCATATCATGTGACCCCTCGTCGGAACGAGCTCGTCCCAACGAGGGGGTCACATGATATGGTTTGGTTGAAATTTTTGGAAAAATTTGAACAAATGATATTTAAAATAATAAATTTTAATATCGTCTGCGTTGGGTAAAGGGTTAAAGAAATAAATATCGTTTTTTTCAGCTGAACGCTGATTTCGATTTTATCTGACGAACAGTTAATACCTCTACCGGTTTCCGGTCATCAGTCGGTATTTAGCTTTACCTGGCAGGAAATTGTCTATCATTCAGTTTGTTACCAAGACACATTAATTTTCTGATGTATTTGGGCAGCGAAGCCTATGTTGATAAAATAGCCATCTAATTATTTTAATGGGAAGTTGGAAATGAACATAAAAGTCTATGTATCCATCGGAAAAAAGATAACGAACACCCGTGGTGGTTCCTCCACAAGTAAATTAACCCTTTACCCAACATGAAAAGCAGACGACACCTGCAAAAAAACTTAATATGAGGTTGTTACATGTTTACACCCTGGTTCTGTTGTCTTTCAGAGGTATGCAAGTAACTTGAAATACCAGATAGAACAGTAGAATAGGCGTTCAAGTGATGTCACTTGACTACCTCTGGTTCTCCGAGTACGCTCGAGTCCGCGAGATTTGTTGTCTGGACAAAGGACAGGTTGTATATGAGTTACCAACATCGCTGCAGGTATTTCGTGAATTTGAACAATCTGTCCCGTACTGTAACACCTCGCTGCTACGCGGCTCTGTGTCACTCAACACGAAGGACAGGTTGTTCAAATTCATGAAACACCTCAAGTCTGATTTGGTAGCTATTACATCCCCAATAAACCAATCACATGGACGTCATTTCCCTGAAATTATTTGGGAGATGCATCGTCACACGTGTCGGGAAGCTAAAATCGATCATCAATTTTCGAAAAGTTCGATACAGGGGAGGAGTGTTGTCTTGATTCATCTACACAGAACCACAAGTAAAGTCTACCGTTGGAGCGCGGTGGCTCGGTTGCTAGAGTACTGGACTTCAAATCTGGAGGTTCACGGTCCAGACCAGGGAAAACTACGTTGTATCCGTTGGCAAGGCCCTTAATCCCGATTGCCCACATGGGGGCTCGGTGGCGTTGTACACTAAGGCGTACTGCACGTAGATGGTGCTCATGCCTTCAACCAATGCATAGGCTGCATGTGTAGTACGTTGGGGAGTCGGACAGTTTCTCGTTTGCTTGGTGGTTCTCGACGGCTGCATCCTCCACTCGTAATGCGCACCGACACGAGGTATCGGAAGTGTCTTCAAACTCCAATAAATAAATTAATTAATTAAAGCCTACCATTGGCGTATACTATGCGGTGAGACAAAGTTTTTTTTTATTTTCCCAAAAAACTGTCCAGGTGTTGTCCCAAAAATAATATGATATACGACGATAATAAAAACTGACAATATACCCTGGTTAGCATGCTATTAGCAAAGCCATGGTATACACTAGGGCTGCACAGTATATCGATAAACCGATATATACCGGTATTCAAACCAATGTCGATTGAATACCCGTGTAGTTACAAAAATATCGGTTTATCGTTATTATTTATTTACCCAAAATTTAATTTTCGAGATGTCTTGAGTTTTTTAACTATAGCCCCGAATGAATAATATTATCCCTTTATCCAAGGAATCGTATGCTTGTGCACTCGTAATATACAAATTCAGCAGTTGAAAATATAATTTAAAAAAATTTCAACAAAACTTTATCATGTGACCCCTCATTGGAACGAGTTCGCTGAGCTCGTTCCAATGGAGGGTCACATTATATAGTTTTGTTCAAATCTTTGGGGGAAACTCTGATAAACTAATTTTGAAAATTATAAATTTTGATATCGTCTGCGTTGGGTAAAGGTATTTCGAACCGCATCAACAAGGCATGCTAAATCGTTCCGACTGTGATGCCTCAGGTCTCGATTGTGGTATTTATGTTCATATATCTGAACAGTTTTCGATATACCGGTATACCGCGGTATTTTTTTTAATACTGATACTCAGGTATTCAGTTTTGAATATCGTGCAGCCCTAGTATACACCCGGGCATTTTACGACGATTTTTTGATGAATCGAATCGTACCATTTTTATAATGTCTTGTTGTTTAAATGAGACACACGAACAGAGAGTTTTCAGTCATTTCATGATCGTGGACGAAACGGTTGTATTATCTGACTCAAGGTGATGGTAAAGCGACCAAGGATGATCGATAATTGGGGACCTGCTGAGGGTGATCAGCCTGTCCATCCGTTCATCAGTTCATTCGCCCGTCTGTCCGCCCGCCCGTCCGGGCCAACATTAGGGGTTTAGGGAATATTATTATTAGGGGCTACCTCCAAATTAAGTAGTGTTAGGGTTAGGAGTGGGGTGGGGTTAGGGGTAGCCCCAGAGTAGGGCTTAAGGTTGGGGAGGGTTAGGTCCCGGGGGTGGGTAGGGTTGGGGTCAGGGGTGGGGTTTTAGGTTTAGTAGCCCCTAAACCGAAAAATAGCTCCTAATCCTATTGGTTTGGCTAGGGTGGGGTTGGGTCAGGGGTGGGGTGGGGTAGGGTGGGGTGGGGTGGGGTGGGGTGGGGTAGGGGTAGGGGTAGGGGTAGCCCCAGAGTAGGGCTTAAGGTTGGGGGGTTATGTCCCGGGGGTGGGTGGGGGTAAGGGTCAGGGGTGGGCTTTTAGGGTTTAGGGTCAGTTTGGGGTAGGGTTAGGGTGTGTTTTTTGGGTGTAGGGGTGGGGTTAGGGTTAAATATAAGTTCTAGGGTGGAGGGGGTGGGGTTCTGAGTAAAATAAGGTTTTGGACTTACAAAATGTTTTTTTGGTAGCCCATAAACCCGAAATGTTGGAGCGTCCGTCCGTCCGTCCGTCCGTCCGTCCCAAGTTTTCGGCACTTTTTTCAGCTATCGATAGAAATATTGAAATGATTGTTTTGTGTGTAGCTTCCTGGTGGGTACTTACAGATCCAGTCAAAATTCCATCTCGCTCAGATGGTCTAATACAGAGTTATTGCCCTTAAACTTTGGAATTCGACAGTAAAACAGGTTTCCCGCACTTTTTCAGCTATCGATAGAAATATTGAAAAGATTTTTCTTTTGCTTCCTGGTGGGTACTTTCAAATCAAGTCTCAATTCCATCCCACTCAGGTGGTTTGTTACAGAGTTATTGCCCTTGAACGTATGAATTCGACAGTAAAAACAGATTTTCCGCACATTTTTCAGCTATCAATAGAAATAAAAATTTTATATGTAGCTTCCTTCTGTGTACTTACAGATCAGGTATCAGTACCATTCCACTCAGATGTTTTTTTTACAAAGCTGTTGCCCTTGAATTTAGGAATTCGACAGTTAAAACAGGTTTTCTTCACTGTTTACAGCTGTGGATGGAAATATTGAAATGAGTTTTTTGTTTGTAGCTTTCTGATGGGTAGTTACAGATCAAGTTTCAATTCCATTTTACTCAGTTGGTGTATTACAACGTTATTGTCCTTGAACGTTTTAAATTCGACAGTTATAACAGGTTTTCCCCACTTTTTCAGCTATGGACAGAAATATTGAAATGAGTTTTTATGTATGCAGCTTCTCGATGAGTACTAACAGATCAAGTTTCAATTCAATTTCACTCGTATTGTTCATTACGTAGTTATTGACCTTGAACTCAGAAATTTAACAGGTATAACAGACTTTCCGCATTTTTCTTTACTAATGTTAGGGAATCATAAATGATTTTTGGTATGTACCTTCCCTGTGGCAAATTACAGATGGAGTTCTGTTTTTGCTCCCTCCACTCACTTTTCCACACAGTCACAGAGTTGTCGTTCTAGAACTTGGAAACTGATAATTATAACAGGTTTTCCACACTTTTTTCAGTTATGGGTGGAAATATTAAAACATTTCTTTGTATGTAGCTTCCTGATGGGTGCCTCCTTATCAGGTTTTAATTTTTAATTCCATTTCGATCTTTTTGTTTATCAAAGAGTGATTCCCCTTGAAGTTGGAAATTTCACATATTAACTGCAGTTATATCTCCTCATCCATCATACAGACTGCTGTTGTTGGACGTTTGACTGAAAAACATGACTTTTCATTAAAAATATCTCTTTTATATAATAATTTAATAAAGATATAAATATTCTGGACCAGGAACCCCAAACAGCTATTCGGTACATTGTTTCACTGGCCTCTCAAGACAGGTAGTCTGTCAAGGAAGGTTTTACTGTACTGTGTACTGTCGCAAACCGTTTTAAATGCGGGGCCCATAGTGATGGCCCTCATCACTTTGCATCTAGTTTTATTTGTTTCTTGAGATATGTGAACCCTTATTACATAATCACCACCAAATAGCTTATCACGGAATAACACGTCTAATACAGAAAATGACGTCAGAAGCCAACATCGACGTCGTAGCGTTGCGAATTGGTTTCGAAAGTAGAATTGAATTAATCTTCTTTTATATTTCTTTAACTGTTTTACGACAACTGCAAAAATCAAAACATTTCCTGAATAACTAAACATTGTGTTTTAGAATGAATCTTAAATTCGTAATGATCTGACATGAAATTACTGAACCTCGTGGACTAAACTCGATCTGAGACTCGGTAAATCTTGGCTCGGGAAACATCGACGTCGTAACCATGCGAGTTGGTTTCGGAAGTAGAATTGATTCATATTCTCTTATATTTCATTAACTGTTTTACGACAATAGTTTATGCAAAACTGTTTTACGGCAATAGCTTCTGTAAATTTCGGCTCAGATCGATTTTAGTGAACTCGGTACAGAAATTTTATATTAAATTGTGACTGATTAGAGATCCTATGTTATTAACTCGTAACCCGCTGAGTATTTTCAAGATATTTTTCGTCAAATCTAGTCATGGCTGCTTTATAGCAGCCATGACTAGATTTGATGAAAAATTAATCTAAATTTAACACAAGAAAGCATCGGTGAAAAAATCCATTCAATTTACAGGGATATGATTATAATGATTTCGGTGACAAAAGAAACCCTTTGCTGGGCAGGAATATCCGCCAGCAGTGTTTAAAGAGTTAAAGAAACAATTTCCTTTAACTCGACGTAACCGGTCATGCAGCATCTAGGACTGACTTAGAAGGATTGGTATTAGGGAAAAAATTATGAAAATTAAAACTTACCAAAATTTGTGATTTTGATTTCACTCAAACGTTTCTTCAGAGCAGAGTTAAAATATGTCTGACTGTTCAAAAAGACACCCAATAAACACACTACAATAATAGAGTACACATGTTAACGACTCAAAATATGGTTTTAGGGGAAGTTTTCTCCCCCCCCTCCCACCCCCACACACTATACGTGAAACATACGCGTGTCTCGGGTGAGACAGCAGGGTGGGATATTTCTATCCCACCCACCCCACGTGACATACTCATTTGCATATTTTATTAGGTCGCCGGAACTATTTCATTAAATTTCATTTAAATAGTTCCAATGAATTAGTGTTCACAAACGTTCAAACGCTTTTAAATTGTGTTCTTTTATTACCTATTTATCTGTTCCTTGTTGATATAGACTCAATATTTAATTATTATTCAAATATTAAACTTAATTTGTTTCAACTCCATGTTTCTCTGCAGATTTAATAATATCACTGCGCGAATTTATCGATCGATCAATAACCTCACAATGCCCTTTACATTAGAGTTTGACACGCGCAAATTCATTAACCCCTTAACTGACAATGTTACAAATTATTTTTTTAGTTTTTACCTATGGTATATACCGAACTTTTGTACGATCTTTCCGATGAAATTGTTTGTTTTTCGAAAGGACTACGACTTGATAAATTGGGTCTGTCAGCACGTGACCGCCAATTATCTATAATGACGTAATCCTCGTGTGTGGGGAGAAAAATCATCCTCGATGAGTCTGAAGTTGGGAATGGGAAAATCTCACCCTCGGGGCAAGATATTTGAACCAGACCCTCGGCCAGCCTCAGGTCTGGTTCAAATATCTTTCCCCTCGGGTGAGATTTTCCCCATCCCACCTCCAGGCTCATCGGGGATCATAATAGTCTCGAAGTTGTCTATGACAGTATGCAGCCATAGTTTTACACATATCAGAAGTTTTAACTAGTTACCAGCAATAACATTTACGTGGTATTATTGAAAGATTATGAGCAGCACCCGTATTTCATTTAATTTCTCTGCAAATGTACCTGGGACGTGGGTGGGGTCTTATTTCGGGGTGGGCGGTTCTCATCTGAATTTCCAAATGTAACTACCAATCCCCCCCCCCCCAGGTCGCTGAACATCCAACTTTTAAGAAAACAATCTGCACCATCCCTCCACTCTAGAGTGTTATTTTCCAAGTGTTGCCTGTGACTTTCCAACGAATGTACCCTCTCCCCTTGTGTGCGAAATATATGACCTCTGGATTCTTGAGTTGGAAAACGTCTCTCGAATGTCATACGGGGCCATCTGCAATGTATTCGTATAGGTCAACATTATCTTTAGCATCCTGTCATTGTAGTCGCACTGAAAGGTCCACGGTTCGATCCTCGCCAGGGGTAACTGCGCTGTGTCCTTGGACAATGCACTTCATCCCGATTGCCCACGTGGGGCATGATGGCGCCGTGTACTAAGGCGTACTGTGCGCCGATGGTGCACTTGTCTTCAACCAATGCTAACCCTGCGTGTGTGGAGATGGTACGTTGGGGGCCTGGCTTGCTCACCGTTGCTCGGTGGTTCTCTCCGGATACTCCGACTTCCTCCACCCGTGAAACTGTCCGACCCGTGGTGACCCTGGCTGTCGAAAGTGTCGTTAAAATCCAATAAATAAATAAATAAATAAATAAATAAATAAATAAATAAATAAATAAATAAATAAATAGCAATCGTATTGGGAATTACCAGGAAGGCGGTTTACACTTCCTTAAGTTGTGCCCGAAGATTCCCTCGTTTAATATGCCTGTACAGTGAACTGTTTATATTTATTTATATATTGGCGTTTAAGGTAACATACTTATTCAACGTGGCTAATCGTGGCTGTGACAGTTTTACGGGTGGAGGAAGCCGAAAAAAAGCCGGAGAGAACCACCTAGCATCGACAAGCCACTGTCAGCTCCTCAACATTTTAACTCTGTTTAAGGTCCGATCAAGCAGGGTTACAGCAGTTGAAGACATGTGCACCATCGACGTGCAGTACGACTTATTACACTGCGTCATCGTGCCCCCATGTAGGCAGCCAGGATAAAGTGACTTGCCCAAGGACACAACGTGGGTCGTCCCGGATGGGTATCGAACTCGGGACCTCTAGCATAGAAGTCCAACAGTCTACCACTGAGCCACCGTGCTCCCGTATAGTGAACTTTAAAGTCGATTAAAATGAACATTTTTGGCTCCATACTTAACAAATGTCCCTATCTGATGGGGAAATTTGTTAAGTACGGAGCCAAAATGTGCATTTTCTCAATGTAAAAGTGCTGGAGTACCAAGAAAACAGGTTTCTGTACTGTATTTCTACCATGTCACTGTTGCATGTAGGTCACTACCACTGTATAGCAACGTGTGGGTGACCATGGTTGACCGCCCCCACCCCCACGCAAGATTGAAATGCTTTCTACATCCCCGTCGCCGCACTGTATACATAAAAATTTAACTTTTTTCATTCCTTTCAATAGTATGGGTACTACTTCACTGAAACAATCTGGATAACCTCTTTTCATTGAAATACAGTAAGCTGTTTTCTGAAAGAGAAAATATTTTCAAGTGGAGAGTGAATCACCACTAAAACGCTCATGGAGTGAAGTTTCCACCAAGACAATAACAGTCGGTCCGTCTATTAATGCATGAAAAGGACAAGCACAGTTTTAGCCAAGAGACCTCCGGGTTCAACCCGGAGGTCGCTTGGCTGAAACTTTGCTCGTCGTTCTAATCTTTTTTCCCAGGCAATGATTTTTTGTCTGACTGGAGACACCACTCCACGAGTGATTTAATAACAATCCCGTTTCCATGTAATGTATGTTACGAGTGAAAGATGCTGGTTAAATATAATTCTCTACAGTTAAAAGCTCCAGCGAATTGAGCTGATTGTGCAAACTAAGAGCGTGTGAGATACGCGAATATTAATAGTCTAAATACAGTCTATCATTTGCAAGAAACTCATTAAATGGGATTTTGCACATGCAGAATTTATCAACTGCAAGAGTTGTGTCTAATCACCTGATATATAATTGCACAACAGTTCACAACCGAGGATGCGAAAACCCGAGGTGATCAATATGAACAGTGCACGTGTCTGTATCTATCATCAGATAGTACGGTTGGGGGAGGGTGAGGAGAGGTTTGCCTTCCAGACTTTATGAGAAACTAGAGAAAAGAGCTTTCTACCCCCAAGGATTTCTATTGTTTTCTTCAGGTCCTCACAAAGAAAAAAACAATGAGTTAGTGTTTGCCTTCCTGAGTTTGTGGGGACGTGTTTGTCATTGTTTGTCGCCGAGAACAGAAAAAGGTCCTCACAACGATGGCTAAACAAGATTGTTGGTGTGTGTGTGTGTTTAAGGTACAAAAATACATTGACACAGACATTTCCTGCCGAAACTTTTTTTGTAATATTACGCTTAAATATTGTTTATACATGTTGAATTTTGATGTGTTTCGAACATGATCAAAAAAAAAAATAAATAAACAAATTTGATTCAAACTAAGTGTTGAGCTCAGGAGCTGGTTAAACTGACTGGCAATAACTGATGTTATTCATTGATGGGCTCAACTTTACTCCTTAAAAGGATATTACACAAGCTTTTGCTTTTCTCAACAGGGATGGCGGGTCAAAGATTTAACTGGTAGAGCGCTGGAAGCCCATATTTGGGCTTGATTCTGAAGTGCAGGTACTGCAACTTAAAGGTTTTCTTCAAATTCAGTGGATGTGCTTTATATTATCTTCGAAGTGATATTATTTAGTCCTCTAGGATTTGCCTTCTTCCAGTTTATGGGAGAGTGTCCACAGGCACTCTCCTATTAATTGTAACAAGCCAAAGCCATGTGGATAAATTTTTATGGCCAAAAATAATGTTGCTCTATACGAGGTAAAGTGTTTTTTCAATTTGGAGTTGGTTAACCCTTTACCCAACGTAACGGCAAAAACCAGACCAGCGCTATTCACAAAAATCGCTGATTAATTTTCATTTCTGTTTTTATTTTTTGTCTCAAAAACATAGGTTATGACCCCCCTTTGGAACGAGCCCGTCGAGCTCGTTCCAATGAGGGTTCATATCCTGTGTTTTCAAGACAAAAATTAGTTATTCAAGCATTTTTTTTTTGCAAGTGTCGTCTGCTTTTCATGTTAGGTAAAGGGTTAAATTGAATTCATCTTTTACTATTTTTGCTGTTACGATATTCATTCTGTTGTATGTTAGAGTGAAAGGAATAATGGACCTCCTTTTGCATTCTTCCTTTCATATGTTCATACGAAATGGCCAGAAGGTTTGAAGCGATTTGATCCAAAAAGTTTCTCGTTTTTCCCAATTCATCTGTTTCTGCCGAGTATACCGCAGTCGGAAAGGATCTTGAGTTTGGCAAAGCTCGTTTCTCTCTTCTTTGGCTTTTTCCTGTCCCCGGTCCATATTGTGACTAAAGATGCTCTCAAAGTTAGTTAGCTTTTTTCTTATTTTGTTTTTCGCATTGGGGAACAGAGACAATGGTGGGAGCTTGTTTGCCTCCTCCTGTATTGTTCCTTTCTCCAGACTTGAAATACCAGATATAACTATAGACTAGACGTTCAAGTGATGTTACTTGAATACCTCTGGTTCACCGTTTATACCTGAGTCCGCGAGATTTGTTGACTGAACAAAGGACAGAGTGTAAGTTACAAACATCACTGCAGGTATTTTTTTGAATTTGAGCAACCTGTCCCGTGTCAATGATAGGCACAATTTGTATGTTTGAATAAGTGCCAATTCTTTGGTTTCCAACATAATGACCACTAAACTTTCTCTTCATCAATGCAGCCCCCGACTCCGATCCCGACCCGCTGTTCCAATAACATTCTACCCATTCCCCAATGCGAAAAACAAAATAAGAAAAAAGCTAACTAACTTTGTTTTTACGGTAAAATTGTCAGGAACAAATTTGCCGTCAAAACTCGCAGCCAGAGAGCTTTCCAGTAAATGATAACAAGTCAAGATTATTGTCAGATTGACATATAAATGCACCTTGTAAACCCAACTTGTTACAAATCTCAAATTTAGGAGGAGAACGTAAACTGAATTTACAAACATTATAAGTTACAATGATGAATCGACTGTAACATGGTCAAGGACAATGTTGCCGTCATTTCATCACAATAAAGTGTATGTTCCAATAAGACCATACCCAGAGCCCCAAACCCACATCGTGAAATAATTACATTGTTAATGTAGTTATACGTTTTGGGTCCAAATACTCAATTCACACTGGTCAGCTGGATGAAAACGTCATGACCAAATGTAATTCATTTTCCAAAGAATACATTTGGTCGAACTTTGACTCGCATTTACGGTAGAGTGCAGTTGACAGAATGTAATTCGGGCGGTGTTTGGGCGGGTTTTTAACGTTTAGCGCCTCTCGCAGTGATCAACTCCGCTGCTGTTTCTTTGGTGACATTTCCCAACTGTGGCATAAAGCCCGTTACTAAAATACTCGTATCCATTTCTAAAGTTGCGAAAATTAAAAATCAGAGTTGTGCGCTTTGTCTTTTGTGTGAGGGTGGTTTTTCGCCTCGTTCGTTCGTACATGTTTTATTTCGTCTTTCTGCTTTGTTGTTTGGTTAAAAGTAGTTTTAACAGTTGTGGAATGTAATTATAAGAATTGAATGCAATTTTTATAATCTTTATTGGAGTATGAACGTGTGGGAATGGGTACAAATTGTATGGATTCATACATAATTTGTACCCATTCCCACACGTTCATACTCCAATAAAGATTATAAAAATTGTATTCAATTCTTAAATGAACAAGACAACTTTTAACGACAACAAGTTTAATAAATAAACCCCTCGTGTACTCCACGACGTCACTGGGCAAATAATTAAAACATTATAAAGATCAAGGTCACTCAATCTTACATCAAATCGTAACCGGATTTGTAATTTAAACAACGCTTTATTCAAACGACCATCTGCTGCATGTGTGAAAAATCTACAAAAATGAAACAGTGTGCAAGTTACTCTCTTGAAGGAATAATTACAAAACGGGCAACGTCATTTTTATTTCGCGTGGTGACGTCAGATGGTACCATGATTTACTGAAGCCGTAACCACAGAAAAGACTTTGCGACCTTTCGTCCATTCAGAGGGTGGGAGATTTTGGTATCATTGGAACATAAACTACTGTTTCACTCTCATCATGACATGCGGATGTTTGAGAATCAAAATATTTTAGAGCTGCTATAAATCAAGCAAAGCTCAATAGTCTGAGTCTACTTCTAATTTATTAATTGTAATTTATTACACGCCAGTTTCTTTTCATCGAGTTCCATATTTACAAATCCGTACGATACAAAGTTCCACAGGGATTTTCGCTTAAGGACTATTTGTCCACGTGACGTCATGGATCAATCCAAAGAACTAAACTCCGGCCATTTACGTAATCGACCAATCAAAACGTCGCATTCTGACAAAGATCATTCGGAAGCTGCGGTGTCAGCCGATAAATCGAATGTCAATTGAAAAATATTTTTGTTCAAATCCAACAAAATTAACGAAATTAAACTTATTCGTTAAATGGGTTGGGGGGGGGGGGGGGGGTAATGTATAACACTCAAAATCTGACTCTGGAGCGAGTATCTCTCAGATAACAGCAGATAATTTCTTAAAAATAAAATAAATAACATATTTCGACACAATTTTCATTTATATTTTTCAGTTTTCATATCGATCTGTCACACCTGACCTGGACGTTGGGACCAACCAGGGTAAAAAAAATCGTCGAGAAAGGGTCATGGAGGATTGTAACCGTAATTGTCGAGAGGGGGTCAAATCGAAGAGATCTTTGGGTGGTCTGTGTGATAAAGAGAAGCCAGGCTTTGAAGAGTAGGCACCTTTGGGGGGTCACTGCTGTTCAAGATGAGGTCGCGATCCCTGGAGCTGAGGGGAAAAATTGGCAAAGACAGTGAAAGGGAGTGCCAGATGTGTAATTTGGGCATGGTGGAGACTCTGGAACACTTTCTTCTAAAATGCCCAAAGTTCCAGTCTAAAAGAATAAGAGTCACTGGGAGTATAATGGGGAAGTGGGATAGGAGAATGAAGGACATGTGGTTAGGGGGAGACTCAAAGGAGAGGGTTAATATGCTAATCGGAGAGATTGTGAAGAATGGGGCAAGGGATGTCATCGAGCAGTTCGTCTACGAGTGTTGGGAGGAGAGGAGAAGCATGGGAATAGGGAGGCAGTTGAGAGCACAGGGGTAACCAAGGCCTTCTCGTCCGAGAACCGCGACATAGTGTTATTATTATTACACGTTTGCCAACCACACCTGAATTTTGTTTTTATTTCAAGCAAGTATAAATTAGACCGACTTTTCAAATTAATGGATTCCATGTCATAGAAGCGTGTAATAAACACAGAACTCCACGATGTGTGAATGCATTCGTCGATACGGCACTTATGCCATCGCGTAAAGATATAGAGAATAATCGTTTTACTGGACTTGTCACGTGAAATAATTCATGAGAGGTGAGGGACGTTGTACAAACACGAGCGCGCGAATGCGCACGAGTGTTTTACAATATAGTCCCTCGCCTCGAATGAATTATTTCTCGTAACCAGTCCAGTAAAGCGATTACTCTGTTTATTATTTTTTATTATTAACGATAATTATATTATTTAACCCTTTACCTTACGTAACGGCCCGCACTATTCTCAAAACTCGCCAATTAATTTTCATTATTTTTTTCATTTTTTGTCTCTAAAACATAGGTTATGACCCCTCATTGGAACGAGCTCGCTCGTCGAGCTCGTTCCAGTGAGGGATCATAACCTATATTTTTGAGACAAAAAATGAAAATAATAGCTATTCAAAAAAATTTTTGCAAGTGTTGTCTGCTTTTCAGGTAAATGGTGAAAAAAGCAACAAAAAAAAACCCCAATAAAGTCCCCATTACATCCACGGCAAAGCGTCTTCGTTTGTACGCACGGATACATATTCATATTCATATTCATAATTTTATTCATTGATTGAATATATACACCGTGGGCAGTATGCCCATTGGTGGGAACAAAACATTGACATGATATAAATTGTGTTGCACATGTCGCCATATACTACAGCAGGACATAATAGTTTAAACCAATAAATGAACAACCTCGCCATCCGAATACAGATTCTAAACACCAATCATTTTACCATATCTCAAGTACTAGTTTGGGCCACTAATTTCATATAGGCTATAGAATATACTCCTGTGAATTAAATGAAAAATATTTCGGGCCATCAAATTATTACTCTGGCGAACAGCAAACTCCCACATTGGCATTGAATAAGACATTTTTGACACCCTTACTCATTACTGGCTCTTAATCTGTCATATCTTGTCCGATAGAGCTCAATGAGCTATGTCAAACAATATATAGCAGGATAAATGCTCAGTTTATCATCAGAAGACGACAAATGACCCCACTCCCATCAACAACACACTCCAGTTAATTGAACACCCCGTTCTGACGAAGTGGCCATTCAAGTAAGAGGGCTCCTCTATATCTCTGGAACGAATGATAAACCTCATTCCCAGTGTATTCATTCCATTGACGGTTACAGGTATAATTCTCACATACAGATTTGTCCTACCGCTGTCGATTGGACAGTGGCCGTAGGCACCCTCCCCCCGACAGCAGCAGAACAAACCCATATAGTTTTGATTGCCATACACATATATTTTAAATTTCCGTTTACCCATCGTCTAATTTGGTAAATCTGGGTGTATTTTTCGAACTATAGACATACAAGTTGCACAAGGACCCATTTGCAGTGTACTGTTGATATCACATAGCCAGCCACTTTAGATTTCAGAGAGATCTCCAAGAGGAGGCGGTACAATACATGACACAATTGTTGATTGCATAATTCACTTGTGAAATTATCGTTTATAATCAAACCTGGAAATCCCAGTAAATCACACTTTGGAAAGTAATAACAACCTTACGCTGCGCATCTCGTTCTAACCTTATGGACTGGCACTCGTGCCGAAATGACGAACGCATCGTGACATTATGTGCATGTAATACACGGCTGCGCAAAGAGAGCTTTATGAGCCAGTTTCGAAAGTGCAATACAGGAAACCGTGAACATACTGGGTTAGTAAGTGAAAATCATCAAATAAACTCGAGTATTCTGAACTCCTCTATTTTTCCCCTTACGCCGAAAATTTTAACCCTTTACCTAACATGAAAAGCAGACGACGCCTGCAAACTAATTTCTTGAATAACTACTTTTTCCTTTTATTATCTCAAAAACATAGGTTATGGCCCCCTCATTGGAACGAGCTCGACGAGCTCGTTCCAAAGAGGGATCAAAACCTATGTTTTTGAGATAAAAAATGAAAAAATAATGAAAATTAATTGGCGACTTTTGTGAATATATAGCGCTGGCCGGTTTTTGCGGTTACTTTGGGTAAAGAGTTAAACATGTCAGAATTACCGTACCATTTGCGTCCTCTTTGTGAAAAAGTATTGCAGGAAAGGGGAGTTTCCTTGAAACAGAAGGTAACCTATTTCAAGGAGCCATAATTTCAATTTTGAAAGGGCTCGTGCTTTGTCAAGGTCTGGAATTATCATCAACAAAGGAAAAAAAAATCTACCACAAATTCTAACAAGGCAAAGACATGTGAAGAAATTTTTGTGACCAAAAATAATTTAGCACTCTACCAGTTAACAAAGTAAACCCGTATAAACATGTGCGGCTCTTCAGAGGCGAAGCCAAGCTAAGTGAAATTGACAAACTATTTTTCTGCTTCCCCACAATTCATTTCATCTCAAGCTGGGTTTTGAGAATGCATCCCCCATAGATTATGATCCGAGTTCTCCTCTGGAAGGAAAATAATTGTTCATGCCCATAACTGCACACTGGGTAGTGTGTGAAGGCTTAAGTTCCGGTACCGAAGGAAAAACTACAGTTAAATGTCGAATGTCGCACGAACGTGAGAAAACATGAACCACTTTTAGGAATTTCAGCCTCGGGCATGAATATATATGAGGTTGACATTAATTTTTTCATGAAAAGTGGGGACGGATACATTTACTGTGGAAGCGTCTGTATTTTGTTGATCAAGGGTTGAAGGTATTTTCAGTTTAATTCAAATGGCGGTTAATTTGATACTGGAGTTTAATTTGCCGAGACCTGTATGTGGAGTCTCCTAACGCAAAAAAACATAATGAAAGGCTTGGTAATGATAAAAGAGTTGATTACTGGTTTTCTTAAATAAATTTAAATGTCACGTCAGTTATGACCTGAATGTTGTGACGGGATATTGATTAAAACATTACATCAGTTAGTGATAAAAGAGGTATTCATTCTGCTGCTTCAATCAACACATCAGGGAAACGAAAACAGGAAAGTCGTTCTGACACATTTTGTGTTTTCACTAATTTGGTCTGACCGATAAAATGTGGGAGAAAGGCATGTCCACTCTATCAGGAAATCAAAAACAGCACCGGAAGCAATCAGGTGTGCGCCTTGGTGGATAAGGATCAAAGACAGGATAGACTTAACCCTTTGAACACTGTTGACATATTTTTACCTACTCCTACCCAATTTTAATCTTCTCTCACACATTTCAGAAGACAAGAGTCACCAATATTTTATATCTTTTTCAAAACATGCACTTTAAAATTTTATTCACACTTACAAGCTCAGTTCATTTTCCACCAATCGGATAATTCCAGGAACTTTTATCCTCCATTAAAGGTGTTTGCATGAAAACACAGTATTGTAACCTAAACTTTCTACAAAGTCGATAAAAATATATGTAATTATGGGTTTAAATTAAAGAAAAAATACTGTCTAAAATATTAAATATCTTTTTTTCAAATTTCAATGCTCTTTGCGTGATCTATCAGCATTACAATTAACCGACCCCAATTGGTTGAGTGAAAAAAAATCATGTGTCACTTTTTACATTTTTCCTTATAAACTGATTCCAAACAACAAGTTTAATGAATATCTTGTCCTCAAACTGTCATCATTTTGTATTAGTATACCCTTCCATTATTTTCAAAATAAAAATGAAAAAAATGTACTTTTGTTTCATAAAGGTGTTTGGAAAAAGTACAATTTACAGTAGAAATACACCATATGACAGAAGCACACTCTAACATGAGATAATCATATGACCTGAATGAATAAAGAAAGAAAGAAACGAACAAGCAGTGCTGGTTATATGACCTCTACCCCTGCAACCAGTTTAGCAGACAAGCCCACATCCCACTCTTTTGAGTCCACACACATCAACTCTAGTATCAGAATCCCCAACTGTTTCCCACATATACAGTGCACAGAGTTAACACGATACTTGGAAAATTAATGAATCATACATTTGAGTGATACAGACACTGCCAAAATGAGATGAAAGTGGAAATTTCCCCTGGTTTTGTACTGAGACCAGATTAAGAACTGGTGTGCTCTCTTCACTTGGGCTGAGCCTGAATGTTATAAAACAAAGTGTGAGTACTAACCGTATGAGGCATCCAGTGGTACTCATTGGAGCCAAATTTCCATATTAAATTGATCAGGGTAGATTAAACTTGGGGGGGGGGGGTAAAAAAGAGAAGCTTTCCAAATGAAACCACAATTCAGTTTGGAGTCTCTCAGTTCTGTACAATATCACAACTTTTCTTCCTTTGACCCACATTCTCAAGTATAAAGCCAGCATAATACATTGAGCCACATGCCAAATCCACTCTATCTCCACTTGTTTGACATTATAAAAAAAATAAGTTGCTGAACCTGGATGGGATCAGCATAGTATCTCATTTTAGCCAGGTCCAACAACTCATTTTAACTGAAATCTTCCTAATGCAACAGTCCTTTAAACTACTCGGTATCTCTCTTTGTTGGTCTATAACAAAGGATGTCATATTACCTTCTACATGAACAGGATGCAAGTTTTTATGGTGGTTGTAGTAGTACTTGGTAGGAAAAATGACAAATGAAACACCAAGGACAAAGGAAGAACACAAAATGCCATTTATAAGACAGATTCCTACATTCTTGTGAAGACCTCACTTTGTGAATAACAAAGCGCATATAATGCACCAAATTATTACAGAATAACCCCTTGGAGCTGCAAGTTTGATTGTGAAAATAGAAATGGTAAGCCTATTGAATGTTTCAATATGAGAGGAGCAGCGGCATACTGTGTAGTGATTTTGTGCATTTATAAATTGCCAAAAAGGTAGTTTTTGCACTCTTGGGTACAAAAACACATCACAGCAGAGCTTTTCTGCAAAATATGATTAGAAAGTTGCCCAGTGTGTCCAGCAATCACGGGTAATAAATGTAGCTACAGTTCTCTTCAAAAATAAGTGAAAATAGTTATTTCAACATAGAAATATCAAGTAGTGCCACACCCGAATTGCTCTCATGGAGTAAATAAAAACCTCCTATGCATCTCATCAAAACAACATTTGAATCAAGTCACAGGCTGAAACAGGATATTTCTCATTAATTTGACCATCACACCTGCCAAAATAAAGAAAAATCCCTGTTCAATGACTGTTTCTCACACTGCAGAATGTAACAAATCATACCTTCAGCAAGCATACGTAGACGGAGGGGGTACATTATGGAATAGGAAGAAATGATACTTCTACTAACTATATTTGGGGATGGGGGTTAGTTAGCAAGTGGAAATCAATAATAAACTTGACTGAATGTTTTTTAGATTGAAAATATGGTCCATTCCAAGTTTGGCCATGGGGGAGGGGAGTTAAAACCTGCTTATTTTGCACAGACAACAACATTTAGCTCAATTAATACTGCCATTTCATATTGGCCTGCCTCTGATTGACTACAAACACAACAAAATAACCAAATTGTACCATCTTTTTTCCACCTTAGATTCACTGTTCATGTGGCCAGCATTTTATGCATATGGGCACTCTAAGATAGGCTTTTTCATGAAACATCTTCAAAATTACCTTTTCTCTAAAATTCCCATCCAAGTACAAACTGACTTGGCTTCAGCCATCAAAGTAATAACACCGGTAGACTCAACATCCAAAACTTTGTTTTTGAAAAAATCACCCGACAGAAATCACAAGAAATACCGCTTTAGGTCACAAAATACAGTGTTTTTTTCCATTGACGACAGTACAAATCTTTCCTCTTCTCCCCATCTTATCAAGCTGATTTGGGCAAAAACAACCATCTATTCATTTAGTTTATCATCTCTTGAAAAAAATATACTTAAAAAAATATAGGTCGCCGTGTGAATTTTACCTTTAAATTTGGAGCTTCCTGTACTCCCGTCCAGTTTCGCAATGAATGAAATAGACATTTTGATACCTACCCCACCCAATTTTAATCTTCTCTCATACATTTCAGAAGACAATAGTCACCAATATTTTATATCTTTTCCCAAACATGCACTTTAAAATTTTATTCACGCTTACAAGCTCAGTTCATTTTCCACCAATCGGATAATTCCAGGAACTTTTATCCTCCATTAAAGGTTGGGGTGCAAACCGCTGGAGGCGCTGTTCTACCCCACACTTTAACTTAGCAGCCACCCTACTTAATGAACATATGACGTATCCTGTTCCTGGGCCAGACAAACGGTTTCTCGGTTCAGTGTGTTAATGAAACTCTGTTATCTTTACTATTTGGTAAATCTCCCCGACAACTGATGGTATAAACTAATATTTCCGAATTTGTGGAATTCAACTACAAAGACTGGGTGGAATGAGCAAGTGAAGGAGTTGATAGAGAACTCTTCAATGGAAATGGGACAAACAGAGTTAGAATGTCGAGGAGCTGACAGTTGCTCGTCGATGCTCGGTGATTCTCTCCGGGTACTCCGGCATCCTCCACCCGTAAAACTATCACGGTCACGATTAGCCATTGTGCATAAGTATGTGACCTTAAACACCAATAAATAAATAAATAAATAAATAAATAAATAAATAAATAAATAAATAAATAAATAAATAAATAAATAAATAAATAAATAAATGATATAATAATAATAATAATACTTTATTTTACGACATGAGCATTGTATACAAAATAGACATTTCTGAGTACAAAGTTTTAATAACAGAATTCTTTCTGCACATATCGTAGGGAGACGACATAGCCAGATTGGCTGTCTACCTGTCATCCCCCACAGAAAAACAAAACAAAACATATGTTCCTGCTTCAACACTGCGAATGGACTAAGGACCAGGGACACTGCTGCCCAGCGTCTGAGAACACTGCGGGTGATGTCGCTCACCCATAGACTTGGTGGTTCATCACGGTGGATTTATTTGAAGACGAGATAACCAGGTATTATCCAATAGTCTAATAGTCCGATAAGCTACTGATCAAACTGACTAATCAACCAACTACTGAAACAGCCAACCAATCTTTGAATTTATTAATTTAGTTACCCATTTGGTTTTAATTTTCTATTCAATTATTTATTGTGTGTTTAAGTCCCCTTCGGCATTTATTACCATGTCCTACGATTAATACGTATAAAGTCTTAGATCTGCGCTTATACCTATATTATCCGAGCGCTAATAAAATAACACCCGGGCAAAACCAGCATAGTCGGAAGAGTGCGACTCCTCTCTCCTGTTGAACTAAATTGTCCAATAGTCTTCTCGAGTTTGTCTCGTTGATAAAGGTGATAGTTAATGTGAAAAGGTGCGAACTTATTCATAGAATTACGTGCTTTGTGCTACTTCAATTTTGTTCATACACAGCAGTCTGGACAATACGTATTATTACATTGAGTACAGTCAGCATACGGAGACAAAAGTTTTATTGTTAGATTCTTTTTAAACTTGATTCTATTATTTAGATTTTGCAGATCCATGTCCAAATTGTTCAATATTTTAGGGAATGCAAATATCGATAACTTATCTAGGCATTTTCTACGAGTTCTGTATACGCGCATTTGACCCACTTGTCTCGTATTCATACGAGATATATTTTCTAAAATACTAAAATAGTCATTAAATGACATTGGGAGATTCCCATGTTTCCAATCAAATATAAAAAGGCAAGTTTGTAATTTGAACAGGTCAGTAACTTTTAGAATCCTATCCTTTAGAAATAGTGGGTCAGTGTGCGAGTTATATTTTTTATTATTTATAATTCGTATGGAACGGTTCTGCAATTTTAACAATTTATTAACTGCCCTCGAACTGCCCCATATATGAATACCAGATGGCAGTGGACTATAGAATAATATAACGTTTTCAATGCCTGGTGTGGTAGTATGTTTTTTACCTTGTTCAAAGCATAATTTGCCCATCTTAACTTCGAACAAATTGTGGAAATGTGCGCTTGGTGTGTTAGGTTTTCCTCAATACTTATACCTAAAAATTTCAAAGATTTCTCATCTTGATTTGACCCTACTCGTACAATTGTTTGGTCATTAAAGAAGATATCTGGATACTTGCACCTTCTCTTACTAGGAGTGGGATCCAAAAGAATATATTTGGTTTTACGTGCATTTAGAACTAGCTGATTTGCTGAGCACCATTCATATAAGTTTTTCAGTTCATTATTAAGTCTAGTGCCCAGGAGATCAACATTAGAGTCTGAATCATAGACTGTTGTATCATCTGCAAATGATAACAGATTTAATGATGTTGAAGAACAAATATCATTAATATATAGAAGAAATAGTGTAGGTCCGAGTATAGAACCCCGAGGAACACCACACTTTATTTCCATTAGATCGGATTTTTGATCACCGTATTTAACATACTGAACCCTGTCCGACAGATAACTTTTGCTGATGCCTCTAAAGCCATATTTGTCTAGTTTGGTGCGCAGGATGTCGTGATTAATTGTATCAAAAGCCTTAGAGAGACCCAGAAATATAGCCATTGTTTTATTATTACCTTCAGTATTATTTTCCCATCCTGTATGTTTCAGGAGTCGCATTATTGGGTGTATAGTAGAGTGATATTTTCTAAATCCATATTGGTGTTGGTATAACATGCCAAATTTATAAAGATAACTTGTGATTCTATTCGACATGAATTTTTCTAATACTTTAGAAAAAACTGGTAGAACACTGATGGGCCTATAATTATTAAGTTTCTGGTCATCACCACTTTTGAAAATTGGAATTCCTTAGCAATTTTCATTCTATTTGGGACACTCCCATGGACGAACGAGTTGTTAATGATATGCGACAGCGGTACGGCCGTTATGTTAATTATTTTTTAAGAAGGCTAGTCGTCATACCATCGCAATCATCACTATTTTTGGACTTCATTGAACTTGTGACATTTATTACCTCTTGTGGTGAAGTTGGAGTTATAAAAAAAATTATGTGGAGAATTATTTTTCATGTATTCAAGAAAATGTTTTTGAGGTTTCTTTAATTGTTCACTCGTGCGCTCTTCAATATGGACGAAAAAGCTATTGAACTGTTGGGCTACTTCAGCAGGCTCCCTTATTTCTTTACCATCTTCGCTTACAAAAGAGTAACGTAATCCAGACACTCGTTTCGTTTTGTGAATGGCTTCATTTAAGACTGTCCATGTTTTCCGCAGATTGGTTTTATTTTCTAATAAGATATTTTTATAATACATAGCTTTAGTTTGTCTTTTTATTTTATTGAATATTCTACAATAATTTTTGTAATTTGCAATATTCTGTTCTGTAGGACATGATTAAGCCACGAAGTTTCACTAATATATTGTGTTAATATCTAGGAGGTTTTAAGGTGAACTGAACCTATTGATTGGAATATCGACAACTGGAGCACGAAGGAATATCTGTGTTCCCATGTGAGTGAGGGGACATCATATTACATTAATCGTACTCTGCGCGCAAACTTCACAAAAAGTAGGTAAACATCCCATAACAGCGTCGATTCCTTACCCGATATGATTGTCTGACCTGCAACATGAAAAGTGAACTGAATACCTATTGACTGGAATATCGACAACTGGAGCACGAAAGAATATCTGTATTCCTATGTGAGTGAGGGGACGTCATATTACATTAATCGTACTCTGCGCGCAAACTTCACATAAAGTAGGTAAACATCCCATAACAGCGTCGATTCCTTACCCGCTATGATTGTCTGACCTTCAACATGAACTGACACCACGAGAAAACGTATGCAAAGAATCCATTTGTTCCATTTACCCTGCTTGGTGAACGAGAAGTACTCACTGTATGGTAAGGGATGGGTTGATCAGTCAAATGTGATCTAAACGCGCCATTTGGCTGACATTTAGTAGAGTGGGCGGTCGCTTGGTATATATGTCAGACGCTAGAAGAAAATTGCCCTGCCCTCTTTTTATACCTTTAACAATTTACCAAGCCCCATCGTCCCATTAAAACTAACTATTAGTTTCTTTTTCTTGTATCATTGTGTACCGTTTTTCTTTCTATTTCCCATATAACTACGCACTGTATATATTCCCATAAAGCGTGTTGCTGTACTTCTGTATATTCTGTATTTTATAAGCTATGGTGTGCTTAGTTTGTGGATATGATGTCATATAAATCGAACCAAAAATAATAAGGTGGTTCGCCGAACTCAGTATTGTTCTTAAAGAACCGTGCCCACCAACTAAGCAATTACAACGTATCTATTTCACTGGCCGCCTAATTCACTTTTACAAGAACGTATTTGCAGCCCGATCGTTCGATTTTGTTGCGTTTTCAGAGTGTATTTTCCTCTGGTTTCGAGGAATTTCCTGAACATTCAGGGTGTAACTGACCGATTTTAACACATGTGTTTTGTTTATAAACAACACCTCCGTTTCGGTTTTCGCTTGAGTTATCTATAAATATATTATCGATCTGTTCATAAATACCCCATCACTACATAAGCGTTGAGATATTTTGGCGTCGCACTATTGGCGACGTGTGTGTTTTGGAGGCGAGGCGAGAATATTTATTGGGAATCCACAATGCGTCTACTCCATATGTGGTAATTTCAGCTGCGCGATAACAAAATATGGTTCAATCTTGATTGACTAACGCTGCACGCTAATTAGTTAAAGAAGCTTGCTGGTAAAATAATGTTTATTGTGTCTCTATTGTTGGATTTAATAGTTTCTTCTGGCTTCTGCCTACTGTTTCTGGCACCAAGCAGTACTGTCTTTATCCAGCACTACGGGCTACTGTCATAACATATTATAACTATTGTCACTTGCCTTCTCCTACTGGATTATGTAACTACTGTTATCCCCATCACGGTCTCATCGTTGCACTCCTCCTCCTTGCTACTTTTTACATTGGCTGCCCCTATCTATTCCAGTGTAAATGTGTTGTAACCTGGTAAAAATCTTATTGCGATCCGATCGAGAAAGAGACCATGTTCAGTAAATGTTAAAATTAAATTTTAGATAAAGAAGATACAAATTTGTATCCTGGCCAGACTTTCACAGATAGTTGCAGTATTGTCCAAATAAGTACACCTCCCATTTTGATTGAAATAGGTAACGAAATGTTGACTCAAAAAACGTCGTCAACATTAAATTTCAATATACGAAGTTAAAGATAGACAGCCTAACAGACTTTTACCCTTTTACTGCCACGCCCACTTTAGCCATATATGGAGGACATCTATGTACGCCTGTATGCGATGAAGTTTAGGATTTTTGACATACTTGAAACTCTATCATCTGATTGATTGTCGGAAAGGGCTCTCTGAGCCCTTTCCAATAATTAATCAGATGGTAGGTTTGATCTGCGTATATAACCAGAAAGTACAGATAATCACCATAAAATTGTCGACAGCGTAAGTGTTAAGGTCCCAAACAATGCGTGGAAAACGTTTCTAAAATCTGACAGCAACTTTCGGAGTTATGACGTCACTGATGTCAAAGCGCTATCCCTACCCTTTTGTGATATGCATTTTGCCCCAAATTATGAATATTCTAAAGCCAAAACTTCAAAGAAAGCTGCAGCAATGTCCAAATAAGTACATTCCCATTTTGAGTGGAATGCTTCACGAGATGTTTACACCATGGCGTCATAAACAAATGAGGTACTAAAAACGTCAAAATTAAATTTCAGCGTAGAAAACTACGATTGACGCTGTGACGGCATATGTGGTCCCAAATAAGGAGTTAAATTGTTTTTACAAATCCGACCACAACCTCCTGAGATATAACATTATTAACGTTAGGGTGATACCCCTACCCGTTTGTGATACTCATTTCACCCAAATTATTTATTTTCCACGGCCAAAATTTCACAGATAGTTCTAGTAGCGTCTGCATAAGTGCACCTTCTATTTTGATCCAAATGGGTAACGAAATGTTTGTACTGTGACGTCATAAATCAAGAAAGTGCAGAAAAGTCAAAAGTAGATTTAATTGGGTGAAGTTGAAAATTCGGCGCGTAATTGTGCAGAACACTGTTGAAAAAGTCAAAACAGAACGTATACCGCCGAATCTGAAATTACGCAGTCAAAAACCACGTGACTTTAATTTTCAGGAACCATACAAGAAGGTGGTGGGAAAAGTTTGAAACATCAAGTCCGAATGCCAGAGGATATGTTGTAAATACCACCAATACTCAAGGTTACCATTCATTGAGCTAACAAAGTTTTTGTAACATTCAACGATGAAAGAGACCCCCCCCCCCCCCCCCCCCCCCCCACACACACACACACACTCTTCGGTATGGGCAGATTCTGTTATTGTCGTGTTTAGTTGAATAACATCGAGAAATTCCTTTTGCGATTTCAAACTGATCTGGTCTTTGTTATTATTGTGGTATACTGCATCATTACAATCGAATTATAATTTACAATTTCATCACATAATTACAGTCAAATAACCAATTACAGAAATATCACCCGTAACATATTTAAAAACACGTGACGTCATAAGTCAATGTGAGTGAGCTGGTTTGGAAAGTAGATTTGAAATAATCTTCTCTTTGTTTATTTCACTAACTGTTTACCTAATACCAGTAGTAAACGACAATTTTCATATTTGCCTCGAAAATACATAGATAATTGTTCACTGCCAGGATTCGAGGACGATGTTTATCCTCGCGTGGGACGCGCGGAGGATTATTTCCCGAGGCGTTAGCCCAGTGAAATAATCCGCGCGGCCCATGCCGAGAGGATACAATCGTACTCGACTCCGAGCTGAGAACTTTTTGTATTTACTTTCTCTCATTATTTGTTTTCCCGAAACAATCCTTTATAACGGATTCAACTCAACCTATTTGTAAACAATAATAATATTAAAAAAATAGTCCGTCATCGCTGAGAGTGAAATACATTGATGGGAGTAGAATACTATTTTCGACGAGTTGGGGTGGGAATACGATTTTGTTTGGGGGGAGGAAAAGGGAATGAAAATAAAATAAAGTGCAATAACCCCTCACTGGAAGAAGGTATTTTCAATGAGGGGTCATAAGTCATATGTTCGAAGCAAAAATGTAAAATAATAAAATTTCGTTGGAGATTTTTACGAATAGCGCTCACGATTTGATCGTTACACCGGGTGGGAGGTTACATTACCGGTACACATTATGTGAGAAACGAAACCCAAATTCCTTACAATTTGATATGAACTTTCTGTAAACCACAGCTCAGGGGCCAATACTATAAAACTTTTACAATTGTATTTTCTGGATTTTATTTTTTGCCTATTAATATAACTGACCAAAATGAATCATTAGCATTTTAAAAGATATGGTAATTTGCCAACTGGCAAATTGCAACTTCTTTGAAAATGATAATAGTTCATTTCAGCCCATTTAAAGTCATAACTAAAAAACAATTCTGGAAAATACAATTGTAAAAGTTTTATAGTATTGTCTCCAGGGGTTAAAATATTATAAATATCATAAAACTTTTACAATTGTATTTTCTGGAGTCGTATTGGCTCCAGGTCGATTTTAGTGAACGAAGTTTAGTTTAAACAATATTTATTTGAATATGTAATCTGTATACATTACACAGTGGATGGTAAAAAAAAGCATAATACGGAATACAATAGTACACAAAATAACATAGATATACGAAGAATTAGGTTGCTATGTAAAGAAGGGATTCGACAGAAAGCGGAAAGCTTATGTGAGTCGTCTCCCTTGCTAGTTTATCAGTTACCCAAGCAGGTGGTATATATAAGTAAGTCAATAGATCATCTCACATATCGTAATCCGTGATCTCCCTATCTTCGTGCACCGGATTAACCCTTCATCCAACGCAAATAGAAGTCGACGGGTGTAGAGAAAGAATTCGCATTAACCACCGGATTTTTCAGAAGCATCCCGCGACCTCAGTCGGAACGAGCTCGACGACCTCGCTCCGTAGATGGTCACAAGGCTTAACTTCGGAAATGAACTTAATAACATAATAAAGTTTGAAAGACATGCTATTTGGAGCAGTGACCGATATTGATCATCACGAGAGGTGAAAGGAGGGGAGGGGTGTAGAACACTGGGAAACGATATGTGAGAGTGTTTAAACTACAACATGAGCCGGAAAGGAAGGCTATTAGGAGAATTAGGTGGAGCAAATCTCAGCCAGTTTGGATAATTAATGCATTAAGTACACTCTAGAAAGACGTAAGTGGTTAGTTTGTTTCCTTTAGTTCATTTAGTGGGAACGTATGAATACAGAAGTACTAGTGCAGGGCGCAGTCGTGGCGGCGTTGAACGAAGTTTAGACATGTACTTTCACATTAGAGATCCTCCATGTATTTTAATTGCAGCACTGCACTCAGTTTAATTATTTATGGTCATTTTAAAATGGCAAAGCTATACTTAGAATTATACTAGGATTGCTGTACGCATATACAACGTTACCCGATGCAATTCATACACTAGGAAATTTGCTACACACATCATGCGTGGAATCTGGAGAGCACATAAGAATGTGATGTTTGAAAGCATCTGATTGGATGTTATGCTTCTGAGTAACGTTATGATGAATGAAACGCTTCGACACAAATCAGGGTTAAACAAGAAAATTATCAGATCGCCAGAGGTGATATTATTAGTTATCCTTGTGTTTTCCAGGGTGTATGGGAATTTACACCGGTTTGGGAACTCATTCACCGTGAGGCGAAGCCGAAGGGTGTATGAGTTCCCAGACCGGTGTGAACTCTCATACACCCTGGAAAACACAAGGATAACGGATTTATTTCCAAGAATTTTGGTGTACTTAATACTTTAACCTAAATTGTGGGAAAAGCTGACAGAAAATTTGTACTTTGTAAGTTTCTTAATAAAATCAGACAAATATGGATGTCGTTGGAACTGGCTCATTGAGCCAGTTCCAGTGACATCTGTATCTGTAATATTTTATTACACATAAATATTAAATTTCCAAAATTTTTATTTTTGTTCTAACACAACCGAGCTGAAGGTTTGAATTAATAATTAAAAATGGGTACTTTTTAGCCATATAACCTGCTATTGTGTATTCTTGTTTTCACGCCGTGGTTAACCACGGTGTAAAACATCTATTGTGGATTGCAAGTGTAACAGGAGGACAGATAAGTGAGGGAGCCAGGGTTCGAACCGTCGACTTCTAGCACACAAAGCGGCTGATTTACCACGAGACTAAGAGATCCGGACCAACCAGGCTGGTTGGTAAATGGCCTTTATACCTCGACCGCTACACTACTGTCCCCTTCTTTTGAGATTCACCACATGTGAATCTCCCCCAAGTTCCTCCCTCAGAGCGGTCGAAACACCCACAGTGCCACCTACTGCTGAGGACCGGACGAGCCCCCCCCCCCCCCAAATGTAACAGGAGGAGAGATTGTCAGGGACTCCTAAGGCCCCGTAAGGCCTGTGCTGACGTGGGGTTATTTAGTCCCGCTGATGAAGTTGCGGGAGAATTAGACCAACGTGGAGGGTCGGAATCCAAGTGTCGCGAACTCGGCGCAGGGAGCTGAGTTAGACCGACGCCGTGATTCCTTCTCTGCCAAATTGGCCTGAAATAGGTTCGATTTCCGTTAGGTGTGATTCCTAATCACTTCAGGCTGTATAATGGAAAGAATGCTTTAAAGTAACAACGATTCTTTTATTTACACATAAAAATAAATCCGTTTCAATATTTCAACAATCAACAATTCGATTCTTTTCACAGAAAATGGGTCGCTAGGGTTAAACGATTCTCAACAATCACATAGTCATTCTATAGCCCTGTACTGGCACTATAGTCTACACACTGGAAATGTTACTACCGTGAGCTCGCCATAAGAGCTTCACAAATCTGAAATGTTATTACTGTGAGCTCGCCATAAGAGCTTCACCCGCTTAGGCTCAAATGTCAACGTCTGCGCGTAACTGTACCTCTGGCTGTCGGAGGGTTCCGACCAGCAATGTCCGTCATCTATAAAGCCACCGTACTTCTGATTTGGGTCAGATATTGTCTACTCATACCTTATGTGCCTTTTGAAAGTCCTCCGTGAAAGTCCTATTGAAATATTCACCGTTCCTGGTTGAATTCACGATTCACAAATGCCCCTTTTTGTGCTAGGGCGAAATTGTCACTCACACCGATCTCCAGTCGGTATTACGATGCTTCGACAGCAAAACGAACTACTCAGAACGCAATCAGTCTGACGCTTCAAAGGGTTAATACGCACAATACAATTAACCTACACTTCTGACTATTGCAGGCTGATACCTGCTACTCGACAATCTAAACTTTAACGTTCCACCTGGGTTTTCCTTCCCAACGAATTCGGCTCGGTAGCCGCCTATCAACCTTAAGCTAAATCAATCATGGAATGCCCTCTCTGGCGATTTCAGCCGTTTCAGGGTCCTGTGATCGAAGGTACCCCTATGCCAGGAAACAGAGTCCGCCTGTCCTGGACTTCACCAACGTGTGTGTGACCCCTAGTGTGTGTCTAATGCTCTGCTCTTCAAGGTATATATACTTTTTACCCTAAACTGTCAGGTGGACCGACGCTCATCTGTCCACCCGTCAAAACGGTGGGAGATGACATATATCGAGACAGAATCAATACAAGTCATCTCGCGCGTGACTTAACGGTGATTTCACTTGTCGAGAAAACCGATTCGTTCTTTCCATTATTGCTACCTAATGATCAGGTGACGATACGATAGACATTTCTATCGTTTTAGAATCTCGTTTCTTAATTAATTAAGGCGATGGGGCAGTGGGTCCCCACCAAAAAGAAATACACTGGTGGAGGAGAACCTATCCAATCGTGTATGTAGCGAAATAACGGCAGGAGAAGTGCGGAACGTGGTCTCGAAATTAAAAAATGGTAAAGCGGGAGGGACTGATGAAATTCCGAACGAATTCCTCAAAAATGGAGGGGAGGCACTTATTGAAGTCCTGACAAACCTTTTCAACCTGGCTCTGCGAAAGCAAGAGGTCCCCAGAGAGTGGAGGGAAAGTAAGGTGTCGTTCATACACAAAAAGGGGGATAAGGAAGTTCTAGATAACTATAGGGGGTTATCAGTTAGTAGTAACATCGGAAAAGTATTCTGTAAGGTCATATACGGTAGACTAGAGGAAGTTATTGAAGAGAAAGGTTTTTTAGGAGAAATTCAAAATGGTTTCAGGAAAGGACGAAGAGTCACTGATCACCTATTTACACTCACCCAACTGATAGAATCAACAAAGGCTGAAAAGAAAAAGATGTTTCTGGCATTTCTAGATGTGAAAAAAGCGTACGACCGAGTGTGGAGGGAAGGTATGTGGCGAAAGCCCGAGGGCATCGGACTGGGGGGTGACTTTGTGGGAATCATGAAAGCACTGTATACAGATGTGCAAAGCCAACTCAGTCTAGGGAGTATCACTACAAAACGAGTCCCTATGGATATAGGCCTCAAGCAGGGGTGTATCTTTTCACCGATTTTGTTTGCATTGTATGTTAAAGATTTAGGGGACGAACTAATTCAGAGTGCGGAGGGGGTAAATGTTGGAGACATAAAGATACCAGGCTTATTCTTTGCGGACGACATGGTGTTAATGTCTAGAACTGAACAGGGGCTAGAGAAACTGCTGGAAATTGTTGGTAGATATGGGAACACTTGGCGGCTCGAACTAAATGAAAATAAAAGCAAGGTAATACCCGTTGGACGCAAGGTGGATATGACGAAGAGATGGAGAGTGGGGGAGTTCTCAATCCCTGAAGGGGAAAGCAAACAAATCACTGTAGGAGAAACGGGAGAGTATGAGTATCTAGGGGTAAGCATAAATATAACGGGAAGAGGGGTGTACAGAAATTACTCAGCCAAACTGATTCTGAAGGGGAAAAAAATTCTGAACCAACTAAAACTTTTAGGGAAAAATAGTTTCAATAAGGTCTTTGTGGGGAAAACACTGTGGGAGAGGGTGGGTTTACCAAGTATAACGTATGGCACGGACGTGATTCCATTAAACCAAACCGTTATTAAGAAGTTTGAAAGTACTCCGAATGATGCCGGCAGATGGATAACAGGGTCGAGTAATGCTGCAGCTTTGGAAGCAGTAAGGGGGGAGCTTGGGTGGACGAAAATCAAGGACAGGGTAGATTTGGGAAAACTGTGTTACTTTAACTACTTGAGAAACCTGCCTGACAACCGGTGGTGCAAATTGATGCTCGATACCATTTGGAATTCTAATATAGAAACGGGGTGGTCAAAACATGTGAGGGAACTAATGGACAATTACTCTATAGAGGTCACAAACATAGAAGTAGGAATGAAAGAAGGCAAAAGGTTTGTCAAAGAGAGAGTCATGGAAGATTGCAATCGAAACTGGCGAGCAGGGGTTAGCGTGAAAAGATCACTGCAGGGGTTACAATATAAAGAAAAGCCAGCTTTTGAGAAGTACCTAGATGGCACCTTTGGAGGGTCACTGCTGTTCAAACTGAGATCAAGATCACTGGAGCTTCGGGGAAAAATTGGGAGAGATGGGGAAAAGGGATGCCAAATGTGCCACTCTGGAGTAGTGGAGACCCTGGAACATTTTCTCTTGGAATGCCCACAGTATATACCTCATAGAATAAAATTTACTGGAAGAATAATACAGAAGTGGGGTGAAGAAACAAAGGATAGATGGCTGAAGGGGGACACGAGGGAGAGGGTAGGAATGCTTATTGAAGAAATTGAAAAAGAGGAAGTGAGGGACACTATTAAGCAGTTTATATCTGAATGCTGGGAGGAGAGGAGGGGAAGAGGGGGTGGGGTGCAGGGGGAATGATGGCCTTCTCTTATGAGGACCGCGACAAATCAGCGGCTGGCCAAAGAGTTATTATTATTATTAATTGGCCGTGACGATATCTTGCCACCAACCGATTACGTCTCGTAAGACTCGCGACTACTGTATAAATTAAATGACATTAGACCTTATCTAACATACCGTTTCTCCCCTGGGTCCCTGCGCTAAAGCTGGATATACACCACGTGTGTTTTCTCCAGCTTTACAGAGAAGTGAAATTCACGTGGGTTTTTCGCCTTGATGCGGAATATATTTTGAACTTACAATATCTTTAAATATGAGGCCCCTTGCCCCTATATTTAGGCTGGCTTTGCCCTGACAGAGATAAGTGCGGGAGCCGGGGTTCGAACCGTCGACCTCTAGCACACAAAGCGACCGATTTACCACGAGACTGAGAGATCCGGACCAACCAGGTTGGTTGGTAAATAGCCTTTATACCTCGACCGTTACACAAGTTAAACCGTACCTCTCAGCCAATCAAAATGTAGTATTTTGTTCCATTTGGAAATAATTGTATTGACATTTTTCAGCTCGATTCAATTAGTTCGTGTTAAATCGTAGTATAAATACAGAAGACAACTCTGGCAGAAAAATGTTAATTATAACAGTGATATGGGGACAGTGATAGACGTCTTCTCGGCACACGTGAAGTACATGAAAAATCCAACCCGGGACGTTGAATCCAGTCCCCTGTACTCCACCCACGGTGTGTTCTGTCTTAACATCAATCAGTCCAGAAGCAGCAAACTCGGAAAGAAAAATGTTAATTATAACTCCACTTCACAAATTTCATCGCGTCGCAGGCCTGAAACAATGCATTCAAATGAGGAAAAATCCTCTGACATCTTGAGCAACCAGTCAAATGCGTACTCAGTCATGACATGTGTGTGATTTTTAACGAACGTGTGAAATAAAACAAAATGAAAGAAAACAAAATTGAATATTTCCTGAACTTGTTTTTGTTGGACCTTTGAGATCTGTTGAAGATAAATAATTTCGCCAGAAGGTATGTCTTTTCATCTCCTAATTGGTGTGCATCAAAGTCATAAATAAAAGAATACATCGCTTATCACGGGCCCAGATTCTAATCATATTTTAAATACTGCGAATGGAAATAAATTGTTTTGATACCTGCTATGTTCAGTGTTTAACCCTTTACCTAATACGAAAAGCAAGCGACACTTGCAAACAAAATTCTTGAATAACTATTTTTTCTCATTTTTTGTCTCAAAAGCATAGGTTATTACCCCTCATTGGAAAGAGCTCGATGAGCTCGTCCAAAGAGGTGTCATAACCTATCTTTTTGCGACAAAAAATGAAAACAATAATGAAAAGTAATTGGCGGTTTTTGTGAATAGCGCTGGTTGGTTTTGACCGTTACGCTGGGTAAAGGGTTGAAAGCGGGGTGTATCCAGATACCATTATTTTAAACCTTTAGGTGGGTGTATGTACATGACTGTATGCCAAGGTCTCTCCCTGTTGTTACTAAGGATTTACTGTCATCACTGGTAGATTGTGATACAAGTGAATACATATATACACAATGGACTGCTAAAACAACCGTTAAAATATGATACAAATACTAATAACCGGTATTCCCATCGTAATTGTTTGGAAAAGTACCGTCTTAACCAATTTTTGGCGAATGTTTTTGTTCGATCTTGGTGCAAAGCCGAGGAACTGACGCTAGAAGGACGTGCAGTGGTTGAAAAACAATTATTATCTTTAACCTTCAGCCGTTAAAGATATCAATTAGTCAATCTTAACAACTGACTCTTCCAAAACAAAAGTAAACTTTAACGTAGACTTCAATGTATGCCGTTTTGGAAAAAAGTAAAGAAAAAGATTAATGCGTTCGTTCAAAAAAAAGTTTTTCTCCACTGCACATGAGCAGTCCTCTATTAGAATTCTCCTGGCCATAATTATGATGGTGCCCTCGGACACAGGACGCACCGGGCCGACCATGATTCGGCCCGGTGTGAGAAAATTTTGGATGAAAAACGCCAAATCCTTCACTCTAGAGAGGAGAATTCAGTTGTCTATTACCCCTTTACTCAACGAATCGGCCGCATCCGCCCGCGTAATATGCATCTTCAGCAGTTGAAAAAATATTATTTTTCAAAATATTTCAACAAAACAATATCATGTGACCCCCCCCCCCCCTCGTTGGAACGAGCTCGTTCCAACGAGGGGTCACATGATATGGGTTTTTGAAATGTTTTGAAAAATTTGAAAAAATGATATTTAAAATAATAAATTCTGATATCGTCTGCGTTTTGAGAGGGGGGGGCCCAAAAAAACCCTACAAATTTCTTTTTCCTTTGAGCCCTTGGGCCCCACCCCCCCCCCCCCCCTGGAGCCCGGGGCCCCTGACCATTGGTCCCCCAGGACTTATGGACCGACCGCCACTGGAATTCCCCGTATAATCAAATTTTAATCGAAATAGAGGAAATCTAATGCGTCGTTGAGCTCGTTCGAATGAGAGGTCATAAGATTGTTTTTTGACGCAAAAATGAACAAAAAATGGTTATTCAAGAATTTTGTTTGCAAGTGTCGTCTTCCTTACGTGTTAGATAAAGGGTTAAATGCGACAGGTTAATTTCATAACACTAAAAAATCTGTTTCGACATCACTAATGACTTCGTGCCAATCGGTATAGAGGTCAGTTCAGTTTTGTGGAGACGACGACTGTTTAGTCCCAGCTTACAATCGAATCCCCTACACTGGGTTTTTTTCTCTTTGTAATTATAAGCTTGCTGACACAGTTGGAAATAAACCATATTTATACTAAAAAAATACCATTCTAAATAATATACACGTGGGAAAGCCAAGTATACCATCAAATAATTCTATTGGGTGGCTCGCTATCGCTAGTTCCATTTTTTACTTTTTTCTGAACCTGCATGGTGAGTGTATAGAGGCTATCTACGCTGTTTTTGTGAATATCGGGAATTATCTCATGAGTGTGGACCTGAAAGTATTATTTTTCACGAGCGCTTGAGATAATTCCTGATACGCACTAAAGTAGCGGAGGTTTTCTTTTTCTTTTTTTTTTTGCTTTGGGGCTGCAGGCTGGAAATATTGTTTGGTCTAGCACTAATATTCACTAAGAAGAAATTAGGACGTATAATGTTTCTGGGCCTGAAAAGCGATCTCTCGGGTTCAAAGGGTTAATGAAATCGTGAGCCATGTACTTTAAATTTGTCGCGATTCGATCGCGACCTGATCAAGACAAATGCCACTTTTGAGATCGCAGTACTGTACTTCTGCTAAAACAATCTGTTTATTTATTTGTGTTTTAAGGTCACATACTTATGCACAATGGCTAATCGCGACCGTGACAGTTTTACGGGTGGAGGAAGCCGGAGTGCCCGGAGAAAACCACCGAACATCGACAAGCAACTGCCAGCTCCTCAACATTCTAACTCTGTTCAAGCTCCGTTCAAGCAGGGTTACAGCGGTTGACGACATGTGCACCATCGACGTGCAGTACGCCTTAGTACACGGCGTCATCGTGCCCCCCCCCCCCCCCCATGTAGGCAACCGGGATAAAGTGCCCCGCCCAAGGACACAATGCGGGTCGTTCCGGACGGAGATCGAACTCGTGACCTCCAACATAAAAGTCCAACAGTCTACCACTCAGCCACCGCGCTCCCTACTAAAACCATCTTCCAAGCCGATGATGTAGAAGAAATATAGAACGAACAGACTGAAGGTACAATATGCAAGTAACTTTGTTCGCATTTGCCAAATAATATATTACGGGAATGCTTGTATTTTGCCACATTTGCACACTGGCAAATTTTGAAACCCATTGTGTTTGTGAAAAAAGTGGCAAGCACGACCCCCACCACACCCCTCCCCACACAATATCAGACAACATCGGATTATACTGCCTCTGCGCTCGCTCACACAAAAAAATTTGGTAAAGACCATGTGAAAAACGACATTGATGCGTCAGCGAAACAGTAAATTATATACGTAATGGAGATTTCATATTGGTAAGGCGAGTCTCAGAATTTCAATTCTATCCGAGTCGCGCTGATACGGAATTTTCGAATGGCCGAGATGTTCTCAAAATCCTAATAAGTATCTCCGCCTGAATTATTCTTATATCATCAGGTGAGAACGGGCTGGATGCGTGAAAATAGGAGCATTTTTTTATTTTGCAGGTTTTTTGAAACCCCCCCCCCCCCCCCCACCCACCGACTCTTTCCTGCATATGTTTTTCCTTGGCATTTTTGGGACCCACCATCTTCTCATACATTTTTATATGCAAAACTTCAGCATCCGAACATCAGCTCGAAACGCGTAATGCACGCATGCAAAACTTGTATGCATTTACCATATTACAAATAATAATAAAGGAATATCCGAGGGGAGGTTTTCCTGTTTACGTCATAATTTATGTCCCGCCAAAGCTTATTTGACAAAATTTCAGCACACGTTCCTGCGAGTTCAGCAGATTGTTCCAGCAAATACCGGCAAATCAGCCCTAAATAATGTGCAGGTCTGCCTAGTAGGATAGCTATCAAAAAGACTTTTTTTTGTATTTGTTGAAATAAAAATTAATATTTTCATTTTTTTCATTTTGAAAAATCAGTCCTGCTAAGCTATTATGACTCATTAGACAGCATTATTTATTGTATGATAGCCTGTGAGATATCACAAGTTATCTGAAAGATATTTCTCGATATCCATCGACTCGATGGATATTGAGGAATATCCCACAGTAGCTACCTAGATGACGTCACGCTACGCCGCATCACGTCGCCTTGAAGGAACGATCGGCTGATCTTTGTTATTATTTTGAAACGTACGCACTTGGGATCGAATTGGGCTGAATATTGTGCAAGAAAATGTCTCGTAGCATATAATAAAAAAGAAAATCTACTCTATTTTAGTCAGTATCTGGAATTATCTCATGAGTGTGGGCCTGAAAGTTTTATTTTTCAGGAGCGCTTGCACGAGTGAAAAATAATATTTTCAGGTACACACGATGATTTTTTTCAGTAGCTTCCTAAACGACGTTACGCTTCGGCGCATGACGTCGCCTTAAACGTCACCTGAAGGAATGCTCAGCAGCCTTTTGTTATTGTCTTGAAACTGTTTGCAGTCGAATTGGGCTGAATATTGCACAGTAAAATGTCACGTAGCATATAATAAAAATAAAATCTACCCTGCTTTAGTGAATATCGGGAATTATCTCATTTCGTGTGGACCTGAAAGTATTATTTTTCACTCGTGCAGCGCGAGTGAAAAATAATACTTCCAGGTCCACACGAAATGAGATAATATACAATTATGGATTTTTGTGGTGGTGAATATGATGTGATATGGAGCCTAAAACACTTATATTGACCTAGGTGTTAGCCGAGGTCAATATAAGTTTTTAGTCGAGTTTTGACGAAGTCAAACTCGACTTATAGTTTGATGAAGTGGCGGGCGGGCGGCGGACGGAGGGCGGCGGGAGTAAACAATTGGTTTCCGGGCAATTACTTTAGTTCTATTTGATGCACCTTTACCAAATTTATACCAGAGGTTACCCTATAGGAAAGGAAGACACCTATCGATTTCAGAGTCTCGCGTCCCAAGGTCAAGGTCACTGTTACTATAAATAGAATATTTTGTGACAAATTGGTTTCCGGGCAATAACTTTAGTTCTATTTGACGCACCTTTACCAAACTTATACCTGAGGTTACCCTATAGGAAGGAAAGACACCTATTGATTTCGGAGCCTGGGACTCCAAGGTCAAGGTCACAGTTACTATAAATAGAATATCTTATGACAAATTGGTATCCAGGCAATAACTTTAGTTCTATGTGACGCACCTTTACCAAACTTATACCAGAGGTTACCCTATAGGAAGGGAAGACACCTATTGATTTCGGAGTCTGGAACTCCAAGGTCAAGGTCAATGTTACTATAAATAGAATATTTTGTGACAAATTGGTTTCCGGGCAATAACTTTAGTTCTATTCCGTGTATCTTCACCAAACTTATCGCACAGGTTACCCTATAAGAAGGAAAGGCACCTATTGATTTCGGAGTCTGGGGCCCCAAGGTCAAGGTCACTGTTACTATCAATAGAATATTTTGTGACAAATTGACTTCCGGGCAATAACTTTTGTTCTGTTTGACGCACCTTTACCAAACTTATACCAGAGGTTACCTTATAGGAAGGGAAGACACCTATTGATTTCGGAGTCTGGGACTCCAAGGTCAAGGTCACTATTACTATAAATAGCTTATTTCTTCAGAATTTAATGTCAAAACTCGACTTCTGGATCTGTGATCCTCTTGCTGGATTCTTTAGGTTCTTATTACATCATATTCACCACCACAAAAGTCCATAACTGTTTTATTATATACACCATCCTCGTAAAAAACAATCTTCTATTTGCCAATTAAAAGTTCAATTGTATCAACCAGAAATAATTTTTATTAACAATAAAATAATTATCATCTGCATAATAACACAAAAATAAACAATGTTATAGAGATTACGTCGATTGAAATAGAACTAGAGAGAGGATTTCCAAAAGCTATATTTAGAAAGCTGATATTCATCGGAGAACAGGTGTACATAGATTTTTGAGTACCAGTGATGTGTATAAGATCCAGATACACTGATGCCAAAGAAACTTGATATCTTTCTTTTTACGGGAATGGCATGAAGACAGCCTTATAGGCTATGCCATTTCCATGCTGTATACTAGCTTATGTTCCTGTTTGTTGTAATGCTATTTTGTAATCAATGTACAAGTATACTGCAAAATAAAGATTTATCTATCCAGCCAATAGAAATGCGGTTATTTATAAAGTATATAATAATTCCCGATATTCACTAAAACAGCGTAGATATCTTCTATATATACTAGGCTTCTTTTTAAAGAATGTTCCACAAAAAAACTCGAATATGAATGAATTTTGTTGTGAATGGATATTTCAGTCGACTTTAGTAGAAAATTGTGGAACAATTTTTTCCGTTTAATATCGGACACTCTCCCCATCCTCAGGTCAGTTTTGGGTGAAATTCTCCAATATTTTTCATATGGGGGAGGGGGGGCGGACTTTTGTTAATAAATGCTTCTAAATGGGATTTTATGGTCAGTCGGTAAAATTATGTTACTGTTTGGAGCACAAATAGTGTCATAACAGTGAAAAAGGAAAAAAATGCATTAACTATTTACGCCCATTTTTAGCACTTGACCACCCACCCACTCCCACCTATATTCACGCAATTCCCCCCCCCCACATTACTTAACGGAAACTACTTTGAGTCTGTTCTGAAATATTCCGCTGTTTTGATTTACATGCCCAAACAGGCAAAGTGCCGTTGAATACAATATTTAAGTGGGAACCGGGAATATTTACTGTAATAACATGGTGCAAATTGTATTCAAAACATGAAGAGCCTTGAGATTCGATTCTATTCGTTTCAATTTGAAATCCTCTCTGTGATTCGATTCAATCCGAAATTTGAGATACATAGGGCCCTACTTGGGGGTGTCCGTTTCATCAAAATAACCCAAAAAAGAATTCATCAAGCAAGCTTAAAGCTAATGTAAGGCCCCCAAAAGTAGATCTTCTGTTTCTCATGCCATTTTTGTAATACTGCATGTGGGCGGGCGGTTTTTTATTTTATTATTGTAATCATTTCCTTGCTACCCAAAGTTCATGTTGTTGGTTTGTTTTTGTGTGTTTGTTTTAAGCCTCATAATCTACAGAGTAGCATGGATAGTGGATTTCGTCAGTTGAGTGCAAGATGGCTTTGCAATGCTAAAACATTGCACAAACATGTTGCACTCAAGGGACAAATTTATCATTTTATTAACTTGGGTAAAATATCAGACATAAACTATTTTATTTCATTTTTTTAAGTTTGCATTGGTTATAAAAAGAGAGCATCTGGCAGCCAAAACAACTATGCGGGAGGGCCTGAGAAACAGATTGTAACCTTTTTTAGGTCCAAGCTGTTTCACTTTAGCAGATCAAGCACACGTGAATACACTTATGGCGAATGAGGTGTATACTCTTTTAGTTTAAAAATAGGTTTTAACTGGATTTCGGGATACATAAAATAGACTGTGTAGAAAGAAAAGGGAAGGAAACTGAAAAAGCAGAAAAAACGAAATGAAAGAAATGAGGGGAGAAAAATAGGAGTACTCAGGTTAGACTAGACAGAATGTTCACCGTGGTTAGGTGGGCGTGCGCGCTCCAACCATCTGTTTTTTTTCTAGTTTTCGCATTGCCATGCATATGCACTCGACTGCACGCAGAAGGTGATGTACATGAGTAGTATAGCTCGCACGTTTGAGGCATAGGCTGGATGACCCCGGTGGATGACCCCGGAAGCGACGTCATGTCACGTGACCCAGTGGCGTCATGCTGTGTTGTCATGGTAATCCGCGTGAGCGGCCATGTCGTGACGTTATCCCCATAGTGATACGTGGTGTAAGTGCGCATCCGCAGCGCGTGTTGTTATGGTGATACGTGTTTCCGTCGTCCATTTTGTACACTGGAGGCCGCACGTGGTTGTTGTGTGACCTAAACCTTCTTATAGGACAGGGGTGTGTTTGCAGGGTGTGCTCGATTGAATAGGAGTAAATCTAGTTACCCAAATAAACCTGACAATACCTCCAAATCACCGAAATTGACTTTATTTACTACGGATTTCCTCCCAGAATCCTTTGTAGAAGATAAGCACGTAGTGCTATGTACCGAGAAGCCCCCCCCCCCCCCAGGGGTAAGTTCTATTGAACTAGAGTAGTTTCTTTTGGTTCGGATTCTCCCAGAATCTCTTTTTAGAATATCCCATGACGTTTTTTCTCCAATAAAAGACACGTTCCTTTGCATAAGGGTAGTTTATGACCATTATTCAAATTATAAAAGTTGGGCCCATATATGTAGATGAAGGCCATGAAGCTAACAACGAGGCCCACCATATACTCCTGTGAGGATCTACCCATATGTTAAGCTAAGAGAATCCCTTTTTTATCGTATGAGGTCTAATTTAGCATCCCTGTCAGCCTCATTTCGGTATTTGATGATACCTATGACATGGTAATATATCATTTGAAGATACCGTTTGAGGATACCTTTTATAAGTTATAATTTGAGGATACCTCTGGCACTATACTACTGGACTCATTGATAACAACACAATTTTTGCAATTTAATTTCTTTTATTCAACGACAAAAATACAACTTTTATGGAACCTTCTATGATATGTAGATTGTCAGATATTCGTAAACAGTCTTTCTGCAGATTGGACATCTTTTCAGTGGTTTACAGCAGTCTTTGCACAGGCACAAATGGTTACATGGTCGCGGAGCGACATTGGCTTCACCCAATAAACACACACTACGTTTCGTCCTCCGTGAATCGTCTTCTTAAAATGATTTGTCCATTTCTTCTTTGATAGCCATTTCTTCTTTTCGAACTTTTTCAACGTCCATGAATTCAGATGATAAATTACGAATGTAATAACAGTCTGGAGAATATTTTCTGTGTTCTTCTGTAACACGATCTTATCTGCTGTTTCCCCAGAAACGAACAATAATACCACAGTGAAAATATTGAGTCCTGTCTCCTGTCCCAAAGTAAAACAATCCAGCTTTTGTCAGTTCTGTCGGGATTTTCACACTTTCACTTGGTAACATGAATTGAAATGTCTTGAGACGATTTTCCTCCAATGCAAACTTGATCTGTTTCGGTAGTCTCTGTTCTGGTATCTTTCTTCTTATAGCTTCATCTTCAGTACTGGCGGTGGAACATCACGAAAATACGTTTCGAATGAAACGCTCATTTTCTCTACAAAGTCTCTTGGATTTCTTGTTTCTTGGTTTCGTGATAGATAATCATTCAACGCCATCCTGATCAAACATGGAATAGTGAACATTCTTCAATCCATTTTATCTTCATTCTTCTTTAGTTTTTTTTTCTCTCGTTGGTTTGGGTTCTCCTATTTCAAGGCTTCTCTTGCAATATCCACTGCTATGGTCACTTGTTCCCAACCTCTTGTGGTAAACTGGAACACAGCGTAGTTCTTGAACAGCTGAATCTGTAAATTGTTGTTGAATTTGAAGACGGTCACATTAGAAGACAGCCTTCTTCTTTGGCTGTCGAAACACAAATGAGCTGAACACCAAGTGCACCCTTTTTTTCAATAGAGCGACATCTAGTGGCTAGTTTCCTCTATGACGTCATTATCCAACACATCATTTTCCATTAGATCAGTCGTAAACATGTTGGATATGGTTTCCATCGGTACACCGCGACAGCGATGTTTCAAGTAAAACAGGCAGTATTGTCCACACACTGATAAAAGTCATTGAAGGCGTTTTGTATTATACTTCCTATATCTGGAATTCTTTTCCGGGAAATTCGCGAATGGTCTGTTTGTGGTGATAATTCATAGGAATCAAAGTACTCTGCGTTGTGGTGACTCACAAAGAGAGCCACCCAGTGTTCTCCTTTTCTGTGGTCTGGACCCGTATTGGCTATCAAAGCCACTGGTCTGTGATATGGTAATCTTCTTGGTTATCTGTTTCTTGCAAATCCACCCAAACATATTCTTTTCAAACAACTATCTGATCGAAGTGCATTCTCTAACTGCAACGTTTTCATGTTGAGTAATCGAAGATTACTTGTCTATTCTCATCCACTTCTATGATGTTCTGGAATTCTGCATACACCAGTACGTTGATTGTGGTTGGTAATGGGTTTTTGAAATGGACTTCTGGTCTCAAGGTTCCTCTCTTCACCAGATCGAAGTGTTGTCCATGTGACAGATCTGGAACCAAGACGAATACGAATAAGGTGTATCCATTTATGTACTCTTCTCGGCGGATGTGGTTTCCTTCATTCCTGTACATTTGTCCAGTCCCTTGGAACAGGGTCGCATAACATCTCGCCACTTCTTGTTGTTCGAATCGAGGTTGTAATGGTTTGGCTGGAATCTGCTGCCCATCCTCGTACAAAACCAAGTAATTGATTTTGTAGTTCTTGAAATTATGTGGATTTTTTGAAAAGTTTCCATTGAAAGCATCGTTGTCTACACAGCCCACCACGATACGTTTAGGTAGTTGGCCTAAAAATAAATATTCCAGTGTAATGCTCCGAATTCCTTTTGGCACTGAAAACACATTGGTTTCCACACGGACGATAGGATATTTTGCCGTTGCTTTTGTTAGTGCTTTCTCGTGAGCCATTCTCACGAATGACTGGAGTCTCTCTTTGCGTACAAACATGGATACATCTAGAATTGATCCTGTATGTATATATATCGGTATCGGCCATCAGTGCGAAAGCATCTTTGGCTCTGTTCATTTTAACATGAACATAAACTCCATTCAGCAAGTAACGAGTTTGAAAAAACATGTCCAAATGTAATCTTCCAGTCATGTCCACAATTTTATTTTTCTCTATAAATTTCTTCCGGAGAATAAATCCCTTGTTATCTTCTGTCAAATCTTCCACATGTCCGGCTGTATCGTTGTACCATAAAGCATATGTCAGTTGTGACTTCTTGGCAACTGGTCCATAACTGAACAAAGTTTCTATGAATGCTCTGTAGTGATAAGTGTTGTTGGAAGGAGATACCAGTTTTTCATTCAAGCTGATATCGATTTGATTAAATAAGGAATGCATCCATACATTGACTGGACCCATATTGGAATCGGGTGCAACTGATGCTCCATTGGAATCTACAACCGTTGCTTTAACATACAGGTATGTCTGTGCCAAATTCAAATAATCATCTCCTAATTCTGCAATGTGGAATTCTATTGGGCCATTGCTTCCTATGGTCGCCAAAGGCCTGTGTTCTACCCATTGCCCATGTTCCACACTAGTCTGCGTTGGTTGTATGGAAAACAAGCCGAGTTCGCTGTTGACACACTCACAAGATTTTTCATTGATGAGAGACATCATGCATCGAGAAAGTCTGCTTCTGTACAGTTCTCTTTCTTTTTGTCGATTTGCCAGTTTTGCGTAGAGCGGGCCTTTTATACCTTTCCTGCCGGGTGGTTTCGACCCACCAACCACCTCATTCCAAGCACTCATACAAGCCTCCTTGACTCTTTTGATTGCTGCCTTTTTAACATGTTTCCCTTCAATGACATTTTCGACAAAGGCAGCTCCTTTTTAAACGAGACGTTTTCCCACAATCCTGGCTGTAGTTTCCAATAAGGGTAACACGATGTTCTTCAGCCCTCCTAATATACTTCCCAAACCATAATCTCTCTGTATTTGAGCTGCAGAAAAACCTGGCAGACCGTTCCCAGCTTGTTTCGTGTAATATGCTTCGTATAATTTGGACTTACAAGAGTTCATGTTTATGTGAAATCAAGAGGTCTACCATTTCTGAAATGAAGTGTCACTGTCACTTTCCCTAACTCGAATGGCACTATGGCTCCTGTGTCGCCCCTTATATACACCTGGACGGTGCTGAACTTTTTGCGTTTCACTGGTACATAATACACATTCTCAGAAGTTTTGGAGATGATGTTCCCATATTTTTCACGTACAGGTACGATACGAAGAAGTGGTATTCTTGTATCTCCCACGATTTGGTCACGAGAGCGAATTAAATCCATAGTTGACATCGGCAACTCTGGAAGAATTGTAAGTTCCCGATTTAAAAACACACTCGTTAAATCCAAAAATATTTTGAAGAGTAGGGCTCAATGTGACCACGACTCCATCTCGTACCGTGATACGGACTTTACCTGTCACTTCATCCAATTTAAAATCTACCTTATCGTGACGAGGCAATGGTAATTCTTTGACACCATTGATAGTCCGTACCACATCAGCAGGATCCGAATAACGACTTTCTTTCAGAGTTAGTCAATAATTCTTTTTCGAAGACCAGAAAACTGTAACGAAAGCTTCTTCCCCACGAATATTGAACCAAGTATTTGGATACTGAATCTCTACTAGAACTACTTCACATTCCCCCGTGAGATTCACTGGTTGGGATAACTGAGTGGTGTACGTAGTCAACGTGTTTTCAGGAAACACGTTCATAGAACTATTACTTGGTAGAGTCAAATAAAACATTACTTTTTCTTAATGGTTGGATTAGGTAACAAATATCCTATGCTACTGCTCAAGAGAGCAGTCCACAACTTGATTCTGTGTTCTCGAGAGTGAGATTAACGACACTGGTAATGATGATGATGTACAAAATGATTATTTGTGAAAAGTAAGTGATCTCGCTCCTAAGAATTATTTTTCCAAACAGAGGCCTAGAACCGTTCGATCTTTCTTCCATTTAGGAGAAATCTCAGAGGTTCACGTCCTTTTATAGGTGAGCTGACTCTGCTTGATCCACGAATTGAACGAAGCCGGATATCCCAACCACTTTACGAACAGTTATCTGTTTTGACCACGCCCACGTTTCTTGAGTACGTGTTCGAGTTTATAAATAGTTTTGTGTGCAACTCGCTGAAGCTCTTCAGTGTGGAACTACCCTTTCAGTACTTCCCCATTAGCATCTTGTAAGCTGAATGTGACTGGATGACCTTTCTTGATGGCTACCACTGTGAATAACTCTTCGGTCCAATTGAGTAAATAACCTTTCTCAAAACGTTTCTTAACTTTACTGATTCTCACTCTGTCTCCCACTTTGAACTTTGGGGTCTTGTGTTTTATACGTTTGCCATAAAGTTTCCGCCAAACCTCTTCTTGATTTTCAAAGTTCACTGCAATGGAGGCCAAACCGATACTACGATGATGAAAATGATTATATGATTTCACCAAGTGTTGAAGAGGAAAAGTTAGTGTGTCGTTCTTTGTAAAATATTTCCACATCTTGGTTTTCAAAGTTCTGTTGAATCTTTCTACTATGGAACATTTTGTTTCCATATTTAGTATAGAGAAAAATTCTACTCCGTGTTGTTTGAGAAAATTCTGAAATTTTCTGTTCAGAAATTCTTTGCCCTGATCAGTTTGTGATTTTAAAGGCTTACGACCTTGTTTGAAAATTTTAGTAAAAGCTTTAACGATGGTATCACCAAGTTTGTTTTTGAGGGGTATAACCCAAGCATATTTACTAAACACATCTTTACATGTCAACAAACATTTTGTGTCATTATTATATTTACTAATATTTGCTACATCTACCAAGTCAGCTTGCCATTGTACATCGATACCACTAACTATCACTTTCCTTCTAGGAAATATACGACGAACAGGTTTGTGCATAGATAGTGTATGTGTCTTGAGTCTCTAACCATTTCACAACTTGTTTAGTGTTTTTCTTGGTCGCTTTACGAAGAGCGTCTATCTACCAAAACTTCCAGGCGCTTCAAAATCATAGTACAATGCTTCCATGACTGCCTTGTTCATGTGGCAACTCTATTTACACCCTTCTTCGGTCCACTTTGGCGTTTCATTTTTCTTTCGTTGTTTAGGGTTTGCTTCCGACCTTATCTCTGTCGGTGCCTGTTTCATGAAATCCCAACGTTCTTTATGACCAATCAATTCTTGGGGTATGTTACTATCCCGCAGGGCTTCGGCAAATACTTCCCATCCCTTTGGTTGGAAAAAAATTCGTCTTCTTAGTAAATCGTTTAGAATATCTGTTACATTCGACCCTACCACTGTTTCATCTTTGTGGACGAGTTAGCCCTACTCATTGAAAGATATATTTGGGTCACTTCTAATACGATTCAACAACGTTGCCTTTCTCTTCATAGTCATGGGTACAGAATCGAGAATGTCTTTATCTTTATTATCTTTCTCAAGTTCGGCTTTAATTGGTTGAGGAGCCACTACCTTTTGCTGAAATGTCAAGTACCTTTATAAAATTTGATTATATTGAGTCATCTTTTCATCGGATGTGAGAAAAGGGGCATCGAGAATATCTCTCATTTCTCGATCCAATGATGAAACAGCCAATTCATTCGGTTGTTTTTGGAGTCTCTTGTAGACGTTCCAATAACCTTGGTTCTACCAAAGCCATCTTCTTTGCATATTCCAGCATGCAACAAGAAGGACTCCAACGCCCTATAGCTCACCAACATTCCTCTTTGATAGTAACTTTGGCAAACACAAGAACTGTATCAAACAGGCTCATAACATGCGACAATTCTTACCTAAACACAACCTCTTAAAAGTAAAACACAGAAACTGACATAAACACTAAGTTGAACATAAAATTCTGAGCTAAACAGAAAACTAAAAGCAAATAAAAATGTCAAGAAAAATGTTTAAAATGCACGGTATGAGGGGTTAATCATGGAACAATTATACCGAGGAACATGTATGATCAATATAAGTGCCATGGGAAAAGAAGGAGCACAGCAGCTGACCTAAACACTAAGTTAAACATGAAATTCCGAGCTAAACAGAAAACTAAATGCAACTAAAAATGTCAAGAAAAATGTTTAATATGCAGGGTATGATATGAGGAGTTAATCATGGAACAATGATACTGAGGAACATGTATGATGAATATGTATGATGAGACCCCAAGAATTGATTGGTCATAAAGAACGTTGGGATTTTATGAAACAGGCACCGACAGAGATAAAGTCGGAAGCAAACCCTGAACAACGAAAGAAAAATGAAACGCCAAAGTGGACCGAAGAAGGGTGTAAATAGAGTTGCCACATGAACAAGGCAGTCATGGAAGCATTGTACTATGATTCTGAAGCGCCTGGAAGTTTTGGTGGTATAGACGCTCTTCGTAGAGCGACCAAGAAAAACACTAAACAAGTTGTGAAATGGTTAGAGACTCAAGACACATACACCATGGGAAGAGACGGAGCTCAGCAGCTGACCTAAACACTCAGTTAAACATGAAATTCTGAGCTAAACAGAAAACTAAACGCAACAAAAAGTGTCAAGAAAAATGTTTAAAATGCAGGGTGAAACAAGTGAGTGGATGTTTCCAAAGAGGATCCATCTTTGTTTTTCTATGTGGGCACTGCTCCTCTTTTATACCTTTTGGGGAGGTTGTCTTTTTGACCGTCCTCCAAAAATTTTTAGCTCTGACTTTCTGGCTGGGGACAGGTCAAGTTTGTTTGATATTTGTCAAGACGATAAACATCAAATAACTTAAGCGTAATTACCACCTTTTTTCGCTTTTTATCTTCATTTTATACTTTTTTCTTCTTGTTTTCTTTTTTATAAAAACAAACAACTATTTACATCTTCAGACCGAATAGTTTCTTGAGGGTCATGAATTCAATCACCACATCCATAATACAACATCTCGGTTCATTTAGGAGAGGTTTCTCGAACATATCTTCATACTCTTTCTGTACTGGTGGTAGATTCATTCCAGAAGTATTATGGTGCCACAGTAGATAGACGTCATTCTTGTTAACTCTTTCAAGTGCTTCATTAAAACATGTTATCATTCTCTCTTCTTGAGACATAATGAGGCATACATTATGCTGAATCTGACTTCAGTGATCGACTGTATATCCATAGCATTTTTCTTTCACTACATCGTCAATGTTCTCTTCGACATAATGAGCATATGCCAAGCAAAGTTCATGTTGCAAGCGAATTGTCTGAGTTCACTATCAATTTCATCAACGATCAATGGTCGTGGTTGGGTTTTTCTCATTGTGATCTTCTTCTTTAAAGGTGGTTGTTGTTGAATTGTTTTTTGAAGTCTTCATGGTTGGTAGGTTTAGCAGGGTCAGTGTCTTCAGGTTTAGCAGGGTCAGTGTCTTCAGGTTTAGCATCTTCAGTTAAAGCTGTTTGTTGGCTGCTAATGGCTGCATCTACTTCCTCTATTTGGGACTTCAAGACATTCCATTCTTCTAAAGATAGAGCAATACCAGTTTTCGTAGGATAAGGTTTCTGGTTTTTTACCTCAAAGTATCTTCTGAGATGAATCTTCAGTTCACCCTGGTACTGGATGACGTTAGCATAAGTCTGCTTGGAGCCAATTCGGAACATCTTATCTGGTCAATGGTTCGATCGTAAATGAGGCCAAGTCCATGCTTTGCCTAATCTTTTATATCTTTGATGGACGTGTTTGGAAACATCATCCCAGTTCAACAAATTTTGATCGACTTCTTGATTCTTGGTTGGGGTTTGTGTTTGTTTCCTATAGGATTATAGGTTAAAGTTGGGAAATTTAGAAAATTAGTATAGCAGTCTATGGAAAAGAAACACAATGGGAGTACACAAATTAGAGTGGCTGATTAAATTCGATCTGATATGTCAGTTTGGCGAACAAACTGCAATCTTGATCCTTAAACTGTAGGATATGACCGTCTGCATTTTAGACTGGCTTGGAACAGGTCAAGCTACAAACCTCTGTCCAATGGAGATAAGTCAAATAGCTCGAGTGCATTCCCACCCCTACAGTTCGTGCTAGTACCCAATGAGGGCAATTTTTGGGGATCATTAAGAAACATGTCCAACTTAGCAATTCAGACGTTTTGTTCATTTCTCATTTTTTTTAAAATATTCATAACAGAGAATTTCTTAGTAATGATGCTGATGATGATGATGATTTATTCTTTGGTTATACAACAAAGGTAGCCTAAAAGACACCTTCAACTTCTTTTAAATGAAACTAAAAAGTGTTGAATGAAACTAAACTGTTTCGTACAAAAACAAAATGTGAGTCACCCAGTTCCAACAGGAGTAACCTAAAAGATACCATGAATCAACTTTTTTTAAATAAATGGAATGAAACTAAAAGGTTTGAAATGAATGATGTATCATCTAGTTCCAATAGGGGTAAGCTAAAAGATACCATGAATCAACCTTGGGAAAATAAATGGAATGGAACTTTAAAAAGTCTGAATGGAACTAAAAAGTTTGGAACAAATGTGTTTCATCTGGTTCCAATAGGGGTAACCTAAAAAATACCATGAATCGACATTTTTTTAAATAAATGGAATAAAACTAAAAAGTTTGGAATGAAAATAAAGAAGTATCCTCCACTTCTAATAGGGTTCACCTAAAGTATACCAGGAAATTACAACATGATGATGATAATGGTGATAAAAACTCTTTGTATTAGAACAAATAAAAAAAATTGAGGAACAAACTTTCAATCCATTTCTATGTATTGCCTTTGTAAGTCTTTGTATTGCCATATAGGCCTTTATGAGGAATTGCCATATAGGACTTGCAGTATAGGACTTTATGGGGACTTGTCATAAAGAACTTTAAAGAAAGACTGCCATATAGGACTTTTTGATGAGGACTTGCCGTAAAGGGCTTTATGAGGACTGTCATATAGGCCTTTTGATGAGGACTTTAAAGAAAGATACTTCCATATAGGACTTTAGAGACTGCCATTTAGGACTTTATAAGAACTTGCCATATAGGACTTAAAAAATAAAGACTGTCATAAAGGACTTTTTCGGTCAACCTAACGGGATTGAGTAAACCACCTAAAATCCATTACGGCTTTTAGGACTTTTTCAGTCAACTAAACAGGACTTTTGTAGCTAAAAGCTAGACTTTTTCTGGTTGTAGAAAATATGACACTCACTGAATAGTTTCTTCTTCATTCTTCTTGAAGGTTAAATCACTAGTGGTATGGTGCTAACTGCATCTGCTAAAACTTTTCGTTTTGAGTAGAAATACGATAGTCCATCTTTGTTCTGCTGGTAAGTATATATGGTGTTGTCATTCATAACAAATCCTCGGTTTATGCCGGATCTATTTTGTTGAGTCTTCAAAACTTGCAAATAGTTCTCTTTTGTCAAATCATTGTGGCGTTTGCTGATTCCTTTATAACTTTATTTTTTTTTATTGGTGGCACCGAAACAATACTATGTTTTCCAACACAATCCAACAATGCCGGTTCCTTTCCATTCTACCCCGAAGTTCTCCTGTCAATACGCTTTCTTTCTTGGCAACATGAGGGTGACAGACATTCTTTGCCTTCTAATTTGGTTCTCATATAATCATCTTGCTTGTCAACGGCTTCAAGGAATAGTTTTACTTCTCGGTTATTGTACCAGATCAGAAAATCACGGAAAGTTGTCATCTCCAGGTCGTTCCATACATGCTGGCAGTACTGGTATTCTTCTTTAGATATCTTTTCTTTCTTGAGACAACTGTAGAAGGCTTTATGGTCTAGTAGGTGGTCTTGATCCAATTTGTCCAAGCTGTCGATCCATTCATATGGTAGAAATCCCTTTGTCGCGGAACATCCAAATGCTTTCAAAAACTTGTCATAGCTGAATTTTGGACCGATATAGTTGCAAATATCAACAATTTATTTATTTATTTATTGGTGTTTAAGGTCACATACTTATGCACAATGGCTAATCGTGACCGTGACAGTTTTACGGGTGGAGGAAGCCGGAGTACCCGGAGGTTGAAGACATGCGCACCATCGACGTGCAGTACGCCTCAGTACACAGCGTCATCGTGCCCCCATGTAGGCAATCGGGGTGAAGTGTCTTGCCCAAGGACACAACGCGGTTGCCGCAGGTGGGATTCGAACCGAGGACCTCTCGGCTTGCAGCCTGCACCTCTACCAACTGAGCCACCGCGCCCCCACAAATATCAACAAACTTGAAAGATTCTGTAGAGACGCACATGCAGTTATTAGATTTCTTGACTGCAAACGTGAGTGGATTCTGTATCTTCAGGTATGTTATCAGTTCACGCTTGGCTGCATTCATGTCGTATTTTCCAGAGTTGAATCCGATGACGGACATCTCTTGAAGGTAGTCTTGAAATTTCTTCTCCAGCTTCTATAAAGGTTGCACCTTGGATGTATCTTCTCCAGTAGCTTGGGCTTCCGCTTAAAGTGTTTCATCAATTTTCTGTCTGAGTTGAAGTAAAGTCCACGCATGACAGGTCTGCATCAGCTGGTGGCAATGAGATGAAACATCTGTAAGGTATGTCATCATTTCTTCAAAAAGTTCTTGAGAATTTACGTTAGTAATAAAACACTTCGGTTCTTGGTATTCTGGAACATTAATACATATGCTCACACTCAATGGTCGGTGTTCTGCTTCCCACGTCAGTTTATCACTGTCGGCAGGTAGACTGGACTTGTTAAGTAACTTTCAAAATCGAAGGTTGCACGGTCTGGATATAACTTCTTCTCTTTAGGCACTTCTATACTTTCATCTTCTAATGTCCATAATTTGCCACATTTGCGGCATTCAAACGGTTGACAGTATTGGTCTATATCGATGATGTAGCTAAAATGGTTCTTGTAGACGTTCACATACATGGTATTCGCAAAATGTCTATGAGATCTCTGGACTAGTTTCGTAACAATTTGGTCATCATCATTCTTGACAAGTTCATATACTTCAATGTTTACTTTAAAACATTTCTCCAGGTCAGGTAATTCGGCTAAGGTTACTCCACGGAATTCATTCTTTGGCTTCTTTGTATACTTGTTCTACATGGAATCTGCTGTATAGTTGAGGTTGTAGGCTGCTGAACCACACCATAAAGCTAAACATCGGAAGATGCACAACAAGTTGTCTTCGTTGGTAAAAGAACGGTTTTTATCTTTCACCAGAGCAATTACTGCTTTGTTCTGAAGAATACAATCTGGAAGACTTCTACCATTCCAACTGGGTGGTCTCTCAGCCTATTCACATAAAAGCTTATATTAGTAACTCTCTCCACCAGCCATTTGGTGTTTGGTGGTTTTAACTTGGCCCATTCCAGATATCTTCTTCCATGACATCATCTAGGAATTCTTCAAAGTCTTTTTGGCAGCAAATGAGTTGTGGACCATCAAGTACCCGGGCGTTGTTTGGTGAAGGATGGTAATACTTCAGTTCCTTAGTTTCATTGTGTCTCAGGATAAAACCAAAACTAAAATTAATTTTAAATCTTAGGTGTTGTGGCAGAAATGCGGTAGTCATCAATTCAATTCGTCATCTTCAGGTTCACATCGTTGATCCGGTAGTTATACTCGTCCTGGGCTCTTGTATTCATCATATGGTTCTAATAGAACTTCAGTTATCGTCGTACACATTCAATATCTCATCAGTCTCTTCTTCGGACATCATATTCTGGTCAAAATCAAACGGGTTAACCCTTTACCCAACGTAACGGCCAAAACCGGCCAGCGCTATTCTCAAAAATCGCCAATTAATTTTCATAATTTTTTTCATTTTTTGTCTCAAAAACATAGGTTATGACCCCTAGTTGGAACGAGCTCGTCGAGCTCGTTCCAACGAGGGGTCATAACCTATGTTTTTGAGACAAAAAATGAAAAAAATTAGTTATTCAAGAATTATTTTTGCAAGTGTCGTCTGCTTTTCATGTTAGGTAAAGGGTTAACATCATAACGGATGGTCGTCGTGGTCCGTGGTTGTTTGCTTGGTCCTCTCTTCGGTTCATCAGTCTTCCTTTCAGCCGGTACTGGAACAGGTCGGTTGGCGACGCTCTGGTGCCGGTTAAAAAGGGGTAGTTGGTTAAACCCCTGGCCGCATTCCATGCACGTATAGGTCTCAGAACATTTCTTCAGCTGCTGGTCCAGCTTTTGCTTCGAAGCATAACTCTGGTTACAATTGGTGCAGTCGTGGGTCTTCTTCTCTTCGCCATGCTGGGTACGCACATGGTGGTTCCGGTTCCGACGGTCCGTAAAGGTCTTCCTACACTCTTCACAGGCATAAACATCAGTCCTGGTAACGGCAGTAGCAGCATCAGACTCCATCTTCATAAAATGTTTGCGAAGGCAAAATTGCAAAAGAAAACTCTCTAGCGATGTGTTCAGTTCGAGGGATCGAAACAGAATGACGCGACGTTACTATTCTCCGGAAATTAGCTCTTTTTTTAAAATGTCACGACAACGGGAGCGTTTTTCACCCATATTTTCATTCTCGGTGGGAGTTTGTGTTTGTTTCCTATAGGATTATAGGTTAAAGTTGGCAAAGTTAGAAAATTAGTATAGAAGTCTGTGGGAAAGAAACACAATGGGAATATACTAATCTGATTGGTCGATTAACTTCGTTGGTTAGTGTAGAAACATCTTGATCCTCATTAAATTTATTATTTAATATCATGTAGTTAGGGGTGTCATTTAAAGAACTTGCTAAATATAGGCCCTAACAATTAGTTACGGGGTCACTTAAGGATGTTACTAAAATAGAGCGTAGGAATTTATAAAAATATAGTTCCAGGTAGAAGCAGAGGATTCTGGGTAAAGACCAAAGGAACGTGCCTTTTATTGGGGAAAAACGTCATGGTATAATCCAAGAAAAGGATTCGGGGGGGGGGGGGGGGGATCCGAACCAGAAAGACAACTCTAGTTTAAACTACGTGCTGCTCTACTACAAAGAACTCTGGGGGTAATCCGCAGTAAATAAAGTCAATTTCGGGGATATGAAGGGGGATTGTCGGGTTTATTTGGGTAATTGCATTTACTCCTATTCCAACGAAATTACCTGCTGCACACCCTCGGTACTATAGCACAACGTGCTACTCTTAAAATCTACGGTATGGCGGTCCTAAATAGGATTCTTGAAGAATCCGTAGTAAATAAAAGTGGATTTTGGTGAATTGGAAGGATTGTCGGGTTGTTTGTGGTAATTAGATTTACTCCTATTCAATCGAGCGCACCCTCCGAACATACCCCTGTCCTATAAGAAGTTTTTAGGTCACATAGCAACCACGTGCTAAAATAGAAACCAAGATGGCGGCCTCCAGTATACAAAATGGACGGCGGAAACACGTATCACCATAACAAGACGCACCGCGCATGCGCACTAACATCACGTATCACTGTGGGTATGACGTCACAATATGGCCACTCAAGCGGGTTACCATAACAACACAACATGGCGCCACTGGGTCACGTGACATGACGTCACTTCCGGGGTCATCTACCGGGATCATCCAACCTATGCCTGGAACGTGCGAGCTATACTACTTACATGATCATGTATACCCACACGCGCACACAAGCGAGCACATATTATGCACAGCACAAGGATAATTCACACCCTCGATGCTTTTGTCACCAGTTCCCAAGATACTAATAGCGCAGTACTACTTTACCTCCGTTGGCTGGCGCTGTTTCCTTTTGGCTTGTATTCATCACAGTGCCACTTTTGTATTGGCTTGGTAACCTTTCTAAATATAGAAGAGTCCAAACACACTTTGTAACCTCAAATGGTCAGTGGGGATATGTTCGATTGGAGATATTTATTGTACTTCACTCAAAGTCGGGGCGCGGTGGCGTCGCGGTAACCGGTTCTCGTCAGATCACCGAAGTTAAGCAACGTCGAGCGCGGTTAGTAGCTGGATGGGTGACCATTTCAGCGACTGACTGGTGCTCCCGCGTTGTGTCCTTGGGCAAGGCACTTAACCCCGATTGCCTACCTGGGGGCACGATGACGCTGTGTACTAAGGCGTACTGCACGTCGATGGTGCGCATGTCTTCAACCTATCTAACCTTGCCTGTGCCGCGGTGCAGAGTTCAGAGTTATGATGTTGGGGAGCTGACAGCTGCTCGTCGTTGCTCGGTGGTTCTCTCCGGGTACTCCGGCTTCCTCCACCCGTAAAACTGTCACCGACATGATGTGACCCTGCCTGTTAATGTGTCGTTAAACCCTAATAAATAAATAAATAAATAAATTCACTCAAAGTCGGTGCGATGTTCATTTTTAATTATTAATTCTTGTGCTCTGTTTTGAATTGATTTCTCTCGCAATATAGTGAATTCTTCCGTACAAGGACAGTTCAAATCCCGTTAAAAACAATAAATCATCTTGCGAAAACAGGACAGAGTAGTCAATAATGCAATATAATGATTTTTGGACGACCTTCAAAAGTACAACTTTTTCCCGATAACGAAGTCTTCTGATATAAAAATTCGTTTTGCTTTAATCATTGGAGTGTTGATAAAGTAGATCACCATCGACCATGAATTCTAAATATAACAAAATAATAACTGGATTATGTCAGGCTGAGGGAATGAATAATGAACCTTCAACGAATCGCGAACATTTGCACGGGTACATCCTCATTAAAACCATTCAATTAATCCTTCTTTGTCGTTCAAACAGGTGCACATTCAATTGAATTCATTAATGCAGTCTTTTAACGGGACAAGTCAAGACATAGATTTTTTCAAGAAAGCAAGGAACTTCCATTCGACGTGAGTTGTTTTGTTTTTTTTCAAATAGGATTAAATTGCGAAATTCAACAATACGTGCCTTGGTTATAACTGAAGTTAACAGTGCCTTCTTATGAAGGTGATTTATTTTGTGATCGGTTATTTCTGGAAAGCTGAAACCCACTTCCGACAACACTCCTTATTTAACCTTCTCTGTTATCGGATAGAATAACCGCCACGAAAATAAGTGTGCATTATTTTCAAGAATGATCGGGCATTTTTGAGAAGAATAAAAGGGTTTCCTCTAAATCCTTTACCCAATATAACGGTCAAAACCGATCAGCGCTATTCGCAAAATCAACATTCACTTGTCATTAGCAGTAGTATGTCATGAGGTTTTCTCTCTTTTTCGGATGATCTCATGGGTGATCTTATGTGACGTCCAAGTCAAGTGACTCAGTGACGCCATGTTTCGTTATGGTAGCCGCGTGAGAGACTCCCTCAGTGACGCCATTACCATAGTGAGACGTGGTGTCAGTGCGCATGCGCAGGAGGTGTTGTTAGTGTGATTCGTGTTTCCGTCGTCAGTTGTGTATACTGGAGGCCGCCATCTTGGTTTCTTAGCCATCTTGGAAACCGCATTACATACTACTATTATTTTTTCATTTTTGTCTCAAAAGATGTGGGCAAGCACAAGAGGGGGTGTCCCCTCTTACTAAAAAAAAAATTGAAATTCGAGAAAAAACACAATTTCCTTGACGCTGAGCCCGTTTGTGTTCATAATTTCTTAGTTGCAACATCAATAATTAAGCCACAAAGTGGACGAACAAGTTGTGAAAGGCATCAGTAATTAGGCCACAATGTGGCCTAATTATTTATGCCTTTCACAACTTATAAATTGTGAACACAAACAGAACCAGAATCAAGTAAATTGCTAGATATTAAAATTTCTTCCCTGATGTTTGTTATATGGGTGAACATGGGGGGGGGGGGGCATGACTGAGATTTGGGGGCATCTGACCCCTCATCCCCCCATGGGTACGCCATTGCTCGAGGTTCTTCTGTAACATTCGTACTGTTGTCTTCGATGAGTTACCCTGAACGATAATTCTCCAATCAAACTCTTCACATTTTCAAATCTAATTCTACCCATTGTGATAAAATTATTTCATTTTTTCGCTTTTAAACACACACTCGACCCCGGATATTCGACCATTGTCCAGCCAAATACCCAGAGCCTTATGTATTATTTTTACATGATATGTTCGGCCCATGGCCAGGTTGCAGTCAATAATCTGTATATGTTTTTTATCACGTTTTATCATGTTAGGGATGAAATAAAGCTGAAAATGTAAACCGTTTGATCAGTTCATTTTATTGTTTAGGAAAACTCGTCGAAGCAAACACAGCACGTGATGTTTGAGTGAAAACAAGGTAAACACTCAGATGGGGCAGTTTGATTGTTTTGTCCATTCATTGATTGTGGTTTTCTCTTCCATTCCCCGCGTACTGCAGCTGTGTATTGTTCTGGAACTGGGCATTATTCATGGCTGACAATTTTCGTTATTGGAAGAGATTACGGGGAAGTTAGCTCCTATTAATTTCCTAAAGATACCAGTAAATTTCACACTCAGTGTGTGAGAATTTCATGAAAAATTGACATTTCAAAATGTTAGCGAATTTGTATCATCGATGTGTGCGTCATTTCAAAACTTCAGGCATTTTCCTGTAGAGTAGTATAAAAATACAGAAGCTGGCTTTTTACAATTTTCCCTAATCAGTTTGAATGTTTAACTGTCATTCTCTGTTGAAACCCATTTAAAAATAAGAAAACGGCGGTTTCACCATCTTTTGATGTTCTGTAACTTTTTTCATGTTCATTTTTTTCAACAGTGTGCGTATCGTGACATATATACACACAACTACACCCGCGTGTGAATGGATTAATCGATATAGCACGAGTGCCAGCTTCACGCGCGTGTGTCATTCAGTGTTTATTACACGCCTTCACGTCTATAAACACAATTATCAGAAGGGACACTCAGCAATTCATTTGACAGGATTTACTATCGACAAAAAGAACACATTTTATCACCAACTAAATTTGCGAGGGGGACCCGTGTTACTATTTCGTCCCCTGAGTTCCAATGCATTCTATGTGCTTACGGCACATAGAACGCATTGGAACTCAGGGGACGATTTTTTATCTATCTGTAGCGATTCAAATTGTAATCGCAGTGCACGATTTGTAGACAATTTGTGGAACTTCGCTTCTATTTCAAAATAGTCAGTCAACGATATCCGTTCCGCACATGTATGCGGAACAGATTTTCATTTTCCGCATAGTTTTGTGTTGCTGTACATGGGGATTTCATAGAATTGGCGTGTAATAAAATACAGATACTGTCATTTTCATTAATATAAAAGTCCAGGATTTGCTGACTGAAGGCTGTGGTGTACAAAGCATGAAAATATAATGCTTCAGGCTCATATAATTGACAGTAGACATGGGTGGTTCCTAAAATTCTGTAGCCGCATTCTTACCAAAACTAACAATAAAATAATATTTCCCCAGAACAACAAGTGGCCAAACCTGCTTCATATATCAAAGAGCGCAGCTAGGAATTGATTTTTTGTCAAACATAGTGCAGTGCATAATAAAAGTGGAAAGCTTCCTTGACAACTAACGCCATATTCTTTGCAAAATGTCACCACAGTATAGCAATTTTAAGAACATTGCTAAACAGTTGCAAAATAAAATGTAAAAGCATTTTGATCAAGCTCTGCAGCATGGAGATATTTATAAATAGTTGAGATAATTAATGGAAAACATTCCTGCAAATTATTTTTTGTCTGATAATAATAATAATAACTCTTTGGCCAGCCGCTGATTTGTCGCGGTCCTCATAAGAGAAGGCCATCATTCCCCCTGCACCCCACCCCCTCTTCCCCTCCTCTCCTCCCAGCATTCAGATATAAACTGCTTAATAGTGTCCCTCACTTCCACTTTTTCAATTTCTTCAATAAGCATTCCTACCCTCTCCCTCGTGTCCCCCTTCAGCCATCTATCCTTCGTTTCTTCACCCCACTTCTGCATTATTCTTCCAGTAAATTTTATTCTATGAGGTATATACTGTGGGCATTCCAAGAGAAAATGTTCCAGGGTCTCCACTACTCCAGAGTGGCACATTTGGCATCCCTTTTCCCCATCTCTCCCAATTTTTCCCCGAAGCTTCAGTGATCTTGATCTCAGTTTGAACAGCAGTGACCCTCCAAAGGTGCCATCTAGGTACTTCTCAAAAGCTGGCTTTTCTTTATATTGTAACCCCTGCAGTGATCTTTTCACGCTAACCCCTGCTCGCCAGTTTCGATTGCAATCTTCCATGACTCTCTCTTTGACAAACCTTTTGCCTTCTTTCATTCCTACTTCTATGTTTGTGACCTCTATAGAGTAATTGTCCATTAGTTCCCTCACATGTTTTGACCACCCCGTTTCTATATTAGAATTCCAAATGGTATCGAGCATCAATTTGCACCACCGGTTGTCAGGCAGGTTTCTCAAGTAGTTAAAGTAACACAGTTTTCCCAAATCTACCCTGTCCTTGATTTTCGTCCACCCAAGCTCCCCCCTTACTGCTTCCAAAGCTGCAGCATTACTCGACCCTGTTATCCATCTGCCGGCATCATTTTGAGTATTTTCCAACTTCTTAATAACGGTTTGGTTTAATGGAATCACGTCCGTGCCATACGTTATACTTGGTAAACCCACCCTCTCCCACAGTGTTTTCCCCACAAAGACCTTGTTGAAACTATTTTTCCCTAAAAGTTTTAGTTGGTTCAGAATTCTTTTCCCCTTCAGAATCAGTTTGGCTGAGTAATTTCTGTACACCCCTCTTCCCGTTATATTTATGCTTACCCCTAGATACTCATACTCTCCCGTTTCTCCTACAGTGATTTGTTTGCTTTCCCCTTCGGGGATTGAGAACTCCCCCACTCTCCATCTCTTCGTCATATCTACCTTGCGTCCAACGGGTATTACCTTGCTTTTATTTTCATTTAGTTCGAGCCGCCAAGTGTTCCCATATCTACCAACGATTTCCAGCAGTTTCTCTAGCCCCTGTTCAGTTCTAGACATTAACACCATGTCGTCCGCAAAGAATAAGCCTGGTATCTTTATGTCTCCAACATTTACCCCCTCCGCACTCTGAATTAGTTCGTCCCCTAAATCTTTAACATACAATGCAAACAAAATCGGTGAAAAGATACACCCCTGCTTGAGGCCTATATCCATAGGGACTCGTTTTGTAGTGATACTCCCTAGACTGAGTTGGCTTTGCACATCTGTATACAGTGCTTTCATGATTCCCACAAAGTCACCCCCCAGTCCGATGCCCTCGAGCTTTCGCCACATACCTTCCCTCCACACTCGGTCGTACGCTTTTTTCACATCTAGAAATGCCAGAAACATCTTTTTCTTTTCAGCCTTTGTTGATTCTATCAGTTGGGTGAGTGTAAATAGGTGATCAGTGACTCTTCGTCCTTTCCTGAAACCATTTTGAATTTCTCCTAAAAAACCTTTCTCTTCAATAACTTCCTCTAGTCTACCGTATATGACCTTACAGAATACTTTTCCGATGTTACTACTAACTGATATCCCCCTATAGTTATCTAGAACTTCCTTATCCCCCTTTTTGTGTATGAACGACACCTTACTTTCCCTCCACTCTCTGGGGACCTCTTGCTTTCGTAGAGCCAGGTTGAAAAGGTTTGTCAGGACTTCAATAAGTGCCTCCCCTCCATTTTTGAGGAATTCGTTCGGAATTTCATCAGTCCCTCCCGCTTTACCATTTTTTAATTTCGAGACCACGTTCCGCACTTCTTCTGCCGTTATTTCGCTACATACACGATTGGATAGGTTCTCCTCCACCAGTGTATTTCTTTTTGGTGGGGACCCACTGCCCCATCGCCTATCGTTTATCTTTTCCCAGTGCTTGACTAACTCTGAAGCGATACGGCCTTTATCTTCTGTACTTTCCCCATCCACTTTGATACTCTGCACACTACTTTTCCCCCGTTTATTTACCCAGTTCCAAAATACGTTTGAGCTCGAACCTCCCGTTTTCTTTATTGTTCTGGCAAGACTGCAATTGCGCTCCTTCTTATTATTATTCTTTATCTCATTCACCTTTTTCCGTGCCAGTTCATATTCTCCTTTCATTAGTCTCGTGTCATTGTTATCCATCCCTTTAAGCTTCCTACTTCTTCTGTAAGCAGCGCATTTTACCTTCCTTTCTTTTATAGCCTTTTTCAGTCCCTCGTTAACCCTGTATCCAAGCTCTCTCGTTGGTACCCTCACGCTTCCTATACACTCCTTCCCTGCCTCTGTTAGGCTATTTACTATGCCATCTGAAATACTCTGGACATTTGCATCCCTAGGTATACATTCAAGATTTGGTTTTAGTTTTTCCCGAAACTGCTTCCAGTCGGCTCCTTGTTTTAGTCCCCAAACTTCCTTGAAGGTATTTCTGTCTCTATTCGTCTTTTTGCCCATAATCTTAACTGTTATCAGGTTGTGATCACTACCCAAGTCATTTTTTCCCTCGTCATCTATTTCTACATCTATAACCTGCCTCCATACGCTAATGTCAGTGAGTATATAATCAATTATTGTTTTCTTATCGTTCCTCTCCCAGGTCCATTTACCCTTACATTTCGCATCCCTGTTCAGGATCTTTAAACCAAGCTCTTTTGATAGGTCCAACATCTTCCTCCCATTCGTGTTAATTTTCCTATCACCTCCCTGTATGCCCTCCTCCTTATCCCCGATGTGCCCATTGAAGTCCCCCATTAGGACAATACTGAACCCTCTGCTCCCAAGCTCTGTGATATTCGATCTAAGAGTTGTATATATTGAATCATTCCACTCGGGCTTACTTCCCTCCACTGCTAAGTATACAACACCAACGGCAACACTCCTGCTTCCTAACTTGATTTTTGCCCAGACTATTTCGTTGGATACTGGAATCTGAGTCCTTGCTTCTGTGAGATCTGTAATCAATGAGGGCTGTAATTCCTCTTTAGCGTAGATGCCAACACCCCCACCCCGTTTCTGACCCTCAGTTCGCCCAGCTCCTATCCACACGCAACCCTTCATCTGATCAACCCGCTCATCCCGTCGTATCCACGTCTCACTTAGACCCATTATATCGAAGTCTCCTTCGTCCATCATTGTTGATATTTCGCTTACTTTCTTGTGCAGACCCTGGATGTTGCAGTACCCAAACTTAATGAATCTTTGTTTTTTTGTCATCACTGGCACATTATTATAACCCTGGTATGTCCCTGTATTGTGCATGTTTGTTGTTCTTCCTATGTTCCCAGCATTTGTGCCACTCTGGGTTACCGGCTGTGGTCCCCTACCCCCCTTTTCTCCAAAAAAGGCCCAGCCACCTGTAAGATTTTTTGGCCCAACAGGTCTGTACCCATCCTACTTAAATGCAATCCGTCTCGCCCATACAACTCTCCTTGTCCCCAGAATGAATCCCAGTGGTCAATGAAATGTACTCCCAAGTCTTTGCAGTGCTCTTCCAGCTCCTCGTTTAGTGCCATAATCCGCGAGTTCCTCTCATTCCCACCACCCATAACGGGGAGCACCCCTGAAACGATGATCCGAGCATTCCTGCTAAGTAGCTTACTAATTAGGTCCTTGTATGTGTCCACCAAACGAACTGATTTCCTCTCCCTGATGTTATTGGACCCCACATGTAATACCACTACCGGATCAGGCCCCGACCCAGCTACAATACCGTCCACTCTATCCCTCAGGTCCTCCACTTTAGCCCCCGGAAAGCACAGAACTGTTCTATTTTTACTGTCCGGACCACAGACAACCTTGTCGATCCCCCGAACTATGCTACTTCCCGCAACCACCAACTTACTTTTGGACCTCGCCCTATTTATCTCCTCTAGTCTCCTATTGTTTACAGCGTCCTCTTCCTCTCCAACAGCCCCACTCGGAATCAATATCGGTATCGGTATCTTTGACCTAGGATTACTCCTATCCTTGTCCCTCCGTCTCTTTCCAGGCCCTGAGCTACCTGGACTACTCCCCTGGTCTTCCCCCGGATCCCTCCTCCTTTTTCCTGGCCTAGACCCCAAGCTACTATCTGTTGCAACTACCTCCATCTCCTCCTCTGTCTCTTCCGAATCGAGCACATCAAATCTGTTTCTGGTGCTGCACTCCCCACTGCCTTTGGACTTTACACCCCTATCTACCTGCTTCTCTGGCCCCCCTTTCCTACCACTTTTGGTAGTCCACGCCAAACGCTTTACAGCATTGCTCCGGCCTGGGCCCCCCTCATCTGTCCTACGTACTTTTCTAGCAGCCCCCACCTCATCACCTACCTCATTCACATCAAAGGTTCTACCCCCATGTTTCCTCTTGGAACCACCGACAACCTTCCATCCTTCTCGGAAAGCCACTTTCACAGGCGTAACTCCAGACAGCCCCGCCCTACCAAGTTTTCCCTTCAGCTCAGCAATCTCCCCCTCAAACTTAACAATTGTCTCAAGTAGGCGGAGGATTTCCTGACAGTTTGCACATACCTCTCCATATCCCATCGAGCGACAGTCCCCATACATCATAGAACACTGTTTACAAACTTCAAGCCCAATATCGCCATCGGTGGCCCCACCAACCCGGCTCTGACCGACACCCCCAGTGACCTCTGTCTGCACACCAATACTTACTCCGTTGGCACCGTTGACCTGGACCGCGATACTACACGTATTTACCTCCATACTTACCTCCGTCTGAACAGACTTGCTCGCCATCATCAAGACAAAATTACGCGATCGGACAGGGAAAATTGTAAACACGCGACAAAAGGCAACACGACGAACCGTTCGACAACTTAGCGCTCACAGTTTTATTTAAGGCCTCCTAACTTTGTCCCAGTTACTATACTAAACTAACTCCCCACAAAGTTGAATAAAATAACCTGAAAATGAAATATATATGATTAGTAAACAATAAAAATACTTAATTTCGATTCGTAACCAAGGAGACTTCTTCTGTATACTTGCGGATCGAGATGTCATGCTCCTGATAAGGAGGTAAAACGGATAAATTGCAAGAATATTTTCTTTATAACATCCGATTATTGCCTTATTAGTGTCAGATTGCTACTGCAACCTGGCACTAATAAGACGATAACCTGACGTTGTTGAGGGCATAATTTTGCCAAATAGCAAACGTTGTTATAGCCTTCACTACAAGCATATTCAACGTCTCACGATTTCCCAAAATCAAAGGGTTCGTCAACTTGGTGTTGAGTAGCGCTAGCAAAGAGAGTCAGAAAAACATTATCAACGTCCTTTCCTTCACCTTGAAACTGGGGCAACTGTACTTTTCAGTAAAGCCAAATATGGACCTTTAGAACTCAACCAGTTAATGGCATCACTGTTGTACATTGATCCCTGTAGGCCTACGATGATCATTACACAACAGTTGCGTACCTTCAAAGCCTAAAATTCATTCGGACAATAAAAAATAGCTCGACCTTCTTTATCACTAAAGAGTTTTACAATTAGTTAATGTTTGATATTGGGTTTATTTGGCGGGGTGGGGGTGAAGAAGCACGTGCTCCCGGTGCTCACGTTTCGGTAAGTACCAGACCTTCAAGTCAATTTATTTTTCTGACGACGGAAGAATCTGGAAGATGATATATCACACGAGACAAAATACGTGCAGAAGAGTTCCAAGCCAACAAAAGAAGTAGGCTATGTATTTTATTATATGTTTTTTCCGTTAAGTGCTATAAATTTTATTCAGAATAAGTCAAAGAAAATAGTATTTTCACTAACGAGAGATATTAAAGATTTATCTTCACTTGTTGCCTACTTTCGGAATTATTTTTGGTTTATATTACATTTTTCGTGTTTCTGGGTTTCAGATTGTTTTGTGAAATTATCTTTTTGTTTCGATTTTCTGTTTTCTCCGTATAACCCTTTACCCAACTTATTTATTTATAGTGTTTACGGTCACTTTCCACATTTTGTTTATCTCATGAACGCAACATAGGGATGACGTCAAGTTGAGTAAATGGCTCTTTACCTCATGTAACGGAAAAATTTCGGCTAACGAAATTCACACAAAATCGCCATTCGAATTCTGTATAGTCAACCTTTCCTTCAAAATTCTCATTAGAACGATCTCGTTCGAGAGTTCATACACTATGTTCTTCAGGGAAAAAGTGTTATTAAAGAAATTGTTTCGCTGGCGTAGTCTTCTGGATGTGTTAAGTGTAGAGTTAAACAGGAAAAAGTAAAAACCTAAATCCCTCATTGGGGTGGTTCTATATGTTATGAACAGATACACATTATGTTTGCGAAAATCCCCCAAATCAATTGGGTTCATATTCACTCAACCCAGTTGATTTCAGTTAATTTTTAACCGGGCAACTGATAGTTGAGTGTTTAACCGTATCAAGCTGTTTTTCAATGCCAAGCTTACAATCGGCAGTATTTTTCCAAATAGTCGCTTAATATGGAACCGTAACCACAAATAATAAAAAAAATATTTTTGAGTGGAGATCAAAACCATTTCATCAATGAGGACAAGCAAATATTACTGTATTTCCGCTACTTGTGAAATGTCATTTTTCATCATCCTCGTGATATAATATCGGTGTATGCTCAAAAAGTGTAAACAGGGTGCGAACTGCGCATCGTCATTATGGATTTGTGCACAGGTAAAATGGCGGAGTTTTTCAACGGCTAGATCAAGTTTTCATTTATCGTCCCTCATTTTAACCCTTTGAACGCTGATGGTGTCTTCCAAGACAGTACAATATCAGAAATTGGAAGGATCCATATTCATTACCTGGGGTAGACCATTCAATATTTTCAACGTGCAGCTTTGGGCTGCACGTTGAAAATATTGATTGATTACCCCACACATTCACTGAACGATCATTCTACTTGGTGAAATTATAACGTATTATGTTCCTGGACCAGAAAACGATCTTTAGGATTCAAAGGGTTAAATAATTGGGGAATATTAAACCACGCACCAAACTTCTACTCTTTTACTGAAACCATTTTAGAAACTGAAAGAAGCACAATGCCCTCGCAGTGTAATCAAGTAGTCAAAGTCTAACTCGTTAATATTGATAATAATAATAACACTTCGGTCAGCCGCTGATTTGTCGCGGTTCTCTGATAAGAAGGACTTGATTAACCGCCTGCCTCGAAGTACACCACACCCCAATATCGCTTCTCTCCTCCCAACACCCGGAGACGAACACTTTCATGACGTCCCGTACCTCAGTCTTCCCAATTTCACCCATGAAAATTTTAACCCTCACCTTTGTGTAACCCAGTAACCGTATACCCTTCATTCTCCTACCCAACTTTCCCATTACCCTCCCAGTGAATCTTATTCTGCCCATCTGGTATTTTGGGCCTTCTGAAAAAACTATTCCGATATCTTCATTACTACCAAATTACCCATTTGCTGTTATATGTAAACGATGTTGCCGAAGCATTTTGAAGGCAATTAAAACATTGGTCAATTGTGTGATTAAACTATACGAAGGTTAGGTTATCCAAACTCTTTGGGAATCACTTGTATTTGTAAAACTAGAAGTAATTTTAGATAGGTCAGTTCCCCGTGGGAATCCCGGAAAGTGAAGCAGTGTTTGTTTACTATGGCAAACAAGCTCTGTTTTACTGGTAAAATAGGCCCAAGTTACCAATGCATGGGGAAAAAGTCTTCTAAAATAGGCAACATGGGTAGAAACGATTGGTTAAATTTGACTTTATGTCCATGTTGCGGTCAGGATTAGCCATTGCGCAGAAATATGTGACTTTAAACACCAATAAATAAATAAATAAATAAATAAATAAATAAATAAATGAAAGGTCAGTACTCTCTGTAATATGCATGAACTCTTGTTGCGTGCACTTATATAAGTTGATGACGTATATAGATGATATCCAATGGGTCTCCAGTTTGAAGTGAAATTCACGAAACGAGTTCCATAACCTAATTCGGGCCTGAAAATAAAGAGTTTACGTTTGCATTTCGTTTTAGGAAAAAGATTATGAAACAATGTGTCACGCTGGAAAACGCTTGTGTGTTTGGTGTTAGTAAAGTTTGAACTGAAAAAATAGAAATTGATTGAGTTGGAATTAATACAATGGGAATGAGTGATTTGTTCGATATTACACATTTATACACATTACACTAAAAATTCTACAGTTCAATAAAGCAATCAAATACACCCATAATGCTTAGCAAAAAAAAATGTTTAATGTTTATTTAATATTACACTCTAAAATTAGTTGGGTTAAAAATCAACCCAAATCGACTGGGTTGAGTGAATATGAACCCAATATTCACTCAACCCAGTCGATTTGGGTTGATTTTTAACCCAACTGATTTTAGAGTGTATATGTATAAAAAAACACCCAACTTAAACCCGTTAGACTGCCTTACATTTTTAAAGAAAAACTAGGTTACACAGTAATAAAATTGCTACTTTATCTTTTCTCCTTTCAGATACCACGGGGAAAAGGAAACATCTAGCATGCGTCATTATTATATTTTTGGAATTTTTAAATACATTTGTAACATTGTGTAATCCTCAGTTTTAGACAATTATCCCATATGTGCCGCATTTACCACCTACTCGAGTTGATTGCATCCAGACTATTTATTCACTAACTGACAAATAACTACACATATTGTACACATTGTTTACCCAAGAACTAGTAAAGCAGAAAGTAAAATGACCTGAAGGCACTGCGAATTTTACAGCTCTGTAATACTGATGTCTGTACAGCTGGATGGCTGGAACGCATATTGGTCACATTTTGAAAACTGTCTCCATCGCCGTCATCTTGGGACCGGAAATTTCTATAAATAAATAATGTTCAACGACAAATAAAAGGGGTCGTCTCGCTATGCCGGTTGCTATTGTTTAGTAAAAATGTGTGAAGATTAAGTACATCAAAGGGAGAAGGATAATAGTCCGTTTCTTATTCGTTTACTCATTTAATGATGAAGTTGGTTAACGCGACTGGACTTAATCAGTTTCTCTACAACAAGTCGGAAAAATCTTTCATAAGTTTGCTGAGTTTTATTAGGCAGTAGCCCAAACACTAATGGACACATCTTATTTTCCACAAAAGCATGAATAGTGTACAATTGATAAAAAACATCAGGGCACTTGTTGAATGTTCCATCACAAAAATAAATTTCCGCACTTGATAAATGTTGTAGGTTGTTTTCAGTTCCAAAGATAAGCATCTTGTTGTTGTCCCCATCACATGCTATTAAAAAGTCCTCTCCAGCAGTTGTCTTTGTGTATATTTCAGGAAGATCTATATCGGATCGTTGACGTGGTAATGGTGGTCTTGATTTTGAACGGGAGCGGTAGAGTGCTGATCTCACACTGTAGAATGTGGGTATCTTGGCGATAAACCCTGGGTCAAAATCTTCTCTACGTAGGTCTGGAAAAAAGAAACTAGGTTATGTAAAAAATGCTAATAGTTTATCGTCACCCCACCCCACCCACCCCTAGTCTCCCCCATTCTCCCATCTTTATTCTCTCTTTCTATCTCTCGAACGAATGAATGAATGATTGCTAATAGTCTCGCCCTATTCTCCCATCTCTATTCTGTCTCTCTCCATCCCTCAAATGAATGAATGAATGAATGAATGAATGAATGAATGAATGAATGAATGAATGAATGAATGAATGAATGAATGAATGTGACACGCCTCGGAAACAAAACGGTACTCTTGATTGAACAAAAATAAATAAATACTCGGGATACTTACTTGCAATTTCTTCTTGGTAAATAGAGGAAGCAGTGTTGGATCCATCTATCATTTTACGTTTCAGCTTTGCCAAATATGCATCTACTGCTACTTGCTCTATATCTGCTTCATGGTTATGCTGGTTGTTTTGTGTTGTTACAATGTCATTCATTGTGTTGATGGTCCCTCTACAACCTGTCTGGCAGCATGTCCAATGTATCCGGTCGTTGTTTCAAGATTTTATTCTGTATTTGAACCCTTCGAATATTAGATTTCTGCCCCCAAGTCTGTTTGGGAATAAAGTTAACATTCACTTGAGCGTTAGCCATGCTAAATGATGTGAGTAAGTAAATAATGCTGCATATTTATACACTTTATACACGTGAAGTTCGGCGAGTACAAAAAAAAAAAATAAAAGAAACACATCTCCAAATTGTCGATGCAAAAATCACAACACCGTTGAAAACTTCTAATCAAGTTAAAATACACGGTTTTCATCAAAGATGTGTGTGTTTTTTAAATAAATTATGTTAAAAAAAGACAAAAAATACAAAAAAACACATCTCAAAATTGTTGATGCGAAAATCACAACACAATCACAACGCCGATGAAAACTTCTAATCAAGCTAAAAAAACACACACATATTTGATAATAACTAACCTTTGATTTTATTGCGTCAGTGGTGTTAATTAATTTCTGCCGACCGGCATAGCGAGACCAACCCAAATAAAATTATCCCTTGGTTTTCACGTTCCCGACGCCTCTCAATCGCCGATCACTTTTTAACCCTTTACCAAACGCCCGCATCCGTCCGCATAATTTGCAAATTGAGCAGTTGAAAAAATTTATATTTTAAAAAATATTTCAACTAAACCATATCATGTGACTCCCTCATTGGAACGAGCTCATCTAGCTCGTTCCAATGAGGGGGTCACATGTTACAGTGAAATGTTTGGAAAAATGTATACAAAATAGTAACTAAAATAGTAAATTTTGATATTTGCTACGTTGGGTAAAGGATAGAAGAGTATACTGTGATGTCTGTGAAAAATGTAAATGATGATGTGCACATTCTTCGTGTCAATGCAAATTGAATATTTACGATATATTTTAGTTTTATTACTTTCCAAAGTGTGACTTACTGGGATTTCCGGGTTTGATTATAAACGATAACTTCACAAGTGAATTATGCATCAACAATTGGGTCATGTATCCGTGCGCGCAAACGAAGACGCTTTGAAGTGGGCGTAATGTGGACTTCATTGTTTTGTTTTGTTTTTTTTAACCCTTTACCTAATATGAAAAGCAGGAGACACTTGCAAAATAAATTCTTGAATAGCTATTATTTTCATTTTGTGTCTCAAAACATAGGTTATGACCCCTCATTGGAACGAGCTCGACGAGCTCGTCCCAATGAGGGGGTCATAACCAATGTTTTAGAGACAAAAAAAAATGAAAACAAAATGAAAATTAATTAGCGATTTTTGAGAATAACGCTGGCCGTTACGTTAGGTAAAGGGTTAAACAATATAATTACCGTTAATAATGAAAAGTAATAAACAGAGTAATCGCTTGACTGGACCGGTTCAGTGAAATAATTCATTCGAGGCGAGGGACTATATTATAAAACACTCGTGCGCATTCGCGCACTCGTGTTTGTAGAACGCCCCTCACCTCTCTTGAATTATTTCACATAACCAGTCCAGTCAAGCGATTACTCTAGGTATTATTGATATATTATTATTATTATTATTATTATTATTATTATTATTATTATTATTATTATTATTATTATTATTATTATTGGTGTTTAACGACACCTTCTACAGCCAGGGTCACCCCGTGTCGGACAGTTTTACGGGTGTAGGCAGCCGGAGTACCCGGAGAGAACCACCTAGCAACGGCTAGTATCTGCCAGACACTCTGACGTACTAACACCACACAAGCAGGGTAATCATTAGTTGAAGGAATGTGCACCATCGACGTACACAGCGTCACCTTAGTGCCTTAGTACACAGTGCCACCGTGCCCCCACGTGGGCAGTCGGGATTAAGTGCCTTGCCCAAGGACACAACGCAGTACCCCTGGCGGGGATCGAAAAGTGGACCTCTCAGTTTGAAGTTCAATGCCTAACCACTGAGCAACTATGCTCCAATTGATAAATAACAAGTGTCGAGATTAAAAAATTGATGCAGTGTTATTTGTTTTCGTGCAAGGTGAATGCTGCGACGTTTAATGAAATTAAGAGTTTTTATGCTCTCTCAGCATGGGAACGATATGGCCTTGCATTGTGGTCCATGAATACAGAGCGAGTAGCCAACGGATGGTTGTCAAAATGAGGCACGACAGCCGAATTTAGAATGTCCCGGATGTACTGGTGACCACTGAGATTCCCACGTACAGTCACCATATCGATTTTACAATCATGAGAGAGGCATCCCCAGATCATTACTGGTCGTCCATCATACGAAACTGTAGGTCTGAGGTTCCTGGGCACGTGAGCAGTATTCCTATGCCTCCATGCTCTCAAGCGACCATCTGTGACGTGAAGCAGTAACATACTCTCGTCTGACCAATGGACTGTCCTCTACGTCCTGAGATTCCAATGTTGTCGTGCCATACACCACTCCAAACATTGTTTTTGATGCTGGTCGGACAGAGTTGGACGATTGATGACCCTTCTGGACCTCATACCCAGTGCTTTGAGGCGGTTTCGGACAGTTTTGTTGCACAACAAACGCCTATAGGGGAGCCAAAGGCGTTTCAAAACCCTACTTGAAGCAAAGGGTTCACGCCGAACGAGGCGTGCCAGACTTCGATCTTCCCAATGAGAGCTCTTTTGGGGTTGTCCGGGCCCTGGTCAGTCCTTAACATCGTTAATTTGTTGATGTGTTCGACAGGTCTGCTGATGATTGAATTACTATAGCTAAGTTGCCTTCCAGTAGCTTTGAATGGCATACTTGTTGCATGCTTGCCAACGATTCGCCATCTTACGTGCCTCTGACAGTCTCCTCCTTGCCATGTCAACGTTTATTGATAAAAGAAGTGACCAATTTTCTTGTTTTATACCCAGATATTGCATGTGGATAACAGAGTTTTGTGACATTCGTGGAAAGCATGCTTCACGTGGACGAGGGGATGTGTTTGGGGTATGCTTTCAACCAGAAACATTACGTTTCACTAGATGAAATGTACTGCAAGACATAGAAATCATTAAAACATAATAATCAGTAACAGCAACTTCACCCTCTTGAAACATTTCAGGGGGTTCTTAATTAAGTCCCAGGTGTATATCTGAAGCCAGTCCCGTAAATGTCTTCAAATGTTTTAAATGGATATAACTTTTTCGACAAAGGTTCACAAAAAGATTAGTGTCAGGCATGGAAATTAGGATTGGTCGGAAAACCTGAAATATTTCATTATGTTTCCTCAGCCTATGCTACACTTTGAAAGTTAAAAGTGTGATTATTTATTTATTTATTTATTTATTTATTTATTTATTTATTTATTTATTTATTTATTTATTTATTTATTTATTGGTGTTTAAGGTCACATACTTATGCACAATGGCTAATCATGACCGTGACAGCTTTACAGGTGGAGGAAGCCCGGAGAGAACCCCGAGCAACGACGAGCAGCTGCCAGCTCCCAAACATCGTAACTCCGCCTTGCTGAACAGTCAGGGTTAGATTGGTTGAAAACATGCGCACCATCGACGTGCAGTGTGTCTTAGTACATGGCGTCATCGTGCCCCCATGTTGACAATCGGGGTTAGGTGCCTTGCCCAAGGACACAACGCGGGAGTCCGAATCGATCGCTCAGATTGTCACCCATTCGAGGACTAACCGGACTCGACGTTGCTTAACTTCGGTGATTTGACGAGAACCGGTTACCGCAACGCCACCGTAAGAAGTGATTAAGAAAATGAAAAAAATAATGGCGGAGTCCACTTGGCGGTTTTGGCCGTTTTTATAAGTTGTGGATTAAAGGTCTGTATTTGATGCGTGGGAGTCCACCTCTCTTACCCGACCGACTAACCTTGCCAGGCGAATAGCCAGGTGTCCGTATCGAGGGGTGGGGGGGGGGGGGATCTTGGGGGGGGGGGAGGTGACCAAGCATTTCTATCACCTTTAGGCCAGATTACCCTTAGAAGTGAGGAAATCCAGGCAGCGCTTAACATTTTCAGGGCATTTGACCCTGACGGTTTAAATCCCAGACTCCTAAAAACTGCTCTTCCAGTCTAGCTCCTCATTTGACTGTGGCTTTCAACAGAATGCTAAGTCAATCATATTATCCAGAAGAGTGGAGGAGAGGGAACATTGTTCGAGTTTATAACAGTGGAGGCCCCCATTGTGCAGCTAACTACCGACACTACGTAACACTGCTTAGCTATACAAGCAAAGCACTAGATAGATACATCTCCAAAAATCATACGTTTCCTTCAAAACAACTCTCTGCTGATCCTCCTTCAATCCGGGGTTCTCCCTCCGACTGTACCGTTCTGTCGCTAACGGATATATATCATCTGATGAGGGCAGTTCTCGATGACAATTAAGATATTCGAATAGTCTTCTGTGATATCAGTAAACCGTTCGATAAATTATAGCACGCAGGACGTCAGAATAAACTTTAACACAATGAACTCACTGCCCCCCCCCCCCCCCCCCCTTCTTCGGTGGTTTCGCAGCCACTTGAAAGTCAGGCAACAACGCGTGTTTATTAATTCTGTAACTTCATTATGGAAATATGTAATTCCAGGCGTTTCCAATGGTTCCATCCTAGGTCCAATGTTATTCTTAATATACTATTCAAAAAAGTACAGGCTATTTGATAAAAGTGAGATATATAAAGAAATATATTTATATTTTCATCAAAAAGACAGTAGAGGCATAGCACTGTGACATCTGGTGAATGATTTCAGCGACAGTTGGGTGTCTGACAAGCACACCTTCCACGTACTGAGCTGTAGAAGACATGGGCAGTCAGTCAGAGAATTTACAACATTCAGTCCAAGACCTCAATGCCTTGTAAATCCGCCTCGGTTGGCGAGACAAGCGCGGATCCGACGTAGCATACTCCTCACCAAACGTCCAATATCAGCTTGACTGATGTTATTCCATTCTACCTGCAGTGCAACAGTGAGTTCCTGGACATTGCTAGGGGACTGTTGGCCTTGTCGTAGGCGCCTGCCAAGCATATGCCAGACGTGCTAGATTAGTGAAAGGTCTGAGCATAGTGCTGGCCAAGGCAGTGTAGTGATGTTCTGCTCCTGGGGAAACTCTGTAGCGACACGGGCCCTGTGTGCTCTTTCATTGTCATCTTGGAAATGAATCGACGGCCGTGACCACATGAGCTGCTAACATGTTGCCACGGTAGTACTGCCCTGTGACACGCCCTTGGGTGACATGTAATGCTGTTCGGCTTGTCATGGTTATGCCTCCCCACATCATAACCGATCCACCACCAAAACGATCATGCTGCCTAACGATTACGTCATGGTATAGTTCGTTCGTTCGTTCCGCCACCGCCACACTCTGTTTCGCCTGTCATGGAAGACGAGAGTGAACCTCGATTCATCGGAAACATGGCGTTGCTCTACCAACGATTGTCGTGCTGTCGTGCTCCACACCAGTTACGTCTTGCTGCGATGTGACGTTCAGTCAAACGTCGTCGAACGTCCAAATTCCAGCTGTATAGTTGATTTCGAATAGTCTGACCACTGACTCGCACATCTGTCGATCAGTGCAGCTGTTGTCCAATTTCTGAGGCACTTTGATGGTGATTACGTAATGCTGTGGTTCGGATGAAACGATCCTGGTTAGCAGTTGTCGCCCTTGGAGGACCTGACCAACGTCTGTCATCAACATTGCATGTTTGACGGTAGCGTGACCACAACCTGCTAATCATCGATTGAGTAACGTTGCCAATTTGAGCTATTGCAGTATGTCGGTTGCCTGCTTCTAACATGTCAACGGTACGTAAACGTTCGTCAGGTGTCAGTCTTCTCATACCTCGACCAGAAACTATTGATAAACGAGTTTATACCAAGAATAGAACGATGAGATCTCCAAAAAGCCTGTCCAGTGCAGATGAAAATGTCAAAACGTAGCCCACAGACATTAACGCGACGCTCGTTCGAAAAACCTGCACGAATTTTTCGTGGGCCGGTGACATTCACGATCCACAATAAACTTGGTAACATATTGATGTGTCCAAACACGCGTATCCAATACTATTTTCCGAAAATATCAACATCAGTTTGGATATTCTCTAAATTTTTTGAATAGAATATGTATGCTGAGCCAAAAAAGAAAGTATAATAGAAACAAATGTGAAAAGTAGCATAAAGGATGTAATATAATAGTTCTGATGTTCCATGTTTGGGAACAAGAAGTCGTGCAAAGAGTTTAATGACATGTTGTTGTTGTCCACCCGTATACAATTTTTCTACGGATTTCAAAATAGCACGTGCTACCCGAGAATATCAAATTGAATGGGTGACCGACGATTTTCTTTGTGTCATGTTGTGCTAGAGAGCCTGGGTTATTAAGAAAACGCTCTAGTTTTTGTCTTGCGGCATTTAAAAAAAAAATGCCAAGGTTAACCGAAAATCAGAGGTTGCGTGCCATTGGTATGCATGAGGCTGGGATACATCCAAATGAGCTCGCTGTTGAGTTCGGAGTCACTGTGGCCACTATTTACCGTCTCATTGGAAGGAATTGAACCACTGCCGACCGACTGCGTTCAGGTCTACCAAGAGTTGCGACCCCTGCACAAGACCGACACATCAGGACGTCTCACTTGCGGGATCGCTTCCTTCCGGCGACGAGGACAGCAGCAATTACTCCTGGTAGAACTAACAATAGAATCAGTGCACGAAACTGTCCGCAACAGACTCGCTGAACACGGCACCCGAAGTAGGCGTCCATACCACGGACCAATCCTTACCCAACGTCATCGTACCGGCAGAATGGAATGGGTATGTCAGCGTGTTCGCTGGACTCAGCAGCGTTGGAGTACAGTTCTTTTTAGTGATGAATCACGATTTTGTCTACGGCGCGCTGATGATAGGGCAAGAGTGTATCGCCGACGAGGAGAACGGTTTTCTGATGCTTGCGTGCGGGAATGCGACCATTTCGGTGGGGGTAGTGTAATGGTTTGGGTCGGAATTTCCTTGCACCATCGAACGCAGTTGATCCTCATCGATGGTAATCTGAATGGACAACGATGTATGGACAAAATACTTAACGCTGTTGTTGTCCCGTTGTTCAACGCTAACGTCGGATTGCAGTTATTCCAGCAAAACAATGCCCGATGTCACGTGGTGCGTATCTGTCGTGACTTTGTTGAGGAGCAGAGCATCGAACTTCTTCCCTGACCCCCACTTTCGCCAGAGTTGTCACCAATCGAGCAACTTTTGGATCAATTGGACCGTCGGGTACGATTTTATGATCTTCAGACGTTTGGCGATTTGTGTAATGTTTTAAGGCAGGAGTGGAATGCAATATCACAAGGTGACATCCAGAGACGTATCAGGTCCATGCGCCATCGTGGTCTTGCCATCCAAGAGGCAAACGGTGGGCATACACGCTATTGACTGCATGTGTGAACTTTTCTTTTCACCCCATGTCTGAATTGCGACGCCTGACGTGACGCTGGCAACAGTAATACATGAAATTATGCAAATTCAAACAGCTAGACTCGAAATATGAATTTACAATAATTTGCCTGGGATTAAGGTCGATAATACTAAAATAATTGCTCCTCAAAGTTTATTATACTTTCTTTTTTGACTGAGAATATACAAAGGATAGTGTTGACAATATTAACTGCAGCATAAGACTCTTCGAAAGTGATTCCGCGCTCCTCCTTGTTGACAAAAAACCCCCTTGTTGGCAGTAGAAATTATTAAAACGATATCAAAGGTATTGACGACTGGGCTAAATCCTGGCTTTTCAAATTCAATCTAAACAAAACTAATTCAATGGTAATTACCCGAAAGATTTCCAAATTGATCAAACCCCATCCTCATGTTGCTCAAAACATAAACCACGTCCAAAAGCACAATCACCTCAGCTCAACGTTCAATGAGCGCGGCATCTGGTGTTTTCATATTGCTGAAATATCGACTAAAGGTGACAAAGATTAGCGATGATTAGGTATCTAAAGTAGATATGATTGTAAAATCCCTTAAAAAGTCTACTTTTCTTTCATACGGCCCAACTTGGAATACGCTGATATTGTGTGAGACAACTGCAGTACTGGGGAATCTCAAAGTCTCGAAAACGTTCAAATTGAGTGGGACAGGCTTTGTATGAGAAGTGGAAGTAAAAATTCATTGCACAATGAGATTGGTTGGGAAACCTTGGAGTGCAGAAGCAAAAACAAACATAAGCTCATACAATATTTTAAAATGTTCCATGGCTTATCTCCCACTTAGATTTTATTGATGATACCCCCTGCCCTGTTCGAAACGCAGATCTATCTCCTTCAGAATATGTCTAATTTGAATACTTTACAGTGTCGAACGAGGCATCATAATCATTATTTCTCCATTGACAACTAAACTCTGGAACGAAATACCGAATGAGGTGAGAGAAAATAAAACCTTGCAATTTTCAAAACTTATCTACACAAAGACAGACGCATTATTCCCAATTCTATATGACCCATAAATCACGAGAAACTCAAATCATCCATCAAGGAATCCATCTAGAATGCAGCAACACACAAGACAGCTTGTATAAAAATCACCTTTCTGACTCTTCATCAGTCACTGTGGCGAACGTGAACGTTAAAAGGGGGAGAATAATTTAATACGTTAAGGAAAATTGGTACTTGACGAGCAGACGACACGGTAAACAAATATCTGCAGACGGATCAGTAAACATATGTATGTATTTCTATAGGTATTTATGTAATTGCACTACATCATATGTGATACACTAATCCTATTGTCTTATAGGCGTTTATTATTATTCAATTTTACAGCCCCATTGGTATTAATTTATTTCTACAGCCCGGTAGGTATTAATTTAATAATCAGCCCTTTATGTATTAATTTACAGGGGCGGCGGAATGATTTTCAATGTGGGGGGGGGGGGGGGGGCTGGATCTGGTGATGGATGGTCGTCGTACGAAAATCTTAAATTCCAGGGTCCCAAAACCCCCATTTCCATGCATCTGAGCGGATATTTTGAGATTTTTCAGGAGATGTAGAAAGATTTCGCTCTTTGAGAGCCGTTAAAAAACGTCGGTAAAGCATGCAGGTGAGGTCTATTTATCAGCTTTGGTCATTATGACCAAAGCTGAGAAATAGATCTCACCTGTATGCTTTACCAGACGTTAACGGCAATTATACTGTCTGTGGATTATCTTGTCTGGGGGTGAATTTGGTACTTGTATGTCTGTAAGATTACGATCTATTTCAGTTAACCGATTTTTTAACAGAATGTATACATTTTAGCGTTTGCTGCCACTTACTGCAAAAAATGATCCGAAATCCATCGACACTGAACCAGTACGAGAGAAACATAGACGGCGAAAATATGGGGGAGGCTCTGGATCCTCCCCTTGTTTCACCAGTCATTGGTTGTGTTAAAATATATGCATAAAAAACATGGCCAGGCAAAAAAGTGTGGGGGGGGGGGGCTGAAGCCCCCACCCCCCGGTTCCGCCAGCCCTAATTTAATAATATAATCCGCTAGGTATTAATTTAATGCTCTAGCAATGTATGTATTAATTTAATAATCAGTCCTGTTGGAATTAATTTAATAATCAATCCTATTGGTAATATTTTAATCATACAGCCAGCCCTGTAGGTATTAATTTATTTCTACAGCCCTGTAGGTATTAATTTAATAATCAACCCGTATGTATTAATTTAATAATCAGCCCTGTGAGTATTAATTTAATAATACAGACCGGTATGTATTAATTTAATTCTACAGCACTTTAGGTATTAATTTAATACTCATCCCGTATGTATTAATTTAATAATCTGCCCTGTAGGTGTCAAATTAATAAAACAGCTCCAATGTGTTAATTTAATTCTACATCCCGGTAGGTATTAATTTAATAGTACAGTCCCGTGTATATTAATGAAATAATACAACCGTGTACGTATTAATTTAACCCTTTACCTAACATGAAAAGCAGACGACACATGCAAAACAAATTCTTGAATAACTAATTTTTTTCATTTTTTGTCTCAAAAACATAGGTTATGACCCCTCGTTGGAACGAGCTCGACGAGCTCGTTCCAACGAGGGGTCATAATCTATGTTTTTGAGACAAAAAATGAAAATATTTTGAAAATTAATTGGCGATTTTTGAGAATAGCGCTGGCCGGTTTTGGCCGTTACGTTGGGTAAAGGGTTAATAATACAGCACAGTATGTATTAATTTAATAGTACAAACCTGTAGGTATTGATTTAATTCTTTAACCAAGAGATATTAATTTAGTTTTACAGTATTAATATCATTCTTTTGCGTATTAATTTAATTCTACAGACTGTGGGTATTAGCTTAATAATACAACTCTGAAGGTATTATTTCAATTCTTTAGCCCAAGAGATGTTAATTTAGTTCTACAGTTTTAACAGAAGTCTATACCTCTTTTGGTATTGATTTAATTCTACATCCTACAGGTTGCAGTTTAATTCTACGACTACAACCAAAGGTATTAACTGAATTCTACAAGCCCACAGGTATTAATTTCGTTTTTAATTCATTCTATGGTCCATAGATACTGATATAATTCTACAGCTCTATAAGTATTAATTTAACTCAAAAGTTCGGTTGCTATTAATTTAATATCCACATCCTCAGAGGGATGACCATGCTTCTTAAGCACCACGTGTATTAATTCACTTCTACAGCCTGGTATATATTAATTTAATTTTACTTCCCTATATGTTTTAATTTAAGTCTACAAATCCATAGGTATTAATTTATTTTCACCGCCTTATAGTTTAATTTAAGTTTACAACCCTATAGGTTTGAATTTACGTCTACAACCCTAAAGGCATTAATTTATTTCTATAGACAGGTTTTGTATTTACTGGTTGAGGGCTAGATTATTTTTAGTGACTGATTTGTTCATCAAAATTTGTTTTATTACTAATTATTGGAGAGTGCCCACAGGCACTCTTCAATAAATTGTAATAAAACAAATTTATATAAACATAATATCATTTGCGTTTAACTGAATATTGAACATGAGTGGTGAAAATGTTGACTATTGCTCTAGTACCCTCATTTTTTGAAAGCTCTGATAGGGGCTTCTAGCACTCGAACAGTTAAAACTGCAGTCCTATAGGTATTAGTTTAATTCTACAACCCTATTGGTATTAATATCTCTCAACACCCTTACGGGCCTTAATTCAGTTTTAACTTAGTACTCCAGTTCAAAAGGTATTAATTAATTCTCCATCCCTGTAGGTATTAATTTAGTCTAACCCCCCAAAGTTATTAATGTACTTTATGAATTTAATTTTATTGAACTATAAGTATTGCTTTAATCCTATGTGTACTAGTTTACTGTTACAGTCCTGCTGATAGTAATTTAGTTCTACGGCATTATTACTATTGTATGCTACAGTTCTATAAATATTAATTTAATTTTAGAGCCCTTTTAGTATTAATTTACATCTACAATCTTAAAAGCATTAATTCAGTTCTACAACCCTGTGGATATTAATTTCTCCATAAATCCATAAATCTTAGTATTTACACTCCTGGTCTTATATGTGTCAACCCTTTACAAAATGTAACGGCCAAAACCGGCCAGCGCTATTCTCAAAAATCGTCAGTTAATTTTCATTATTTTTTCATTTTGTGACTCAAAAACATAGGTTATGACCCCCTCATTGGAACAAGCTCGTCGAGTCCGTTCCAATGAGGGTCATAACCTATGTTTTTGAATCAAAAAATGAAAAAAATTAGTTGTTCAAGAATTTTTTTTTAAAGTGTCGTCTGCTTTTCATGTTAGGTAAAGGGTTAAGTTAATCCAAAAGCCTTGAAAGTAGTAATTTAAGTCTACTGCTCTATAGAAATTTACACACCTTTTGGTATTAATTTAATTTTTAAATCCTTATTAGTTTTTTAATCTTACATTCCACGTATTGATTTAATTCTTCTGCCATAGAGGTATGAATTTAAGTCGACAGTTGTATGGGTATAAAGTTAATTCTACTGTGCTGTAGACAGATTACGCTCTCTGGATCAAACGCCGAGGCCATTGGTTTGTAACCCTCCTTTGCCTCTTCGACATCATCCATATTCCGCGCGTAAACCTTTCTCGGTGAAAAGGTGGATGTCAAGATCTCTCAGCAGCTCTTTAAAACAATATTTCTTTTATTTGTGAAAAGAAGTATGAATACAGATATAATAGAATAATAAGTTAAATGTACAATAATGTCATACAGACAAAACACAAGAGGGGATTCCGCAGCAAGAATTACTGCTTTTATAGGCTATCTCCAGTTCATAGAGGGCGTCCTCTGATTGTTAAGGCGAGAGAGTTGAATAACATGTATTTGATATTTAGAATTAAGAAATTTCATCCTGGGCTAGATTTGAACAATTTCAACTTTCGAAATGTTGTTCTTGAAAAGAGAACAGATGAAAAAACTGTTAATTGATAGAATTTGGTGGGGGTCGGGCTGAAAACAACTTGGCAAAATGTCAGCAGCAACGATCTCTACTTCAGTCTTCTTCAGTAGTGTATCCACGACAGCCCCGACCTCTTTTAATAGTGTGCCAGGTCTACACCCTATTGCTGCAGGCAAATCTTTATGGATGTATCGTAGAAACACATTTCTACGGATATATAAGTCATGGGAATCTCCCATGCATGTTGCGGCACCAAGATTCTGTGTGTAGTGGGAGTTCGCCTTTGAGATGCCTGCATGCGATTGTTTAGTGAAGACGGCTTGGCGTTGTGATCGACTCTCTTGGAAGTGTCCCCAACCGTTCATGAACTCGTATGGATAGGTGCCCTTGCGTGGGGGGGGGGGGGGGGAGGCGGCGCTTCTGCTCATCACGCTTGTGCCTAGCTGTCAAACGATGCTCCTCCGGCGTGGCGGTAGTCCCCAGTCGATCCAAGAATTGCCTGGCGAACTGGGCATTATCAATGAATCACAGATGGCCAAGGGAAAAAGATATGTACTTTTCTATGTTGCTGGGCATGCAGGATATAGGTCCTCTACCTTGCGATGGCCCGCATCACAGAACTCTAATTATAGCCAGGCACGTTGTGGAAGATCACAGGTCATTTTCGGCTTCATCCTTAGTTTGAGGTTGCAGGTGTTGAGAGCGGCCCCCGGTGCTGTGGTTTGTTGAACTCGTGACAGTTGGGTACATTTCTGTGGGTTAGCAAGTTCTGTCCATTTGCACGGTATTATCGAGAAGAGCCATGAGTTGTCCGACTCCTTCTACATACAGAGCTTCCGGGGAGTTTTCTATGACATCGGACCCTCTAATGACAACAGGAGGTTTGGCATAGCCGTCCCACCACACAAGGATATAAATGAGTCCAAATGCTTGTTGCAGCTGTGTTTTTTTTTTGGGGGGGGGGGGGGGTGGGGGTCGCTGTTGGTTACGTCGAGTGGTGAGAGCCTCGGCATCAGCGTAGATAAAAATTCGGAAGCTGCTTGTGCCAGTTCTGGAATGAGAGTTTATTTTTATCTTCTTTGTGTAAATAGTTGTGGCAGCACCTCAGTAGAGGTACTTTCGTTCCTTCCTTGTGAGCGATGTCACACAACAATCGGATGAGAACCTTCACCCAAGTCTAAACAAACCTACCTCCTCGATAAGAAGTACGTTTATTCTGAGGATGTCATCGTTCCGACTACGGAGCCTATGGATAGGCACCACCTTGTCCCATGCGAATGGGCCAAACAAGACAGAATTGGTTAACTTCCTAGTTGCTTTATGAAAAAAAAGTTGGTGAAATGACATTTTGATATCCTCGACAACATTGTGCAGAGGGTTATACATGTTGCATTTTGCCAGGGTGGACTTTGTTGGGGTGAATTATCTCGGGCGGGGGATTTCGTCGTGTGGTGGTTTTGTCGTGAATCCATTTTAGTCTATTATGTGAGTTTGTCGGCTAATCAAATCATCACGTGAGTACTGTAGATAAATCGAATATCTGTGAAAGTAAAATGTTTCTTGACATTCGCCAAACTTTCCCTATCAAAGAAAATCACGGAAAATCCTGCAAAGTTTTTCTACACAGCGCTAAATTACGTTAATCTATTTTTGCACTAGTGTCTCGACAGATAAATCACATATTATTAATGCATTATTCTAAAGAAGGCTATCTGAAATCCTCAGAGATAAATAAGTCTATGAAAAGTGGAGCATTTTGCCTAATCAAGTAATATGATTTCCCGGTTAATCTTCAAGAAAACAATTATTTAGAATTCTAAGATCATCATCATTATGTAGTTTGGTTGGCTTTCGTTACAGAAGTGTTGATTATATAGCTATTTTGTGGTATTTTATTCTACATATAACAATAATAACAAGGTAATGACAGATAAATGATATTATTAGTGACGTGGTGTCGTTCTGAGATTCGTGTTTTCTGAAACTGAAAGCCGAAGGAAATACAAAGCTTAGAAGGTAGTACAGTCCCGTACACTCTGCTGAAAGACCGTGTGGCCAATTTATTACTCTGTCCATTCAGTGTGTTGAGGTTTGCTTTATTATACAGTACGTGGAGAGTGGATTGTAACTAAATCACCCGCGGAGTGGGGTTATTACCCAAACTATAACTTTCATATTTTGTATATATGGACTAAAAACACAAGCAATGTTTCAGCCAATGGACCTCCGGGTTGAACCCGGAGGTCCATTGGCTGAAACTTTGCTTGTGCTTTTTATGCTTTGCAACAAATTTGCAATTATTGCTTGGGTGGAATGTCCACTCTGGGGTGATTTAGTGATAATACACTCTCCACATACCGTATAATCCACAGACGGCATTCCAGTGACGAAAACCTTGATAAAAGAAATAATTTGAGAAACTGAAACATATCTTCTTTTATTATTTTCCTTCGACTGAACTCCAACATTTGGGAGATCTCAATTCAAGGACATTGGGAAATGATGCGTCATCATTATTGTGGGCGCAAGTTGACTTTATAAATGTTTTATTCGACACAGTGGTGCGTTGTGTGCCTTGGGGAATCGGGGACACTAAATTCAAACTTGTACAAGTGCTTTAACAAGTTTCAGAGAAGAAACAATTCATATAACGAGATTGGTTGCATGTTTGTCGAAACCACAACAGATCTGTAGTGTAGAAATACCACAACAGACTCCCTCTTCTCGACAGTAAAATCGGACGTTGGGTGTATGGTGGTTGTATGTACACACGTTTTATTTCAAGTTTTCGGGATATTCTCATGAAACAATATTGTTCTCATTTTGTTTGTGAGTCTGAAAGTTTATGATTACTGACAAAAATGTTTGGGGCGATGGGTGAAAGAGAAATCGGCGAAGTATACAATAGAATATCTGTACACTCCTTTTAGCTGTCACGTGATATTCTCATATACCCTGAAGAACTTCGACCCCCCCCCCCCCAACCAAAGTGGAGTTAAATGTGCTGTACTGGATGCATTGGTTACCGACCAATCCGGAAGCTTGTATAATTTTAAAAGGGTGATAAATAATGAATCTCTCCCAATATCTATAAAGTACTTTCGCGGTTGTATCCACAATAAGAACTTTCCAGTTATTTCTTGAATCATTCCAACCACAGTTGATTGGACAAGAGCAGTAACTTCAAAGATATTTCTTCAAATAACAAGAAAGTTAATTATTACATGCCTGTTCTATGAAATCTCCATCTGCAGCAACATTAAACCATGCGGAAAATGAAAATCCGTTCCGCTCACATGTGGCGAACGGAAATCGTTGAGCAGACAATTGATCACCCGAAACTGAACCGATTGCGAAATAACTAAATACAATGTCTAAAATTGAAGGATATGGCGAGTGTACAATGCAGGCCTGCCCCCGAACCAGGGAAGTTCGGGTCTTCTTCTTGGTGGTCCCCGAAAGGAGTCGTTGTTGTTTCCTTCAAAGACATCCTATCAAACAGAGACAGCCTGAGGCAGATTATACTTGCCAGTGATGGTCATCACTTAAAATCATCTCCGAAGTGGCAGACTATACTTGCCTGAAAATCTAGATCAACTGCACCCTCGGGGCGAGGTGGTACCTTTGTGAGAGGACCCAACCTCCCACACTGGTCCTCAGCCGAGTGTTCAACCGATATCTGTCAACGAGACCGCCACACCGCAACAGGAGACACCTGCAGCGTACGGGAACCTTTCCCTCATTCAACACGCCTAGACATGTGAGAGCCAATCATATACAGTTACCGAGGGTCGAAAGGGGCTTGTTCCCCATACTGTCCCTGCGCGCCTTCGGCGCGCAAAATCATTTCATTCCTTTAATGTGTACAAAGATAGCGAAGAAGAAATAGAGTCGACATATGAAGGGGATAATGAATATCCAGAAGAAGAAGAAGAAGAGTATGAGTACGCAAATTTGATTGGCGATAAAATGTGTTCTTTTTGTCGATAACTGTCAAATGAATTTCTGAGTGCAGTGCCCTTCTAATAATAGTTTTTATAGGCGTAAAAGGTGTGTAATAAACACAGAATGGCATGCGCGTGTCGTTCTGTGTATGCATCATTCCAATAACAGTTGAGTGGACAAAAGTAGTAACTTCAAAGATATTTCTTCAAATAACAAGAAATTTAAATGTTACGTAAGTTTTATTTTATTTTTTGATGTCTGACTGCTTCTCAAGCTCTCAGACCACCAATCTAATTATGTAAGAAGTCCGATGCTGTGATGGGTCGTCTGTTTACTCACTAGTTGGGGAGTTTGCGCACAGACTACCGTTGATTTAATGTGACGTCCCTTTAGTCACAAAGATGTACATATATTCTGTTGTACCCTGGCTACAGACATTCTACTCAATAAGAATTGAATTTGCCTTGAAAACATCAAGATATTAACCCTTTACCCAACGAATCGCCCGCATCCGCCCGCGTAATATGCAAATTCAGCAGCTGAAAATATATTATTTTTCGAAAAATTTCAACAAAACCATATCATGTGACCCCTCTTTGGAACGAGCTCGTCGAGCTCGTTCCAAAGAGGGGTCACATGATATGGTTTTGTTGAAATTTTTTGAAAAAATTTAAAAAATGATATTTAAAATTATAAATTTTGAAATCGTCTGCGTTGAGTAAAGGGTTACAATTGGTGGAACTGCGGGGCGTAATCATAAACTACATCTGTGGTGAGTCTTTATTCCTAATGGTGATGTCATAAAAAAAATCTGGTCCAATCAAGTCTTGATTGAGCCACACTGTTCGTGTTGATTCAAAGAAAATGAATGTTTATGGTTTAGATTCAATCGTCTGGAACATATCAGATTCAGCTTTTCCAACCAAGTGAAATATCCAGATGAGTGAATCGAAACATAGGCGATGGACTATATAAGGGGTAGACTGGTTCCTGGCCATAACAGCGTCGATTTTTTTTAGAGAATTGGATAGGTGGTTTGAAAGCTTGACTAATTCGGTGCCAGAATCCCAAACAATTTCCTTGTTAAACGGTCTAGTAGGCAGGCTATGTTTGTTTGTTTGATTTGTTAGAGTTTAACGACACTTTCAATAACCAGGTTAACATCGTATCGGTCAGTTTTATGGGGGGGGGGGGGGGGCGGGTGGGGGCAGAGCACACGGAGAGAACCACCGAGCAGCGGCGAGGAACTGTCAGACTCTCCGATTTACTAATCTGGTACAAGCAGAGTTAGAAGCGGATGAAGGTAAGAGCATCATCGACGTGCAGTATACCATTCTACGCAGCGCCACCGTGTCCCCACGAGAGCTACGCTATATACACGGGGGCTCAACTGCTACTCGAGAATTGCCGCCCTTCCGATAAATGCTACCGCGCACTTACCGGAAAGCTACTTTTCATATGTGAAAAAGTGGTGACAGACAAGACAATTTTGGAAAATGGTACGTTATTGAACGTTTATTAAATATCCCTGAACGAAACAATAGGCATATGTGATCGGAGTGTTTTAACAATGATTTGGGCATCACATTAATATAGAATTGTGTTTCGATTTTGACGTAAAATCATTATTTATCGCCGTTTATCACCTCAATTTTGTGCTCATTTGAAAAATCCCACTAAAAAAGTCAGTCTCTTCACTTAAAAAAGTTATCACTGGTCATTCTGCAACAAAATATATTTAGTACGGTATTTTGACGCGCTCATAGTAATAAAATATTCGCATATATTGCCCTCCTGGTGGTGAAAACGTGTTTTGTAACGATTGCCTGAATGCTACGCTTTCGATTTTCACATGCTACTTTTCCCTTGTTACAAAATTTGATAGGCTACAGTTCCCTTCTTCAAATATCACCATGATAAATGATGCTAAAATCGTCACTAATCTGAGTAGGTTCTCAAAGTTTATTTATGGCATGATCCAAATTAACCCATATACGCCCTAAATTGCTCGATTGCAGAGAGGAGGGAGGGTATTCTTCTGATTTATTCGTTTCAGATAGGGGATTTTGCCCGATTTTGTTTTATATACTTTTGTTCTACGTCCAGTCTGACCAGGGGCGTAGCGGAAAATCTTGTGCCCCCACCCCTCCCCGCGAAATGGAGACGGGAGCCCATTCATACTTTAGTGTTGTTACCGTGCACAGCATACAGGCTTTCACGTAATACATAGGCTACGCCATGAATTAAATAAAAGTATAGCCTACGGGATCGATTCTAAAAGTACCACTCTGTGGATTTTTTCATTACACGTTTTAAGTTTCACCCCCAGATCTAGCGATACACACATGCACGCCCAACATGAGTGACTTGAGAGGCATAATACAGGGGCTGAGCAATTCATGGGGGTCCTGGTGGAGATACCGCAGGCATCTCCCGAAGGCCTGAGGTGGGGCGGGTACGGGAGTGGCTGATCCCCTCCCGTAGGTTGGGGGTCTGTCCCCCGAAAACATTTTCATATTTTAGCGCTCTTTCCAAGCATTTCGGACAGACACCAGAGATGTTTGTGTCAAGCGTAAACGAAGGATGGTTAATCGGCAATAGTGAGATGATGTGAGCATTATTAGGAACCTATTTATATGATTTATATGAAATATTTTTTTTTAGGGGGGGGGCGCGAAAAACTTTGTCCCCCTTCGCCCCCCCCTCCCCCGTACAGTTACAATGATTAGCGTTTGCCAGCAAGTCGTTTGCCAGCCCCCCCCCCCCCCCCGCAATGCGGTCCCTGTGGGCCACCCCCTACGCCACTGAGTCTGATACATAATTCATCAAACTGGCGAGTAGATTAAAATGTCCATCGTCACGATATGCAAATACTTGTGTTGTTTTTTTTTATTTTACACACAATATTTTCAACATTGATTTAAGACAGCTTGACCAACACCAAACGCCGCAAGTATGGTTCTGCATGTAGGCAAGAAGATCTATTTAAATGAAAATTCTAGAAAATTCAGTTATGATTGGTCGACTTTTAAGCATTACAAATTAATCTCCTTGTTCGTCAAAATAGTAAATTCTAGTTATTTATATTCCAGATATATAGATGCTATCACTGTAGGGGAACACACACCAGTGCCCAACACTGAACACATAAGTACATTATATCATTAGCTGATTATCGAAATACAAATGGCAAAGGCTAGTGTAATCTTGGACAGTTATCAAGACTATTCAGATACACGCCCTCTGAGATACTCCAGATAAACCACATTTCCTGAGTTCGCCACTAAATCCACGCCAACAAAAGGTAGAAACCTCATGACATGTACCATCCGACCCCCCCCCCCCCCCCCCCCCACACACACACACATATATTAGTTGGAGTAGGCCGGATGGCTAGGGTTTAATTGCCATTCATTATCACATAGAGACATTGTAAATTGCAGAATATATACATAAAATTCAGCTGTAGCTTCATGCAGTTTCCCCCGCTAGACGTACCCCATTAAGTTGGGTTCATAGTTTGTGGCCAAATCGAGATGTAAATAATCGCTTTATTCGTTATAACAAAAAGTACGATGCATTATAGACAAAAGACACCGGGAAGATCATCCAAACATAATAAGACGCGTCGACGTATCGGTTGTGAAACGTAGCATATTTCTCGGATGGGAATAAAAAATGTAGCGTGTTTTCGGAAAGGAAATGTAGCATCTTTGAGCAGTTTTTAACTGTCGATTTGAGTCCAATAATCGGCTTATATTGCAGTATAATGTATATTCGTAGATAGAAAATATATCCATCTGTTAAAATGCAGGCATCTTTAACCACGACAAAGTGTTATCACACTCCCCATTTGTGTTTATATTTGTTCATATTTTAGTGACAAATGCACACAAATTTGATGCTGCTTTAAACATCTCAAACAATGAATGTCCTGTGATTTCCTGGTGTCATCGAAGCTATGGGCGATTGGGACTCATATATAAAATACATTTGGCTACAAAAATCTCACCTGATTTTCTCTTTTTTCCAATACGACCTCCAAATAAACTTCAAAAACCGGAAAGGAAAAGTAGCGTCTCGATTCTGCGCGGTAGCATTTATCGGAAGGGCGGCAATTCTCGAGTAGCAGTTGAGCCCCCGTGATATATGTGGATTGATACAATAATCAATTGATCTGGGTGGTCGTACTCCGCCGAGCTGAAGAAAAGATCAAACAGGACGCAGTAGGTGGCGTGTTGAATTTGGCCCCTCTGGTCTCGTCAACAAGACCGGATATGACTAACTGTTTTACTGATTGGTTGACTGTGTGCGATAATAATATGTTTCATATGATAATGGGTATTTTAAAACTGAATATGGCACGTGAAACGTAAACAAAAGAAAGGGAAATAATTTAACTAGGTTGAAACAGTGTAACGCCTGGAATTAACCCTTTCGACTCAGTGTGCATACATTTTTGCGTGACGAAAAAGTTGGTAGTGGACGAGCAGACGATATAAAGAGCAAAACATATAAAGCGAGGCTCGGTAATAATTTAATCCAATAGATCGCTAGAGCTGTTGGATTAAATTATTACTGAACCTCTAACAAACCAACATGGATTCGCCCATTTCGCCGTAGACAGTGTTGACTGAAATGATACCTTCCAGGGAGTTTGTGTTGACAGGGCTAACCTTTACGCAACGTAACAGCCAAAACCGGTGAGCGCTATTCTTAAAAATCGCCAATTAATTTTCATTATTTTTTGTCTCAAAAACATAGGTTCGAGCTCATTCCAGTGAGGGGTCATAACCAATGTTTTTTTAGACAAAAAATAAAAAAAATTAGTTATTCGAGAATTTTTTTGCAAGTGTCGTCTGCTTTTAATGTTAGGTAAACGGTTAAATACACCATTTCCGTGTTTCCTCTTACAATTCTGAGATGTCTAAACTCTACTTTATTACGAAGCACTTTCAAGATCACAGATTTCTGAACGTTTTTGATGGATTGATGAAGTATTTTCAAACAAGAATTAAAATGAATTATCTGTCATTTTATCGGAATATGAATGTGAGATGGGCGTGGTAAGTTGTATGAAGTGCGAAGGCGAGGTGTGATATTCAAAATGGCCAATACTCCAGATATAATGCATCTTATGTCTTTTAAGATGGAGGAAAACGGGCAGCATGGAGTTCAAAGCCAGAATGACCTCCAAACTTAAAACCAACAATTCTAGTGGGTTTCTCGTGAAAAATTAGTGGATGTCTCATGACTTGCAGTTGGAGAGATTTTGTAATCATGGATTTGTTTTGTCAATACGAAATATATATGAAATCAATACGCATTAGCGAAGCCACTAGAAAACTTAAAACAAAGTCAAAATGTATAAATGGCTGAAACCGAGTTTGTGGCCTCTTTATTTATCACCACATCTTTCTTTTACAAGGCGTCACTGTCCTCGAATATATATACGCCTTTAGGTTACTTTTGGTGGGGGTAGAGGGAGGAACTGCCCCTGAATACGTTCGTGGTGCCGGGTTATTCTGTACATTTATCACGCCAAATAACAGAACGTGTTTCTCATCAGCTTTAATCCTTTACCCAACGCAGACGGTATCAAAATTTATTATTTTAAATATCATTTTTTTAAATTTTTCAAAAAATTGCAACAAAACCATATTATGTGACCCCTCGGTGGAACGAGCTCGACGAGCTCGTTCCAACGAGGGGTCACATGATGTGGTTTTGTTGAACTTTTTTGAAAAATAATATTTTTTCAACTGCTGAATTTGCATATTACGCGGGCGGATGCGAGAGATATGGTTTTGTTGAAATGTTTTGAAGAATAATATTTTTTCAACTGCTGAATTTGCATATTACGTGGGCGGATGCGGGCGATTCGTTAGGTAAAGGGTTAAGGCACTAAAATACTTAAAAGTTCTTTCTGTTCAGGCCGAAACGTTGGGGCGTTTTTAATTTAAAGATCCATTCTATTTCATGATGTCGCCTCTGTAATCTCGGGATCCGAGTAGAGTACCCGAATAATGTGATACCTGAAGAGCGATAGAGGGATCGAGTGGTTATTAATGCACTCGCTTACGAAACCCTACTGTATTCGCTAACGCATTCGCCAATGCATTCTCCAACAGCATTCGCCAATGCATTCGACACAAACATGTATATATGACCTGGAAGGCATTTTATGTTCGCCGCTAATGAGTTCAATAGGGAACGGAATCAGTCAGACGCGTTTTGCGGGATTACACTACCGCAAGTACTCTCGATTTTTTAATCAGTTCCGAATTATATTAGATTTAAGGCAGATAAATCCCATATTATTTGTGAATTATTCTGTATGGAAATATTTGAAACCCTTAGGAAAAATCCACGTAATGGAGAAGAGGAAAACACAGCCCAAAAAAAATTTAATTTCCTGGATGATCTTCAAGAAAACAATTAACTTGGGAATATACAGTCATGGTAATTGTGATTTACTCTAATCACAAGTGCGTCGAATCCACAGGTTCTTATGTGCCATGCGTTCTCGGCGTAACAATAATAATGGGAAGGTTTTCATGTAAAAGGCATGAACGATATATGGCATATAAATGTACATATATAAATAAATGAACTCAAAAACAATAAAAACCCTATCATCAAAGAATCTGACAAAGGCTCTGTGTGCATTATGATGCATGGATAAAGATTATTGCGAATCTAAAATTTTGGAAATGTTAGATGATTAGATCTGCCAAACCGCTATAAAGAAACTTAGACAAATCAATCCATTAAAAAATAGAAGTCCTTGTAAAAGCAAATACTCCACATCATTCTCACCAAAAGAAACTGAATATATGTATAAATTCGAATTAAAATCTAGCAATTTCTACGGTTTACTGAAAATTCATAAATCAAAACAAATAATTGATGCAATCAGTGATTAAAAATCGGAATATGTCTGTATTCTGCGTCCACAAGATCTTAAATTCAGACCGATCATTGCCGGGCCTAGCTGTGCAACCCATCGGGTCAGCAGCATTAAAGATACAATTTTCCAGTCATACTTAACAGTTATCTCAAGCTATGTGAGAGGTAATCTGGATTTCTTCAACCATCTGCCCACATCTGTCAAGGAAGGGTCCACACTTGTAAGCTTTGATGTTACTACCCTCTACAGCAACATTCCGTACTCACTTGGACTGGAAGGTGTAGAATTTTGGCTAAAAATATCCAAAGTTAAAAAGAAAAGGAACTGATAAATTTATACTCGGGAGAATAAAATCCATTCTCGAATACACAACTTTCAACTTTGGCAGTAAACATTTTAAACAGGTGAAAGGAACAGGAATGGGTACTAAAATGGCACCCATTTATGCCACTTTGACCCTGGACTACCTAAAACAAAAACTATAAGATAGAAGAACGTTTTGGCTTAGAATTCAGACAAAACTTTGTAAAACACTGGAAAGGATACCTCGATGACTGCTTCATAATACTCCCTGACTCGGGACAAACACAGGGAGAAATCCGCCATATCCTACAAACCCTACACCCGGCAATTAAATTCACAATGGATGAGAGCAAACACTCCTTCTCCTTCCTGGATAGTCTCATGACGCTGGAAGAGGAAGTACTTCTAACAGACATATACCACAAACCAACAGACACTAAACAGTATGTGCACTTCAGATCCTGTCACCCCGCCCGGTCATACAAAAAGAAATATACTCTACAATCTAGCTCGGAGAGTTTACACAATAGTTACAAGCGCAGAACTACTTTGAACTAAAAGACTTGTCAAATTAGCAAACTCTCTCGGAAAACGCGGATATCCAAACAACATGATAAGAAATGGTACTGACAGAGCAAACTCCCTAAACCTCGCGGAATCGGGAACTCCAAAGGAAAAGAATCAAAATAACGATATCCCCACTTTCATCACCACCTTCAATCCAAACAATCCTAAACCTTTCCCTTTATCCTAGCCAAATTGGTCTTGTTAAAAGGTAGTGAACAGACAAAGAAAGTACTGGATAAAATACAACTAATCAAATGTAAGAGACAACAGCAAATCTCAAACAAATTTTAAGGCGAGCGGGGTTTCAGGAGAAAACGAACACCACAACGGTCTCTAAGTGCACAGATAAACGATGCCGAACTTGTGAGGTCCTAATGGAGGGAAATGCATTCAAATTTCAACTCTTTGTTGTGAAAATACCCCTCACATGTGCATCATCACCCGTTCTGTACTTTATAGAGTGTTCGGGCTGCAAAGAAGAGTACATTGGAAAAGTAATTACCTCAGAAAAAGAGTCTCTGGTCACAAAAAACACATTAAAGATGAAAAATCAAGAAAACTTTATGTGAGTAAACACATTGGCGCCTGCAACAATGGAAAAAACCCAGGTTTTAAAATTTTCCCATTCTTTCAGTGCAACGATAAAAGCAAAGGATAGATTCTTCATAGATAAGTTCACCTGCACCATCCTACCTCTCCGATCTGCTTACCATCCACAAACCACCGAGGACTCTTAGATCATCAGGTCAACTCAATCTGGTTCAGCCCGCATCAAAATTTACTAATGCTGGTGATAGGGCCTTTGCTGTTGTTGGCCCAAGGCTTTGGAATTCTTTTCCAATCGACATAAAAAATATACTACTCAAAGTTTGCTAAGCACCAAATATTTGACACATCATTGTGAAATTTGCTTGTGAGGTATTTGCGATATTTTTAGTGGATATGATTGAGTTATGTATTGAGATGGTCCCCAGTGTTTACATTAGCTCTCTTGACAGGCAGACGTTTCGTGACAGTCATGGGAAGCATGTGCCCCTTGATTTTCATGATGTTTTCGTGTACTGTCTACATGTACATGACATGTGTAGGGTATTCAGTCTTCATTTCAACACAAACCCTCGTGATTTAATGATTGAATATGCAAATGCAAATGTAAGAAGACAATTTTGTCTGAAGCAGAAATGTGGCGGGATGGTGGAGCAAGGGGCTACCCATCGTCAGGTTGGTGAAGCCCTTGGTATGCACCATACGGTTATCACCAGAGCCTGGGCAAGATTTCAGCAGTATGTCACACCAATAAAACGGCATGGTGGTGGCAGAGACAGGGTGACATCTGCAGCTGAAGACCGGTTTTGGTCATTCAGGTCCGTAGGAACCGCTTTGCCACAGCAAACCAGCTTCGCAGTGACCTTCTGAATGCATCCGGGGTAAATGGTTCGACGCAGACTATCCGGGGCAAGGGTGCACGAAGGTGGTCTCCGATCGAGAAGACCATGTATTCGCATTCCGCTGTCCCAGAACCACCGCCAGGCACGATATGAATGGGCCATGGACCACGTTGGATGGACCAGAGAAGATTGACGACCTGTCCTTTTTACAGATGAGTCAAGGTACTGCCTAGACCACACAGATAGGCGTTCTAGGGTATGGAGAAGACCAGGAGAGCGATTCCATGCAGCCAACATTGCTGAGCATGACCGCTATGGTGGAGGGTCAATCGTGGTCTGGGACGGCATCAGCAGAGCTCTGTGTCCTTGAACGTGATACATTGACTGCACAGCGGTATATTGATGAGATCCTGGATGCCCACGTCAGATTGTATGCAGGTGCAGTGGGTGATAGATTCATTCTGATGGACGATACTGCCCGTCCTCATGTTGCCCATGCTGTCGGGGAGTACCGACAGAGGGAGGGGATTGAGCGTATGGACTGGCCAGAAAGATCCTCTGACCTCAATCCAATCGAACATGTCTGGAATGAGTTGCAGCTTGCAATGTCAACCCGTCCAGTCCAGCCAAGAAGTGTCCATGAGGTTGATGCCATGCTGGTCCAAGAACGGAACAATATCTCACGAAGGATCACCGGGAACCTGATTGGGAGCATGAGAAGGCGTTGTCAAGCTGTAATTAACAGTAATGGGTCTCATACTCGATATTGAACCCATACCAGTTCGCTCCGTCAACTTTTTGGCAAATAAAAAATTTCCTATTTTACCAATAATATCCATTTTCCATGGTTATCGTATTCAAAAGCTAAAACATAATGTCAAACACAAATAAAATCTTAATTTCTGTGCTTAAATCATTAAAGATATAATTAAATAAAAAATATATACACTATTCATTACAATATTTCGACTAAAACGTAAAACAGGTAGTTGGATATACTTGGTGCTTAGCAAAAAACTTTGAGTAGTATAGTAAATCACTTGAATCATTCAAGTCTGGTACTAAAACCTATCTTTTTCGTGGGGCATTTCCTGCAGTGGTCTTTTAATTTTGGCCATAAGCTGACATCACCAGGTGTGTGTGTGTGTGACTGAGTCAGTGAGGATTGCCTCGTTATTCGTCAAGTCACACTCACATACTTGTTTTGGTAAAGCTATAGTTTGGTATTTTTTTGTTTTTTTTATTTTGTTTTAATTCAATACCCTTTTTCTTTAGTTCTGTCGCTTTTATCGCCACGATGTTGCCTTGGTTATTGGTGTGGGACACCAATAAATAAATGATAAGAGTGATCCATGTATCAATGTATCGGGGGCGCGGTGGCGTTGCGGTAACCGGTTCTCGTCAGATCACCGAAGTTAAGCACCGTCGAGCCCGGTTAGTCCTTGGATGGGTGACCGTCTGAGTGATCGATTCGGACTTCAGCGTTGTGTCATTGGGCAAGGCACTTAACCCCGATTGTCCACATGGGGGCACGATGACGCCGTGTACTAAGGCGTACTGCACGTCGATGGTGCGCATGTCTTCAGCCAATCTAACCCTGCCTGTCTAACCCGTGTAACTATTTCGTCCCCTGAGTTCCAATGTGTTCTATGTGCCTCCTGGCACACTGAACACATTGGAACTCAGGGGACGATTTTTAGCTATCGCCAGCGGTTCAAACTGTATTTGCGGTGCACGGTTTGTAGAAAATTCCAGTGAAATTTCGCTTCTTTATAAAAAATAGTTTGTCATTGATTTCCGTTCCGCACATGTGTGCGGAACGGATTTTCATTTTCCGCAAGGTTTAGTGTTGTTGTAGATGGGAATTGCATAGATCAGGCGTGTAATAAAACGGGTGGGATGAGTAAAGCAGGGCAGCTGTGACTATAAAATCCCCTGATTATGATAAGAAAATTGTCCATAATTTCTGGGAAAAGTAATTTCACACACTTACCACTTTTTGGAACACAAAGCAAGGAAAAAAGACTTTGATCGACTCTTAGTGGAATATGATTACATGAAAGAGAAAAAAACTAATATACTCGCCCAAAAAAGAAAGTGTGCATTGCAGAAATTGATCAAACTCCAAAAAAATAGTTTCGTAGGTGTAAAGAGTGTTAACCTGTTCATGAATAAGTTATATTGAACACAAAAACAGCTTTCTCCGTTAAAATTGCATTAATGTTAAATGACGTGCTGCACTGCAGTTTGTGAAAAGGCATGTTTTGCACATGGAGAGTCTGAAAATTCATGCAGCAGTGTGAATCCTTGGGTATTTAAACACTAAAGTAAGGCCTTCCTATCGTTCACATTCAAACTTGCGCTGCTGTTAAAACGACTCCACATTAGCATGCCAAGATTGACAATGAATCAACGTCTCCTTGCCCTGGGTATGATTAGAGCTGGCAGAACACACAGAGAGGTTGCCCAGCATTTGAACTGCCACCGTAAGACTGTAGACAGGCTAGTCCATCGACATGCACAACATGATGACGTTCGACCGACCCCGCTCCGGGAGACCCCGAGTTACCACCCCTGCACAAGATCGGTATATCCGTGTCGTCCATCTCCGGAACCGGCAACAAACGGCAACGACGACAGCCAGGAACATCCCTAACCTGAGACGGATACATCCTCAAACAGTAATCAACCGGTTGAGAGAATACGGCTTACGTCCTCGAAGACCTGCAATTCGTCCGATTTTGACGTTACGTCATCGTCGTGCTCGACTGCAGTGGTGTAGACAACATCTCAGGTATCCCTCACACTGGTGGCGACATGTTTTATTCACAGATGAATGTCGTTTCCATCTTTCATCATCAGATGGCCGCCAGAGAGTGTACAGACGTCGAAACGAACGCTACGCAGATCCATGTGTCGTGGAGCGAAACCGTTATGGGGGAGGGTCTCTCATGGTGTGGGGTGGCATCACTGCCCGTAACAGAACTGAGCTGGTCATTATTGATGGCAATCTCAATGCAGCCAGATATCGTGATGAAGTGCTTACACCTGCTGTTGTCCCATTTCTGCAACGTCACGGCCCCGGCGTCATTCTACAGCAGGACAACGCCCGACCCCACGCAGCTCGTGTTGTTCAACAGTATCTGCAGCAACAACAAGTGGCTGTTCTTCCCTGGCCCGCAAATTCGCCCGATATCTCACCCATTGAGCACGTATGGGACGAAATTAAACGTCAGCTAGGCCGACTTCCCCATGCACTGTCAACGCTTGTGGAACTCCAAAGACAGCTTATCAGAATATGGAACAACATCCCACAACACTTCCATGCTAACTTGTTCGCTTCCATGAGGCGTAGATGCACAGCAGTAGTCGATGCAGACGGAGGTCATACCAGATATTGAGTGTGTGACTTTTGTGTTGGACCCTTAGTGTCTTTGACTCTCCATGGCACCAAGAGTATTCGTCGTAGCGTAATGAAATTTCTCGTGTTGATCACAAATTGATTCATCTGTGATTGAATAAAATTTCCATGAATGAAAATGATATATATCTTTTTTAGTGTTATTTTTTAGCATGCACACTTTCTTTTTTGGGAGAGAATATTTTGCGCTCACTAAGTATCCCTGTGTCTGAATATGTGGAAGTGCTGATTTCAAATTATCTGATATTCTTTACAGGCTTAATCAGCATTTGGAAACCTACGCGACAAATATAGTTCGACTCTCAGTTGGAATATAATGTTTTTAAAGAAGCAAACACTTTGTGAAGAATACAGTGTACCTTGTTTGAATATAAGTCTATTTGTATATATAATATGCCATGCTCTCAGGCCACCAGTCTAATTTTGGAAGGAATTTGACACTGTTAACCAGTCTGGCCATTAACTGGTTGTGTACTGGAAGCCCATGTATGGGATTTACTCTCACGTGCAGGTATTGCAACTCAAAGCCATCAAACTCCGTGGATGTCCTTCATATTATCTTTAAAGATAAATTATTTAGTCTGTTGAGAATTTCCTTGTAATAATTTATGGGAGAGTGCCTACATTCTCTCATAAATTGTTACAAGGCAGAGACTTGTGAATAAATTTTTACAACTGAAAATACTTCAGCACTCTACCAGTTAAATTGTCCATCGCCTATGTTTATGTAGCCGTCTGAAATATTTCAGTTCGTTTGAAAGCCGAACCTATCGCTCGCTTTTCCGACCAACAGATATATTCCAAACTACTAATTCTAAAAAATATCATAAGCATTCATTTTCTTTAAATCAACGCACGAAACTGTGCTCAATCGAGATTTGATTTGCCGGATTTTTTTTAATGCAATTGCCATGAAGACGTGCGAATCATTACAGCCGTTGTTTTTATGATTATGCCACGTATTTCCTCTAATTGTGTCAATATCTCGATGGATTCAAGGTGAATTAAATACTTATTGATTGCAATATATGTAACTGTGGCAAGGAATAATATATGTGTATCTCTGTGAGTGAAGGAACATCAATCTACATCAACGCTAGTCTGTGCGCAAATCCACGAAAGGTCCCATTCCTCACAGAATTGGACTGGAGGCTTGAAAGCTCGGTAATATGCATTTACTCAGTTTTATTTTCAGTTCCATGTATTTGGGAGAAAATTGAAGAAAATTGTCCAAAGTTATCACATACAAATTTCTAAAGTGCCCCAAAACCTCAAAGCTCTTGTTGAGTGTCATGAGCAGCATGCTGATTCTCAGCACTGCTAGTTTGATGCACAGACGAACTGTGTAACGTGATTATCTTACAATCAACATGTATTTTGTCTGTATTAACTCCGCAACTGTCGTGTATCCGACCCCCTGATACAGATGTTTGTATCAGGGGGTCGGATACAAGCAGGTTCCTTTCGCGTGAGTTCCATTTTTTTTCTTTTTGTTCATCCATACACGCTAAAATCAGTTGGGTTGAAAATCAACCCAAATGAACTGGGTTGAGTGAATATGAACCCAATTGGGTTCATATTCACTCAACCCAGTTCATTTGGGTTGATTTTCAACCCAACTGATTTTAGAGTGTACGAATAAATAGTTCGTTATATATTCGTCTACATTCTTGACTTCTCCCCAATATATATTAAGATAAAATGATTATTACCATTATGTGGATGTACAAAATATGTATCCGAGTCTCGCTCCGAGTTCTAAGAGTAGTTCACGACTCGTCTTCGACTCGTCGTGATCTGCCCTTAGAACCCGGAGCTCGATTCGGATACATCTTTTGAACATCCACATAATGGTAATAATCTCTATATATTGTCAAACTCTGATTGTATCGAGTTCAACGATGCAAAAGGAACAACTTCATTGTTTATTTAAAATTGGTCTCGGTCTGATGAAGAGTTAAATATGAACATTTTCAACTAGGTATCGAAACTGTTTCACAAGTGAGGTCGGAAATTAAGAAATTTCCTTGCGTGACTTTGTCACGTATGCTCTTATGCTATTTTTCGCACTAATGTCCTCTTGAGATGTAAGGTGTTTTTTTTTTGTTTTTTTTTCTTTTGGGGGGGGGGGGGGGGGTCCCATGGCCACACCCATTCCAAACCATTAACTTTTTACATCACAAATCGGCCGCATCCGCCCGCTTAATTTTCAAATTAAGAAGTTGAAAAAAAATATATTTCATAAACTCTCAACAAAACCATATCATGTAACCGACCTCCCCCTCCCATCGTATCGATTTCGTTCCTATGAGGGGGTCACATGGTATGACGTTTTAAAAAACAATAATTGAAAATAATAAATTTTGATATCCCCTGTGTTGGGTAAGGGTTTTAAGCACATACTCTGAACGTCTTAAAGCACACGCATACAATAAGATTCAGAAAACTGCCCCAGTTGCAGACTCGTGGAAGGTTTGTGCCTTACATACACTTATCTCTGTATGACTGAGTTGCTGGAACGTTCATTGGTCCTATCTAGAAAAGTGTCTCCACCGCCTCCAACTCGGGAGGGGGGGGGGGGGGAAGCTGCTTCGCGTTCCGGTTGAATTTAAGCGCAGAACCGCAGAGCTCAGACCATTCAGACTATGCTACCGTCAATTTTTCGCAAGAAGTTATATTATCCTCCTCCACTAATGTAACAAATGGGCCTCCACAACACCATAATATATACTTTGTCACACCACCGCAATCACCTCATACACTAAAAACTAAAGTGTTAAAACTGACACTTTCAAGGTGTTAAGCCCATTCTAACTCTTAGGGTTTGATTTTAACACTCAAAGTGCAATGCTTTAAGCACTTAGGCATTACAATTGTCAGACATCTGAAACTTGAATGGATGGCACTTCCCATGTGTCTAGCGTTGGTGCTTCTTCCAGAATCGTCCATAATTTGATTTGCGCTTGGTGGGTACATAATTAAAAGGACACCACGCAGATGACGCGGATCAGGCTCGAGAGTTCGAGCCTGATCCGCGTCATCTGCGTTGTTCCTTTTAAGTGTAGCGACATTACACTTGTCAGGTGGTATTATTGTAACACCTGTCAAGTTCTGGGATATCTACACTTGAACAAAGTGCTAGTTCAGAACTTAGTAAGTGTTAAATACAGCACTTCAAGTGTAGTTTTTAACACTTTAGTTTTTAGCGTGATATCAACATACTGTACAATACCCATTCTCTCATCAATACAAGGCACACGACCTGCCTCCACAATAGTACAATGTAGATTATCATTCCACACCACTCTCATCACCAGTACCTTCAAGTCTGCTCCCACAACAGAGCAATATACAATAGCCACTGCCACAAATACTTTCTCAAGCATCGTCCCAGAATATCTATACGCAGTACTTATTCTCACAACATCACAATGTACATTAATCCACAGCACTGTCACCATCCACATCTTCGCAGAATTACAGTACACATCACTCCCCCCCCCCCCCCTGCTCATCCCAAACCGTCCCCACTACCTTTACAACATCGTAACATAGCAACATGAATCTCAGCAACATTACTTGTATCGCAAAAGCATAATGTGCATCACTCCACTTCATTAGCAAGGCCACCGGTTTCATTGGTGCCACCAATACATGCTCACCAGACACGAACCCATCTGCAAGCATCCAACCCCACTCAGCGTCCAATTCCCATCAAAGGGAGGAGACGGGTTGACAGATTATGAATGCTATTTCGAGAGGCTCCTAGAAACTGAACAGACCATCCAAAGAGGCCAACCCACAACTATCGCAGACTATCTCCAAAGCTCATCGCTGGGAAAAGCGGGCACTTGCCTCTACATCACAGCACTCTGCTCAACATATATCTGGTGCAGGGGGGGGGGGGGGGGGGGCATCCACACAACATAAGTTGGATATTACCCTGTCACAGCCTCACAATATAGGTATCCAGCCTTTTTAAAGCACGGCCGTGCTCTACAAACAAAGAGACAGACCAATAGCAAATGCTAATCACAACATGAAAAAAGCGAGCGGAAAGTTACTACACCTACTGCATATCGTCGCCTGAGTACTAGGATGTCCTATGTTAAGGGGACGTCCAACCTAACTTTGGTCAAATTTCATGTAATTTCCTTTCAAGTCTAAAAAAGGCCCAAAATGAATAACCCCAATAAATTATATACCAAAATGCTTGGAATGAAACATAGAACATGTGGAAACTGAAATTTGCCATGGAACTGCTGCCATGTGTAAATAGCACCACCTGAAAGTCTGCTGTGGCATAAGTAAGAGAACAAAATTTTTACAATAAAATACCTCAAAATAAAATAACAGCTGTATTCTATAAACATTTAAGTACATACTCGAAGAAATCTTTTCCTAATTCATGAAAGTAATAAAGATTGAGACCAAATGTTATAAGTGGAGTGCTCACTGATTGAAGGCAGACATTTTCTTTTGTTTATGTTTTGATTTGGGGAGTTCAACAAAGGTCAACTTGAAGGAGTCCAGCAGAAGAAGTATGGAAGGACAAAAGAGTGTCTCCCAATATCAAGATGTATGTGTTACTGTAATGGTTTGGAAAGAAAATATGATATTCTCCTATGCAGAATGCACTGCAAAGTCATACATTGTAGTTGAATAAATATATTTACAAACCCCTTGCACTATAACCCCTTTTATCCCATGCATCAATTTGATAGTGATTAAATTGTTAAATTTGTCTGGTTTATCAATAAGTATATTAGCTTTGTTTAACTCTTGGACACCAATACACTCATGATATCTGTTGGAGAAGAACTAAGGGTAACTGTAACCTGTCACTGCAATAAACCATCTAATGTACTTAAAAGTACATTGTTATTCAAAACACATCAAATCAACCTTACATAACCATTATTGCATGTACTTTCCCCAAGGAGGCTTATTGACATATTGAGATCAGAAGGGCACATCCAGAGGGTCTCACATATTTTTTTCAAGAATGCAGTACACAAAGCAATCCCCAAAAGATGACAAGTGAGCTCCATTTGACACAAAAAAATTCCTAGGGGGGGGGGGGGGGAGGGGGCTCTCTTCCTTGTATGACTCTACCTCCGGCACTCAAGGCATATGCCTTTTTTCTCAAAGTTTAACTCTTTTTTCTTTTTGAAGATCCTGGCCACACGTGTTCCAAACACTATCAGACAGGTAACCCTCCAAATAAGTGTATCTGCAAAAATCATGTTACATTGCAAAACATTCTTTTTAGAGTTTTAGTTCTGGACCTTTCATGCTTCTTACTTCCAACTATAACACTTAATTTATCGATTAATGGGTGAATAGAAAAGTCCTGCCATAATCAACATTTTGAGTTCCATTAGCCTTCAAAACAGCTCCGATAAAAGTGTCAAACATCAGATTGGTGGCTTTATACAGAATATTCATAGGTTGTTGCTTGATAAGTAATAGGAACAAAATCTTCACAAGAAAATTCTGTAGCAATACAATTGAGGGTATTAGCAGACACTTTGCAACAAATTGTAACAAATCAACTAGTTATAAACAAAATTTTCCAACTCAAAAGAGTGAAAAAGTACCACAACTCTGAAAAAATGTGGGAAGAAACACATGCTACAGCAGCTACACGGGCATTGTTTCCCCATGATGCTCGATCACAACACCAAATATCCTTCAAATTGGAGTAGCAATGGTTGAGATACTGGGAAGAATGTTGGTACATGTAATGATGAATGGGTAAGACTAAGATTAAGAGGACAGGGGTCACCACTGCACGGCCCTAGATGCACCTTTGATTTTCCAACTTCCAGGTCTGGGGCATAATAATCGTAACACACCCACCTTATCAGTTCAAAATTGCAGTAAAATAAAAGAAATTATCAATTTGAATTAATTAATAGATGATGGAAAATATTTGGCTTCCTTTGCCTTCTCGTACTATTTAATTACCACAAACAATATCAGTTTGATGCCGACAAACGAAACTGAACGCATGTGGTTTGGTTAAAAAGTATCTCGGCATGAATAATGAAGAAATTGCGAATATTTCGTGTATTTCATTTGTTGAAAAGCCAATTGCAGCTAATATTGACCGTGCATTCGATAATTCGTTTCGGTTTTGACCACACGGCCATGCTGACACTCCGTGACAGCGGTTATGTTTATTGTGATATGCAAATTGGGGGATGGTTTCCGGTGAAGCAGATTTGTCACATTTGTCAGTGTAAAGCGATCATAAAAGACACTGATCGACGCTTGTATTACTATGGTTGGTTGCAAGAAAAAACTAAATTCTCAGCATCGGCCAAGCGCACCTTATTTAAAAGCACGAATGCATCATTTTCAACCCATCTTCAATCGGTCCTTTGCAGACATCAAACATACCCGCCTTCAAATTCCATGGTTACTGGGAAGTAAATAACTTCGCAGCGACAGGGGGAAATTAACACGCTCAATATAGTTCCAGGTCACTTGGAATATACTTCGTGAAAAAGTGATTTCTGAAGCATTCTGCTTACTTTGTTATGAATATTGCCTTATTTTATGTGTATTGTCCCGATTTTATACACTCGGTTATTTTTTTACAAGTGGTTCATGTTGTCTTTCTAGTGTGCAATAATTCAGATTTTTTGTCAACAAAAAAGTTCAGATGGCCTGTAAACACGAGAGGGAATTTCAAACCATATTTTGCAGTTATGACATTAACAGTTCAAGTATTTGCTGTCACCTGTTTGCAAATCCGCTCATACATTGTCTCGAACAAACAAGGGGCGTGATCACATCCTTGCATTCTTACGATTGCCCAAATTGAGTATTTCTGCAAGAACCACATCGTAATCACATGACCGGAAAAACATCATTGAAACATGGCCACATCCGGAACATCCAAAATTTGTGTTGATGTTATTACATTCAAACGTCAAAACCCACCAGAGTGTGTGTCAAAAAATGCTTTCTCCGAGTCTGTAGTATGTTATCATTATATTGAGGACAAGGCTTTCGAATTACCGATTATTTTGTGGTTTTACCGGTTCGTTACTTATGCCATTTGCAAATTAATCTTCTTCAAAATCATAAAATTCACTTTTTTTCCTGAAAAAAATTATATGTACCTTTTCTATGCACTTTACTCATTATTTTGATATATAATTTGCCTTTCCTTACTTCTCTTATCTGTTTCTGAGGCATTGGGAAAAATGTCAAAAAATTGACCAAAGTTAGGTTGGACGACCCCTTAAAGGAAAATGAAATTCTCTGCCACTAGAAGCACTGGTTACTTGGTTTTCAATTATAAGCTCTACATGTCGTATATGCAAAGGCAGTTGATACCTATGACCCAATACCACCAACACGGGTACTTCGGGGCTATGGTGCAGTCCCGATTCTATATGACAAGGAGGTGAAGGTCCACAAACGTACAAAGAGAATCGCACTGTAGCAGTGGAATAGGGCGCCCCGCCCCATCTGTGTACACGTGCAAACCAGAGGAAAATACTCATCTAGTGAGTGCACTACCATTCTAGATGAACTTAGGGAAGTTGTGGCCGTGTTCAATCTCTCTCATGCATATTCTTTTTGGGTGGGGATATGATCGCCTCCCTGAAACGAAGTTGACAAACTGCTACGTACCTCCTCCAAAGAATTGCAACCTGTCAGCCCTCAAGACGGTAAAGCTACATTTTTTCACGAGGACGATAATGACCCCGCTACGCTTGACTACATTTTGTGCAACAGGTTTGCAACACAGGAAGTTGCTGATGTGGAAACAGAAGATAAACATGCCGTTAACCAAGCTCTCAGACAACTAGTCTAATTCTGTTCGGGATTCGACGCTGTTATGGGCTGTTTGTTTCCAAACTTTTGTGGGAATTTGTACGCAGAAAATCACCGCTGTGCCTTTACTTACGGGGATATATATATACATATTTCTTTTTATCATGCGCTTTTTATAAGAATCTGACAATTCCACTAATGTCAACCTTGAATTTGGTGCATGAAAGTAAACAGCGCATTGAATCATTAAAACGCGGAAGTGATTTGATTGACTGTCGGAACAGATGGCGTCTTGCAATCTGATTCAGCTTGCAGGTTTCTAGTCCAAACATGGCCTGAAAGTCCGTACTATACGTTTTTGGTTTGGCACGTCCTTTGAAAGGACGTACCAAACCAAGAACTTATATTATGAACTTTCAGGCCATGTTTGGACTAGCGGGTTTCATGCATCAATTTAAGGTGAATACACGTTGAATTATTGCTGGTATTATCGGTATCCACTCAAAAATACTAGATTTACTTTTCATTATATGTGTTTAAAACAAATTGATCATTTCCAGTGATAATTTGACTCGTATTCACCTTGAAGTGATGCTTTGAAAGCCGCCATTTTGAGTGATACAGTGAAAGTGAAAATTTCTACAGTTAAAACTAGAAGTCCTGTCATGAAATGCGCACAAATAGCACGTCGATCTGCGCGTTAATCTACGCGTTATGACCATAGTAAGACTATCGAATTCTGCACATATGGTCTGTGCACAAGCAATGTTTCAGCCAATGGACCTCCGGGTAACTCGGAGGTCCATTGGCAGAAACATTGCATGTGTTTGCTATGAGTAACCAGGAGAACCTGCGTGCTTTGGATGCCATTCGATACGGCAATTGCGCGCACTTCCTACGCGCAATTAAGCCAAGATAAGCGCACAGTTCATGACAGGACTTCCAGTTTTAACTGTATAACATCACAGTGGGGAATACGATTTCTATCTTTCCGCAATTTCTTCGACAATCTATCATTTAGCGAATAATATAAAGGTATTATTTCCTGCTCCAAGAACTTAATTCACCTTAACCCTTTACCCAACGAATCGGCAACATCCGCCCGCGTAATACGCAAATTCAGCAGTTGAAAAAATATTATTTTTCAAAAAATTTCAACAAGACCATTTCATGTGATGCCTCGTTGGAACGAGCTCGTCGAGCTCGTTCCAACGAGGGGTCACATGATATGGTGTTGTTGAAATTTTTTGAAAATTTAAAAAAAATTTATTTAAAATAATAAATTTTGATATCGTCTGCGTTGGGTAAAGGGTTAAAAGCATCATTTGTGAAACTACACGGCATAATCATAAAACTACGGTTGTGACGAGTCTTCACTTCTATTTGTAACGTCACCAAAAGCTCGATGAAATCAAGCCTCGATTGAACAACTTTCCAGCTTTGATTCACAGAAAATAAATCTTTATGGATTTTTTCAGATTCAATCGTCCGAAATATATAAGCAAAAGTTCGCTTTTCCATCTAACTGAAATATTCCAGACGAGTGAATCTAAACATAGGCGATAACCCACATAAGGGCTAGACTGATTCCAGGGCTTAACAGCGTCGAGTGTCTTATAAAATGAGACTGGTGGCCCGAAACGGCGGAGAGCTTGGCTATTAGTCTCCAACATTGTGCTTGTGAGGGATCGACTACGTAACATGCCAAAACTTATGAGTTGGCACAATCAGAAAAAATCACCTGGCAGAAATGTAATCTTACTGAATATAATAATAATAATAACACTTCGGCCGGCCGCTGATTTGTCGCAGTTCTCGTATGAGAAGGCCTCGATTACCCATGTTCTACCAACTGCCTCTCTATTCCCGCGCTTCTTCTCTCCTCCCAACACTCGGAGACGAACTGCTTGATGACATCCCTTGCTCCATTCTACCCAATCTCTCCGATTAGTATATTAACCCTCTCCTTTGAGTCGCCCCCTAACCACATGTCCTTCATTCTCCCATCCCACTTCTCCATTATACTCCCCGTGAATCTTCTTCTTTTAGACGGGTATTTTGGGCATACTATAAGAAAGTGTTCCAGGGTCTCCACCACGCCCAAGTTACACATCTGGCACTCCTTTTCACTGTTTTTCCCAATTTTTCCCCTCAGCTCCAGGGACCGCGACTTCAGCTTGAACAGCTTGAATAATTTCAGGATCAGACAATCTCCATACTTATATCCGAGATTCATCCAGTGATTTGAATATCCAATAATCAATATGTCACCCAATATCAATTACTAAGGGAAGTGACCGAACACAGTACTCGAGCTAGAAAACGATCAAGGATGATGCGCCCAAAAGATATGAACAGAACAGATTAGCTTTGCAGTAAAGGCCAGTAAAAAGGCAATGCACAAATTGAAAATGGTTGGAAAACTACGAGGTTCATCCGAAGTGTTTACTGGTATGCAAAAATCTAAACGTTACCCCCGAAGGCGAAGGTCCACGATTCGATCCCTGCCAAGGGTAACTGCGTTGGGTCCTTGGCCAAGCAATTCATCTCGATTACCCATGCGGGGGCACGGTGGCGCTGTGTACTAAGGCGTACTGCATGTCGATGGTGCACTTGTCTTCAACCAATGCTAACCCTGCTTGTGTGGATTTAGTACGTAAATAAATAAATAAATAAATAAATAAATAAATAAATAAATAAATAAATAAATAAATAAATAAATAAATAAATAAATAAATAAATAACGTAGAAAGGCGACAACGCCAAGCTGTAGCTGAGATCCGGAATAATGATATGCATTCATTTATGAACCCTGAGGGTGATCCTCGAATATTCTTTTTATTCGTTGGCCAGCAGAGGAAGACAAGTGTCGAACCGCTTGCCGAACCGATTACAGGTGATGGTATCTTCAACACCCAAGAAGATAGCATACCAAGATGTCGACAGTATTTCGCGATACTTCAATCTCCTGTTGACCATCCGAACTGCGACTAGCAATTTCTAGATCTTACACAAAAGACTACTTATATATTGAGGAGATATGTAATCTCCAAGAACTTATAAATGAACCAATCTCCTGTGCTGAAGTCATAGCATCTATAAGGAAACTGAATAACATGAAAGCAGCTAACTTTCCTGGGCTGATAAGTGAATATCTTAAGCTTTCACAAGATGAAGTGGCAGAGTATCTCCGTCATATTATGCATCTGATTGTGAAAAGGAAAGCCATACCTGCATTCCAGAAAGACTTCCTGCCTCAGCTCGGCTCTTATTGTATCCGAATGTATTAACGAGTCTAAAAATTGAAAATAGCCTCTCATCTTTGTGATCTCAGATGCACGGAAGGCATTTGATGTAGTTAACCACTAGCTTCTCCTTCGTGGATTATTCACTGACGAGATCCATGGCCCGGACTGGCTTCTTCTTCTCGACTTACCCCAGAGCATTACCTCTTCCGTTAACTGGTAGAGCGCTGAATATTTTTTGGTCGTCAAAATTTGTTCATAACCCTTGGCCTCGTTACAATTTATGGGAGATTGCCAACAGGCACTCTCTCATAAATTGTAACAAGGCAAATCCATGCAGACTAAATTATTTCACTTCAAAGATAATACGAAGCACATCAACAGAACATAAAGCCTTTAAATTGTGGTACCTGCACTTTAAAATAAAGCTCCAAAATGGGCTTTCAGCACTCAACCAGATAAATGACAGATAACATGTCAATGGTCTTCCCTATGTCTCAGTGGGTCAGGGAAGGCGGTGTTCTATCCCCTCTACATTACAAAGGATTCAACAACCAGCTTTTATTACAGCTTGAGAACGACATTTGAGGTACCACGACAGGTAGTATTGAAACTACACACACAGGGATGTGGCGACAGGAGGGGGGGGGGGGGTGTAGGGGCGTGTCTCACCCCACCCCCCAGCTAGGAGTATTATTTTCAATAGTTGGAAATAACGAGGTCAAAAATCAAATGGTTGGAAATTCAATAAATTAACATTATTCATGAAAAATATTAAAATTCCAACTTATGATGAGAAATTTTTATCTTTTATTTCCAGCTGGAAACTTGAGTTTCAAATTTCCTGCTCTAAAATTGACATAGCCTCAAAATTTCGACTCTGACATCAATCCGGTAAATTTTCTGACCCAGACACATTATAAATGATGCTTTTTCCGTTTCAGGACTAGTGAAAATTTTCAGAAGGGTTCATAACCCTTTACCCAACACAGACGATTTCAAAATTCATTATTTTAAATATATTTTTTTTTTCAATTTTTAAAAAAAAAAAATTCAACAAAACCATATCATGTGACCCCTCTTTGGAACGAGCTCGACGAGCTCGTTCCACGGAGGGGTTACATGATATGGTTTTGTTGAAATTTTCCGAAACATAATATTTTTTCAGCAGCTATATTTGCATATTACGCGGGCGGATGCGGGCGGATGCGGGCGATTCGTTGTGTAAAGGGTTAAAAGATATCACCCAGCGCTGCAGTGCAACCACCTATCGAAACCACTCTCATTTGGAATTTACACCGGTGGCACCCCCCCCCCCCCTCCCAGCTGAAACCCTTTAGCCACATCCCTGTCCACACACGACTTGTGCTGATGACCTGGCTTTACTATCGCACTCAATTACTGAAACACGGAATGTGCTCCATACTGTCGAGACTTTCTCAGAGGAAAAGAGATACGGCATCAATCCAACTAAAAGTAATGCCATATGTAACAATAACAAATCTGAAATTGCCTCCATCTATTTGATGAGGGGACTAATAACTCAGTCCAAACTGCGCACCTAGAAATTGTAAGGAACTGTAAGAAGAGCACACACATGCAGGAAAAAATAAGCATTGGAGGGAATAAGCACACTCACCTATGGGATCTGGACTATAGGGATGCTCGGGTATCGTTCAAACGTTCAATGGTTGCTTGAAAGCTTGTACTTAATATTGTATGCCGCGCTTCAGTGGAAATCCGCTGAGTGAGAACTTTTGTTTTCAATTTTTTCGTATGCCGCAGAATGAAGAAACGACGCTTTGAGTTTTATTGATAACGTAAAAGTGTGTGTGTGTGGGGGGGGGGGGGGGGGGGGTCGTACAAGTCGTTGCGTGGTAATCGTTATTGTTGAAGGTTGAAGTTCGGTGAGAAATGTAATGCGTGCGTCTAATGTTTACAGAAAAAGCTAAGATGATAAAACCTCCATTTTGCTTGGACGGGAACTGCGGAACAATTATATAAGTGGAGGAATGAATCTTATAGGTTTGGGTTTCTGTACGTGTGTGTGACAGTGCGTATGGGGAGGTGGACAATTCTGAGTATGAGTTCGCTCCCGCATGATTTAAAAAAAAACACTTGAAATAACGTGTGAGCGAAATGCTTAAGATAATTGTTTATTACACGCTTGATACGTAATCCCCATATACAGCAACACTAAGCCATACAGAAAATGAAAATCTGCTCCGCACATATGTGGAACAGGAATCGTTGACGGACTATTTTTAAATAGAAGCAAAATTTCACTGGAATTTTCTACAAGTTGAGCAACGCAATTACAATTTGAATCGCTAGCGATAGCTGAAAATCGCCTCCTGAGTTCATAGGCGCATAGAACACACTGAAACTCAGGGGACGAAATAGTAACACGCCTTTCCCTCGCAAATTTGGTTGGCGATAAAATGTGTTGTTTTTGTTGATAGTTGTCAAATGAATTGCTGAGTGTCCTTTTAATAATTGCTTTTTTATAGACGTGAAGGCGTATAATAAACACAGAATGACACACGCGTATGCCGTTCTCTGCATGTACTACTGTTGCTACTTGCATGGTAGCGGTAGAACATGGCTGTTTTAAGCATTCCGCTCACACAATAATTCAAGTGAACGATCTAACTCACAGTGTGCAGAAAGGCAAAGCAAAGTGTGATTCAAGGGTTACATCCCTACGGTGGCTGATTTAGGCAACCCTCAATGCTGTTTTTATCTCGAGATAATATCTCAAGATCTCTAGAAACTATCTCGAGATCTCGAGATAATTATATCAAGATCTCGAGATAATATCTCGAGATCTCGAGATAATATCTCAAGATCTCGAGAAACTATCTCAAGATCTCAAGATAATATCTCAAGATCTCGAGATAATATCTCAAGATCTCGAAATAATATCTCGAGATCTCGAGAAACTATGTCGAGATCTCGAGATAATATCTCGAGGTCTCGAGATAATATCTCGAGATCTCGAGATAAGCGTATATAATCGGTGTCACCCTTTGATCATTTGCATGAATTCACTCCTGTCACACAAACTGTTTATTTACTTGTCGCATCTTTTTCGACTGCGACATATTCATCCCTCCCTTGACTATTACACGAATCCACCCCTGTCACTCAGAAAAGTGAATAACTTATCAACCAACCACTTTGTTGCGTATTAGTTATGAGAGCCCATCAAATCTCAGTCCAGCACTAATATAAACCGAGTCCCGTAATCCGAGCTTGCACTTGCTGGTGTCTTGTTCCCACTCCAGTTCCAAAGTATCAACCCAGCACCCGGTACCTCCCAGTACCTACTGTAGCGCATTATACCCTAAAACACCACGTTTGCTCACTACTTTACAAGATGAAAAGTTTGTGTCTGTCTAACACTCCAAATCCAAAGTGTTGATCCAGTACCCGGTACTTCCTGGTGCATACTGTAGTGTTTTGTTTTACCCTAAAACTCAATGTTTTCTCACTTCTTTTCCTCTCAGCTCCACGCTGATTTGTGGTGATTTCACCCTAAAACACAAAGTTTATTCACTACTTTACAAGATACACACCCATAAATACCAAATATTTCCTTCCAGCTCCACATTGAATGGAGTGATTTTTACCACAACTCACAAAGTGTTCTCACTACTTTGCAAGATACAGATCCGTAAATACCAAATAGCTCCACCACCTCCACGCTGAAAGGTTTCACCCCCACAGTGAAAAACCAATCACCCACTCCCTTGGTGGATTTTTCACCTACTTTCCACTTTGGTAACTGAGACACATCGTCTCTTGACACGCTGTTATTCCACGGACCCGCCATACAGCATAACTTTAACCCCATCCCGCTTCCATTTTGACCGAGCAAATCGACGATGCTACTGGGTGTATAATAACCTTACATCAGCGATAGCTATAAACCTACCGTCGGATTCCCTTTCCTCTCGTTGGTTTGAAAAGTCTGGATTAGGCGTAACTAGTTACCCCCTGAAGATAATGCTTGTGACCCTATCTTCAATATCAACTCATGAACCAACAGTAATACAGGACATCCCGTAACATAAGAATGATTGGTCCTGGGCCTCTCAGTAGGTATACGTGCAAGCTACAAGCCGAGAGGTCCTTGGTTCGGCAACCGTGTTGTGTCCTTGGGAAAGACACTTCACCCCCATTGCCTTCTTTGGGGCACTGTGGCGCTGTGTACTAAAACGTACTGCATGTCGATGCTGCACCTGTCTTCAACCAATGCCGACCCTGCTTGTGTGGAGTTAGTATGTTGGGAAGCTGACAGTTGCTCGGCGTTGCTCGGTGGTTCTTTTCGGGTACTCCGGCTTCCTCCACCCGTAAAACTGTTATGTTCATGATTAGTCATTGCGCAGAAACATGTGACCTTAAACAACAACAAATAAATAAATAAATAAATTGATTGGTCCCCTATGTTCTTACCGGCTGATACCCATTCCAGCCTGTGAAACCTTAATTTTGCCCCCCATGAGAGCATAGTTCCACCAGGACCACGTGCCACAGACCACTCCACCTCAACTCACAAGGTGATACAGACACACACCCAATTTATGAGAGGAACATTTTGCCCACCCAAACCCCAACAGAGCATCACACCATTGATTTGTCCTCCGACAATATCCAACTATGAATACGCTTTTCTCACTCCTCCAGTGGGACTTCCAACTATACCCCTCAAAACGACACTCAAACCCGTGAACATACCGCCCGGTTTGACCTATCGCTGCTACAGCTCCCAAAACATGTTTGACCCAATATGCGGGCCTCCCAAATAAGCTAAAATGCCCCTCTCGCCAAACAGTGAACCCCCACAATGTTGTGTTGAAAAGATGTCCCCGCGACATTTGAAACAACAAGTAGCACCCCACTTTCTATTTTGCTACTCCCGGTCCTATATTGGGATTTCCTCCCAAAGATGCCCATAGTAGCATCCCCACCGTAGATCTGGCCATTTGGTGCTTCCATCCACCCTATATCAAACAAACCCCTCTTGGGGCGCAACAACAGTTTCCCTTCCTCCTGGTACCCCAAGAAGAAAGAGGTACCATCCTCCAGAGGATTGAATCATGCCAATGATGTAAGGGAAAGATGCTCTCATGACACGAGAGCATCGCCTATCCCTACCAGGTTACAACGCATCCACCCCATCCTTTTCACTACTCCCTTTCCCAGCATTTCTGGGCAGACAGGACTGCATCATAAAAATCTTATGAAAATTGCAAACATTTCTGGGCGCACAGGCCTGCACCTAACAGATACCTACCTACCACATGCAGCATTTGGATGTGAGTTTTCCAGAATTTTCAGTGTTTAGACTCAGATTAGAAAAGGAGGTGGTGATGCACCCCAAACTTGGCCGAAATCTTCGGGGAGGGGGCATATAGGGATCACGAGGCATCAGATTGCCGGTAAATCGGGGATCAAGGCAGCTACTCAGGTCTGTCGGGAAAGGGACCCTTTGTGGGAAACGGAGTATCGAAAAGGAGGGAGTGGATGTGTTATAACCAGGTAGGGACAGGCGATGCGCTCGTGTCATGAGAGCATCTTTCCCTTATATCATTGGCAGGCTTCAATCCTCTTGAGAAGGATCCCCCTTACCTTTTAGGGTACTAGGAGGAAGGGAAACTGTTGTTTCGTCCCCCCCCCCGGGGGGGGGGGGTGTGTGTGATATATAGGGTGGGGGAGGCACCAAACGGCCAGTTAATCTACGGTGGGGATGCTACTGTGGGTATATTTGGGAGAGAATCCCTTTATGGGACCGGAAGTAGCAAAATAGAAAGTGGGGTGCTACTTGTTGTTTCAAATATCGCGGGAACATATTTTCAACACAGTATTGCGGGGTTCACTGTTCGGCGGGAGGGACACTTTCGCTTATTTGGGAGGACCGCCAATTGGGTCAAACATATTTTGGGAGCTGCAGCAGCTATATGTCAAACCGGGCGGTATGTTCACGGGTTTGAGTTTCGACTATCATTGCAGGGTGGTTCGCAGTGGTGTCGTTTTGGGGGTATTGTTGGGAGTCCCACTGGAGAAGTATGAAAGGTGTATTCATAGTTGGGTATTGTTGGAGGACAAATCAATGGTGTGAAGCGCTATCGGGGTTTGGGTGGGCAAGATATTGCTCACATAAATTGGGTGTGTGTCTGTGTCATCTTGTAAGTTAAGAGGGAGTGGCGCGTGGTCCTGATGGAACTATGCTCTCATGGATGGCGAAATTAAGGTTTCCCAGGTCGGAATGGGTTTCAGTCGGTGCAAACATAGGTGACCAATTAATCTTATGGGACGGGATGCCCTGTATTACTGTCGATTCATGAGTTGACGTTGGGGGTGGGGTCACAAGTACTAGGGGGGGGGGGGGTCTCCTGTAAGCGGTTGAGAGTATATGAGAGTATATGATCACGGAGGATTGTATGGTTAATTGGGGTGCCATGTTGCAGCTGGTTACTGGTGGCAGTATACGACGTTGAGGGTACTTCATCTTGTTCGGAGATACTGGGAATCGGGTTCAAGTTGTCCTTCTATATATGCGCGGGACTGTACACATCACCATTTGGAGTTGTCACTTTCGGGTATGTCTCTGGAGGAGTATGAAAGGTGTATGGACCGTTGAGACTTGTCGGGCGACAGGTCAATCTTTTCATTTCTACATGTAATTGGATTTTGTGTGGAAACAATGTTAGTCATGCCCATCCTGCCACGTTTGGGATTCACAGGAGGGGGATTCTATTCGCCTCTTGGGCTCAGGATTATGGGTTTCATTTTGGGTGTGTAATTGTGAGAACGGCTCCTGTGTGTCAGGAGACTGCTGGGTATTGACCATAAATTCACGGTTTTGTCTAGCATCTGTAGCCTTGTACTGGGCAAGCCCTTTTCTAACACTGACGTTGGTAATACGTGAGGTCCTTAATCACTCGTTCGGAAGCAGAATCCGCTGGAGATAACTAGTTATGTCTAATTCAGACTTTTCAACCCAACGAGAGGAAAGAGAATCCTAGGGTTGGTTTATAGCTGTCGCTGGTGTAGGGTTACTATACATCGGGTAGCACCGTCGATTTGCTCGATCAAAATGGACGCGGGATTGGAGTTAAACTTATGTTGTATGTCTCAGTCAGCAAAGTGGAAAGTAGGTGAAAAATCCACCAAGGGAGTGGGGATGAAATGTTTCAGTGTGGAGCTGGGAAAGCTATTTGTATTTACGGGTCTGTGTTTTGTACAGTAGTGAGTAAACTTTGTGAGTTGTGGTACAAATCATTCCATTCAATGTGGAGCTGGAAGGAAATATTTAGTATTTATGGGTGTGTGTTTTGTAAAGTAGTGAGTAAACTTTGTGTTTTAGGGTAAACATCACTACAATCAGCATGGGCTGGGAGGAAAAGAAGTGAGAAATCGTTGAGTTTTAGAGTAAAAAAAAAAACATTACAGTATGCATTAGGAGGTACCGGGTGCTAGGTTGACACTTAGGGTTTGGAGTGGGAACAAGACACCAGTAAGTGCAAGTTCGGACGACGGGACTCGGTTTATATTAGTGCTGGACTGAGAGTTGGTGGGCTCTCATAACTTCGCAACAAGGTGATTGGTTGATAAGTTTTCTGAGTGACAGGGGTGGATTCATGTAATTGTCACGGGAGGGGGGGGGGGGGAGCACGAATATGTTGCAGTCGGAAATGATGCGACAAGTGCATAAACAGTTTGAATGAATTCATGCTGATGATCAAAGGGTGACACCGATTATATATGCTTATCTCGAGATCTTGAGATATTATCTCGAGATCTTGAGATAGTTTCTCGAGATCTTGAGATATTATTTCGAGATCTCGAGATATTTTCTCGAGATCTTGAGATAATTTCTCGAGATCCTGAGATATTATCTCGAGATCTCGAGATATTATCTCGAGATCTTGAGATATTATCTTGAGATAATTATCTCGAGATAGTTTCTCGAGATCTTGAGATATTATCTCGAGATCTCGAGATAAAAAAAAGTATTGAGGGTGGCCTGAATCAGCCACCGTACATCCCCTTGTCCCACATTCTTAATTTAAGTGAGGAAATGCAGTGGGGCAGCAGAGATCTGTTAGTTAATTCTTTGCCGGCTTGATCAAAGGTTATGACTTACAGTTCATTTCACTTTAGTGTGTCATGTTACTGAATAAATCACTTGATTATTTGACTAAATTTCGAAATAAACAAACGGAAGATATGTTACACAATATTTACATTGAAAATTCCGTATCTAATCCATTATAAAATTCGCATAAAAAAAATACAGAACGTTACAGCTTATTTACAAATCATCCTTGTGTACACCAGAATTCCATCTGCAATGCTTTAGCAGACGGCACCTTGATTCACTTAAAGGACAAAATGAAGAGACAATGCAGTCAGCCTGGCCCCATAAACTTTTCGGTGCCCCCTCCAAACCTAATGCAAGTTTCTCACAACATAGAGCCCCAAAATGGTCTCCAATATACGGGCTACACACTCTACAAATGCCTCAGATTCGCTCTACGAGCACTAAATTTAGTTTAAACAATATTTTTTTCCAGTTCTCAAATATATTCAGTTATAGTAAGTGTGAATCCAACAGTAAGCTGTAAGCTTATACGAGGTTGATTCCACCACAAGCACTAAATTTACTCGCGTGTGTGTGTGGGGGGGGGGGGGGAGGGGGGGTCTTAACTAGGACTCCCCGGTCGGGGCCTTCCGGGAAGTGCAACAAGGGGTAACGACCGGAGGGTCCTAGTTTGGACTAGGGGAGGCCCCGAAATCTCATACAACGGCCATTCAAATATCATTGGTACACCTTATAGAATCCTGTCTACGCGCCTGCAGCTAACTCCCATCCCACCACCCCGACTCCGGCTCCGGGATGGCAGCCTTGTACAAATACCACTTGATACATAAACCATCCCCACTAATAAGCTTACTGATTTTTTAAAATTATTTTAATTTTCAGTTTTTCTACAACCAGAACAATGAACCCAGCTATCGGATGCAGAGAAAATGACTGATTTTTTAAATTATTTTTATTTTGAGTTTTTGCACCACAACTCGAACAATGAACATAGCGATCGGTTCCAGATAATATAACCAATTTTTTTTAAATTATTTATGTTTTCAGTTTTTCCACCACAACCAGAATAATGAACACAGCGATCAGCTCCGGAAAAAATTACCGATTTTAAAAATTATTTTTGTTTTCAGGTTGTCTACCACAACCAGAACAATGAAAATAGTGATCGGATACAGAGAAAATGAGTTTTGAAGAGAGTTTAGATTGGATAATTCCCGTGTTTTCTATTATTAGTTGTGTCAACATAATCGGCAATTTGATTGTGCTGACTACAATTCTATCCAGGAAATCCTTAAGGACGGACACAAACTGCTTCATAGTTTCACTGAGTTTTTCTAATCTTATTGTTGGCATTGGTATAGTTCCACTAACCCTTCTTCAAGTAGTAAAACACAGCCTTCACTCTCACGTTGGCTGTTATATTACACCGTATATAGAGCTTGTCGCTATATGTTCTAGTGGATACTCAATTTTAGCCATAACTATCGACAGATACAGCAAAATTGTTCGCAATGTCCTGTCTTCAAGAAAAATCAAGGATGCATTGAAAAGTATAAGTCTTGTGTGGGCGTGGTCTTCTGTGTACGGCCTGAGGATATTTTTTCATCTTTGGATCAAAGAATTAGGAACCAGCTGCCAAAAAGATGACGAGAGAAACAGTACTTCACCGGTGAAAACAGGTCGTTGCAATGATGTTGTCGACGAGGACATTTGTGACATATTTTTAGAGTTCCACTCATACAATCTTGTGCTTCGATTATTGGATTATATAATCCTCATTGTTATACCATTTGCCGCAATGATATTTTTATATGTGAAACTAATTCCGAAAGTGTGGGGAGAACCCATAACAGGACCAAGTGTGCGCAGCAAACGCGCAATCGTGAAGTTTCTCATCATCGAAGTGATATTGTTTGTAGGGTGTTGGTCACCTCTGTTTTTGTTTGCCATCATTGTGGATTCACTTCATTTACAGGAATCTGAGCTGACATCAGAGAGAACAGAAAACAACATTCATTTGGTGGCTGTTATACTTGCCTTTTTGAACAGTGTTGCTAATCCAATAATGTACGGTTTTTTCAACTCAAACTTCCGTAAAGAGTTGAGAAAGATATTTCATTCATGTCACCGACAGTTAAAGGGAAATGGGTTACGAATTGAACCGGTGACTATAGATTTATCACGGCAATGTACAGATCATATAAGTCACATACCTCCGCAAACTTAGGAGTAATTCGAGTCCTGCAGGGTACTATAAAACTTTAACAATTGTATTTTCTAGAATTGTATTTTCTAGTTACGACTTTAAATAGGTTGAACTGAACCATTAGCATTTTCAAAGATGTTACAATTTGCCATTTGGCAAATTGCCATATCTTTTAAAATGCTAATGATTTATTTTATTCAGTTATATTAATAGGTAGAAAATACAATTCTTGAAAATACAATTGTTAACGTTTTATAGTATTGACTGTAGGGTAAGCATCTGGGGAGGCAAGTGCACCGTTGTCAGGTACTATGCCTTAGTACCCTTGCTCCCCCACATGGGTAAATCCGGATGACATGTCTTGCTCAAGGACAAAAGGCAGATGCCGCTTTGAACCATGGATCTCAAGTCCAGTGCCCTAACCAACTAGCCACTGCGTTTCATATTAGGTCAGTAACAATAACATTTCAAAATTTCGAATTTTATATGAAATTCTCATACTCTTATTGTTAAATTTACTGACAGTTTTAGAAGCGTAAGGGGCGCCAACTTTCCTGTAAATTTCTTCCAATGAGGAAAAATGTCAGCCATGTCCGGTTTATTGTCAACTTATGCAGAACGTGGAGAGTGGACTACCAGCCAAATACCCGCAAGGTGCAGATCTGACCCGAAAAGCAATCCAGGTTCTGTAAAATAACCCTAAGCCTTTAACTGACGTAATTGGGGGCACGGTGGCGTTGCGGTAACCGGTTCTCGTCAGATCACCGAAGTTAAGCAACGTCGAGCCTGGTTAATCCTCGGATGGGTGACCGTCTGAGCGATCGATTCGCACTCCCGCGTTGTGTCCTTGGGCAAGGCACTTCACCCCGACTGTCCATATGGGGGCACAATGACGTAAAGTAAACCAATAAAAGAAAAACAAAATGTGTAAAGAAGATACTTTACCGATTACTTTTTCTAAATTCTCACTGGCAATGAATAATAAATGGTAGAACTCTTATTTTTTAACGGGAAGCGATTATTGTCTGCGGACATTTTGAAAGATGAAAGAACAAAGGGAAGATCACTGATTTTCAGTCGAATATCGATTTTGCTTCTTGTGTTGTTCATTTGCAGCTTTCGTGTGAGGACTGAAAACCAACGAAATTCCCAGAAACCTTTGGAAGATATGATACAGACGATCTACAACAGAGCTTGTGGGACTAAGAAATAAATTTGCTCATTCCTGACTTATCTCATGAAAATCGACTTTCGATAAAGTTATCTCCCCTGATGTTATTAGACGGACGAGGAAGGTTCAGTTCAGAAGCATACACTTACTGAGTAAACACCTATGATATCAGTAGAAAATAAAGCCAAGTTTTCCTTTGTTATCTTTAATAAACGAGAACAATTGGTCTCGGAGATGTCTGTTGTTTCCGTCGTTTCTTACCAATTACCAAAGGAAACTTGTTTTTGTGGCAAGCTAAATAGAAGTAACTAAGTATCTGTCCACTTTGTCTCTTTGTTTAGCGAATGTGTTTTTAGAGTAATTTGCAAGTCTTAATTCTTCCCGGAAAAATATTAGCAAATCTTTCATCCTAGACTTTTATATTAATGGAAAGAACAGGGTTTGTCTTATACGTTACGATTTATTTATTTATTTATTTATTTATTTATTTATTTATTTTTTATTTATTTATTGGTGTTTAAGGTCACATACTTCTGCCCAATGGCTAATCGTGACCACACCGTGGAGATAAAGTCAAGGCTGGAGCGGCGGAAGCTCGATAAAAGTGGAGGCGCACAAATTGTACAATGCTACTATGGTACGAACCGTGGTGAGAAAGGTTACAATCGTATATCGGTAAATGTACCATTACCCCCACCAGTCAGAAAGGACAGGAACCAACACGGTGGCGGTGTCGCGGTTTATTTCTCAAATGAAATATATGCCAAACGTGTACAGGAACTAGAATTTGACCAGTCGGTCTTATGGTTTAAGATTACCTCAAAACGCAAGTTCTTGCTCTTTTTAGCATATCGATCGGTTCAATTCTCTAGTAACGAATATTGGGAGAAGTTGGAAGGCGCCATTGAAGACTCACGCAGTATAAACCCGTCCCTGATAATCACCGGGGATTTGAATAGCGACCTTCTTAACCCTTCTAGTCGTTTAAATGAAATTATAAATCATTACAACCTCCATAACGCCATCAAAGAACCGACTCGTGTAACACCAACCTCAAGTAATTTATTGGAACCTATAATAGTAAGTGATGGTGTTGTGGTTTTAAACTCAGAAGTCCACGAACTTGGTGTCTCCGACCATAAGGCTGTATCAGCAGCTATAGAGACTGGCATAACACAGAACGAAACGAAAATTCGACAGATCTGGAATTACAACAGGGCTGATTTCCCCAAAATGAACACTCTCATATCCGAAACAGATTGGTCTTTTATTTCCGAGACTGCTACACTTGATGCGTCATACCACAAATTTGCAACATCTTTTTTTGATATTGCCACAGAATGTATTCCATCTCACAGGGTAGTCATCCGTCCGAATGATAAACCCTGGTTTGACTCGGCTCTTCGCCGTGAAATTCGTCAGAGAGATCGTCTTCGTAAACGAGCTTTGAAAGACCGAAACCCATTAATAATTGAAAAATATAAACATGCTCGTAACAAAGTAAATAATATGAAAAAGAAGGCTAAATCTACTTATTTTTCAAATCTAGATACTTCACTTGCAGTGAGTAGAAACCCTAAAGTCTTTTGGCATACTGTCAAACAGTTACTGAATAATTTTGCGAGTAAGCCTTCCGTCCCCTTTCTAAACCACAAAGATGATGCAGGCAGCACAGTTATGATAACAGATAACAAGGACAAAGCCAATCTGCCCAATAAAACATTTCTATGAAACAGTAAAATAAATGATGATGGACATAGCTTACCTGATTTCAGATCAAAGTGTTCTGAGAACCTGTCTGAAATTGACTTTTCCGAAGACGAAGTGATCCGGATTCTTAGCAATCTAGATACCAAAAAAGCAACTGGACACGACGGTATTAGCAACCGTATGCTAAAAGAAACCAAAACCACAATATGCAAGCCATTGGCTCTGTTATTTAGGCTATCATTCTCCTTACGTGTCTACCCATCAGAATGGAAGCTGACAACAGTCGTGCCGATTTTTAAAAAGGGAGATGCCCATGATCCTAATAACTACAGACCAATCTCTCTTCTTAGGTGTGTCAGTAAATTTATGGAGAGGATTGTTTTTTTATCCAAATGTACAAACATTGTTGTGCTAATAATTTATTTTTTAAAAATCAGTCCGGTTTCCTGCCCCAGCATAGCACCATTTACCAACTCATCGAAATATATCACAATCTCTGCCTGGCCTTTGATAGGAACCAGTTTTCTCTTGGAGCATTCTGTGATATATCAAAAGCATTTCATAGAGTTTGGCACAAAGGGCTAATTTATAAACTGAGAAAAAACGGTATATCTGGATCACTCATCGAGTGGACCAGCAGCTATTTGTCTGATCGTAGACAAAGGGTAACTTGTTACTCAATTTCCTCCGAGTACTTACCTGTTAATTGTGGTGTTCCACGGGGTTCTGTCTTGGGTCCGTTCCTCTTTTTGATATACATCAATGACATTTCTGAACATCTGGATTCACCGGACGTGTGTCGATTATTTGCGGATGATACAAGCTTAACAGAAAGTGAACACGAACCGGATGGCATTGCTACAAAGTCCAATGAAAACCTTAAAGTCATTTCCGAATGGGCAAATACATGATTAGTTACTTTTAACCCTTCAAAAACCGAAATTGTTCTATTCTCCAAGAAACAGGTTAACCTAAGTAATGCTGTAATGTTTGGTGAGACGCCACTTGAACTCGCAATGTTACACACCCACCTCGGTCTGACCTTACAGGGGGACCTAAACTGGCATAGCCAAATTAATAGACTATGTAAAAAGGCCAACGCCAGACTATCCCATCTAAGAAAACTTAAGTATATCCTTGGTAGAAAAAGCCTTGAAACTCTATATAAATCATTTATACTCCCTATTTTAGAATACGCGGATGTGGTATGGGCTGGCACACCGGATTACCTACTTTCAAAATTGGATAGAATCCACGCCGATGCAGCTAGAATAATATCCGGTCTAACGAGATCTGCCCCAGTATCTACTCTACTTGCAGAACTTGGCTGGGAAACCCTTAGACATAGACGCCATCTCCACAAAATGATCACATTTTTCAAAATTGCAAATAACCAGGCCCCCAGATACCTATAGGACTTATTACCCCGAACGTTTGAGGACATTTCCCCGTATAGCACCCGGTTCCATTCCAATTTCCAACTACCACTAACACACACGGAAGTATTTAAGCGGCCATTTATTCCCTCTTGCATTTCCGAATGGAATGCACTACCTCTAGAAGTTAGACAGTCTGATTCACTGAATAACTTTATTAAATATTTCAATACAGGCGTATGTAGACCACCTAAGTACTTCAACAATGGCGATAGGGCGGTTAATATAATACACTGCAAGCTGCGAAATTCCTGTAGCGACCTAAATTTTGATAAATACTCTAACCATATTCAAAATACACCAAACTGTTCATGTGGTTATGAGACCGAAGACGCGAACCATTACTTCTTCAACTGCAGTAATTACTTAGACGAAAGACTTGCCCTACAAAGAAATATTGTGCATCTGCCAATAAGAACGGCCAATATTCTTTATGGTATTCCAAACTTACCGGATTCCGTCAATACTCACCTTTTTCGCAGTGTACAAAATTTCATAAAAGCCACGAAGCGGTTTTAAGACTAGACCGCTAGATGAGCACAGGAGTCTAAAATCATCCTTTTCCTATTCTGTTGATCTTTAAAGTCAGTGGTCATCTCTGTTTACCCCACACATGGCACACTTCTATTCACTTGTTTGTCCTGTCTGTCCTGGCAATAGTAGTGGTGTGGACTCCGTTGGAGTCGCGGTAGTGCCGAACTGTAGCCCATAGGCTTGTTGACCCAAGCCAGTAGTGTTGTAGTGTGGCATTTCTTTTTTCTTCTCCCCCTCCCCCTCACTTCTTTGTTCTGTATATCTTGCAAAGTTGAGTACCCATCAGCTTTCTTCTCTAACTTTGTACATACACAAAATCGTTTTGTTTCGCCATTACATATAAATTCATGTAACTACTTGTAAACATGTCATAATTTGTAATTGTAAACGTATTTCAAGGAAAGGATATAATCTAAGTGCTGGGCACTTGTTATCCAATCCTTTTTGTTGATTATAAACAAATAAAATATGTTCAATCTAATCTAATCTACCATGACTCGCTATAATCTCTCGTTTCGATGAATATGCCCTAGTGTGGTCACTGGCTTGTCCGTTTCTTCTACTTCAACCATCTTCCAACCCGAAGGCAAGCCTTCGGGTTGAACGATAGTTGAAGTAGAAGAAATAGACCGAAGCGACCGAAAGTGGGATTCTTTGGCAAAATATTGTTTAGATTTGAAAATAATGTTACAGGAATGCCTGTTAATTGACACGTTTGCATGCGCCCATTTTAACTCATTTTGTAACTGCGAAACATATCTGTGGAAAAAAGTGGAGGGGCAGGTGCCCTTGTGCCCCTTGGATCGGCCGCATCTGAGTCAAGGTCAGTCAAGCGTTCATGCCACATGTTGCCTATTTTAGAGGACTTGCACCCCAAGCATTAGTGACTGGGTCCTATTTTACCAGTAAAACGGTGCTTGTTTACCACCGTGAACAAGGACAGCTTAACTTCCCTGGGTTCCCGCGGGGGATACGTTACGATGCGCACACAGTTTACATAATGAACAGAAAGTTACAGAACATCAAAAGATCGTGAAAGAGCCTTTTTCTCATTTTAACATGGGTTTTAATTAAGAACTGAATGCAATTTTTATAATCTTTACCCATTCCCACACGTTCATACTCCAATAAAGATTATAAAAATTGCATTCAATTCTTATAATTACATTCCGTAACTGTTTAAACTACTTTTTACCAAACAACAAAGCAGAAAGAAGAAATAAAACATGTACGAACGCACGAGGCGAAAAACCACCCTCACAAAAAGACAAAGCTCACAACTCTGAGTTGAGCACCGGTTTTCGGCATTGACCCAAATTTGTCAAATTGCCGTCTTTCGCAACGAAACTTGGAATGTTCAAAACAATTTATTTAACATATCATTAAACTGTAATCACTGATTACTGCGAGAGGCGCTAAAAGTTATAAACCCGCCCAAACCCCGCCCGAATTGCATTCTGTCAACTGCGCTCTACCGTAAATGCGGGTCAAAGTTCGACAAAATGTATTCATTGGAAAATGAATTACATTTGGTCATAACGTTTTCATCCAGATGACCAATGGGAATTGAGTATTTGGACCCAAAACGTATAACTACATTAACAGTGTAATTATTGGAGAATAATAGTCAAACGTTCAAACTGATTGGGACAAAACTGTAAAAAGCCAGCTATTGTATTTTTATACTACTCTACAGGAAAATGCCTGAAGTTAGTGAATGATCTGCACGTCAATGGAGCAACTTCGATAACATTTCAAAATTTCAAATTTTATATAAAATTCTCATACCCTTGTTGTTAAATTTACTGACAGTTTTAGAAAAGTAAGGGGAGCCAACTTTCCTGTAAATTTCTTCCAATGAGGAAAATTGTCAGCCATGTCCAGTTTATTGTCAACTTATGCAGAACGTGGAGCGTGGACTACCAGCCAAATACCCACAAGGTGGAGAGCTAACCCGAAAAGCAATCCAGGTTCTGTAAAATAACCCTAACCCGTTAACTAACGTAAATGTAATATGATGCAGCATGAGCCTCGCAACAAGCAACGAACTCTCTAAACGTTTTCACAACTGTATTTCGAAAATGTAATGGCTGGGATAAAACAAATTTAGCTTATTTTCATTTGGGGTTACCGGCGCTTACAGATTCAGTTCGTTCATTACTTCCGCTCGGATTCGTTCACGATTTTTGCGTAAATTCCTTCCGATGTTAACAAGAAGATGCATGTTGATCGACAACAAATGATATATATATATATGACGAGTATTTAACCAGAAAAGAACACAGGAGGGGGGTGGGGGGGGGGGGGGGTCCTACAGAGTCCTCGAGCATCTCCAGTTACAAAAGGAGAACGTATTGTGTTTCCATCTGTGTCAAAACAGGCACTGATCAGTCCAGTTCTCGAAGCTTTTCCGTAACACCTGATTTCAAAACAAGATTGATGTATAAAAAACATGACAGAGAAACACAATTACTCACGAAATCTTCAGTTCTATAGCTCAGAAGTTAAATAGTAATGTTATCTTACGTTGTTTTGAAACCAATGAGGAAATTTTGAGACATGTCATGGCGCTGATTCTTTCCATCAGTGGCGCAAATTCGTAGGCAGGCAGATCTGAAGGCCTCAGATTTGTTGCAAAACAAATCACTGAGAATTCTCGGAATAGTTCTCAGAAAATGATCAGTATCACATGTAACTCAGTTCAGTCGAGAACAAGAAATAATTCTTTTTAGCAATACTATGGCGATAGAAGTATTATAAAGTATATAATTTTGACCAATTTATAAAGTATATCAGTTCGAGTCATTGGTATATTGGTTGAGTGGTGTACAAGAATATTCTATCACATATATAAATATGAAATGCACATCCATATAGCTTTCTGTGCTAAGAACTTTAGGTGTTTCGCAAGCAAGGAATTGCCCATTCAATACGAATACACCCAGCGAAGTGTTTCGAATGAGCATGCAATGTTTTCTTATTCCACCATGTCATAGCTCTGACATCCCCTTCAACTAACTGTAAACTATAGGCGTTATACGAAATGAATGGCAGATTCATTGCGGTCATTGCATTTTGACCGACAGAGAAGTTCAACAAAGTGTGTGAATTCTCGAAGGGGATTCTCACAAAGCTCTCCCATTCCATCATCCGCGCCCTTTATTGATTTACTGATTGACTGACTGATTGATTTGTTCATTGCCAGTCAGTGTGTGGGCCATTGAGAAATGAACTCAACGGTCGTTGCGTGTTGGGTCATGAACTTTTATATTAATTTTCACACAGCGGACCTGTGCGAATGCATAGCGTGTCAAAATAAGAATCGAATATCGCTTTTTTGGTCTTCTAAATGTAGTTTTGGGGTAAGTACAAACAACAAGCGGCCCCAATGGGCCATAATCGCTCACCTGGCAAAGTGGTTCAAAGAAGTACTTGAGGTCATATTCTGTTACTCATGGATCATCAACACTACAGAGGAAAGATGCCATGAAAGGGAAATTTTATGGGAAAACACTACGGAATGGATTTGAACAAACGTGAACATAACCTGCACCCCTCTCCATACCCCCCCCCCACCCCCATAGAGAATATCAAGCCAGGGACTCAAATTGAACAAACTTGAATCTGATACCCCTAGAGATGTTATATACCAGATATGAAGGAATTCTGACTGGTGGATCTGAAGACGATTTTTAAAGAAATTTCTTCATATATCACTAAGTTCAAATTCGGGCTCCCACAGAGAGCCCAAATATTTACACAGGGGCTCGATTTGAACAAACTTGCGTTTGACCTACCTAGAGATGTTGTATACCAAATATGAAAGGATTCTGACTTGTGAATCTGAAGAAGACGATTTTTAAAAACATTTCCTCATATTGCACTAAGTTCAAATTCAGGCTTACACAGAGAGCCCAAGTATTACCCTAGGGACTCGATTTGAACAATCTTGAATCTGACGCCCTAGAGATGTTGTATGCCAAATATGAAAGTATTCTGAAGAGTGGATCTGAAGAAGAAGGTTTATAATGAAATTCTCTCATATTGCACTCAGTTCAAAATCGGGCTCCCATAGAGAGGTCAAGTATTATGTTTAAACATATTTTATTGTATCAAATGAATACAATGGGATCGGAGGACAAGTGCGTACCACTTAGATATCCCTCCTCTCCATACATATAAAATAACAAATAACTTTTGGCGACATACTTGTAAGTAATATAATAAAGAATTTGGAATTTGATAACAAAAAGAAAAGAAAAAAGAGAAAAAGTAACGAATATATAGAACAGACAAATGATTTATGAACAGAGAGAGTACACAGAGGGAACTGTGTGAGGGCTAGTATCGGTTTGGTCAAGTGCTAAGGCTGGAGTGGACCACAACAAAACATGTACCCATACATTCTGTAACTGAAGCTAGAAATTTGCGGATGTTTATTAATGAAACGCCACCCGGGTGATTTATTTCGATTTCTTGCAGCAGTGTTAGTACACACTCGATAGTAGTTGGATAGCTGATGTTCAAAAATTTGCTCATCAACTAGCTAACCATCATCAAATCTGCTGGTATTTTTGATGAAATGTTGCACTGCTAAAGCAACTTCCACGTTCTCTTTATATCTCAAGGTGCTGTCACCGTAACAAACTTGATCGACATGTAAAATATTATATTTCAATAATTTGTGTTGTAAAACATTTCGGGACTGAGCATGTATATCACAATCAAATATGAAATGGTGCGCGTCTTCACGTGCATTGCCACATGCGCATTTGGGCGAGTCTGCGATATAGTTGTTAAACATGTCGGCCTTGAGGTTGCTACATTCATTACGTATCCTGGTAAGTTGAATATTGTATTTCCTTTTTCCTGCATTAAAATATTTGGGAGGCTTTATGTTTGGCGACGCTATACATCTTTTAAATTGTTCAACTGATGGGCAATTTCTAGTTTCTTGATTGAGTCTGTTCCATTCGGCTAAGCATTTTGGGAAAAAAGATTTTTTGAATAATTCGGTTCTGTGTGGGATAGGTGTAAAATCCGATGCATTTCGCAGGTTACGACTGGAAAGGTCGCTGAAGCGTGGGGTTAAGATATCAAATAGAAATTCGGGAGAGAGACCATTTACAATTTTGTAAAACAATATCATTCTTTGGATGTACCGTCTTTCTTCAAGGGACCTCCAACCCACTTCTAGTAAGAGACGTTCCCTAGAAACAGACCTTGTTAACCCCGTAACTATACGGGCAGCTTCACAGTGTATGTCATCGAGACGCTTTAAATGTACCAGAGGTGCTCCATCCCACACAGGGCTTGCATACTCTAATATTGGAAGAATGAATGAAACATACATTTGTTCTAATGTTTTCCTATTGAGAATATATTTTAATTTCCTAATCTGTGCTAGTCTGGGTCCAGCATGGGAGCATATTGTGTCAATGTGACGGTCCCAGGATAGGTCTGACTGAAGGGTTAAGCCCAGATGTTTGTGCTCAGATGTTATTGGAAGATTTGTGTCTATAAATTTAATTGTTGGTGGTTCTAAGTTCTTACGTAGGGAGAATAGCATCACTTGAGTCTTTTGCGCATTGAATGTTACTAACCATTGATTTGCCCACTCGTTAATCTTTTCAATATCTCTGTTAACTACAGCTGTTAAATCATCAACAGAACTGTCACTTCTAGTGAGACATGTGTCGTCCGCAAAAAGCCTTGTAATTGACTCAATGTTTTCTGCAATATCGTTAATGTACACGAGGAACAGAAAAGGACCGAGAACTGATCCTTGTGGAACACCAGATGATACTACGGTATAGTCAGAATAACACCCATCGACTGACACACGTTGTTCCCTATTTGAGAGATAATTTTCAAACCACACGAGCAATGGACCTGTTATACCGTATTCACGTAATTTAAATATCAACCCTTTGTGCCACACCCTGTCAAACGCCTTTGAGATGTCACAGAAAACGCCACACGTTATAAGCTTTTTGTCGATTGCTTGACATAAATTATTATATATCTCAATTAATTGAAAGACGGTGCTATTATTGGGTAGGAATCCGGACTGCAAATTGTAAAATAAATCATTTTCAGAGAAGTACTTATAGACGTTATTAAAATAATTTAACGATTTTTAAAGAAATTTCTTCATATATCACTAAGTTCAAATTCGGGCTCCCACAGAGAGCCCAAATATTTACACAGGGGCTCGATTTGAACAAACTTGCGTTTGACCTACCTAGAGATGTTGTATACCAAATATGAAAGGATTCTGACTTGTGAATCTGAAGAAGACGATTTTTAAAAACATTTCCTCATATTGCACTAAGTTCAAATTCAGGCTTACACAGAGAGCCCAAGTATTACCCTAGGGACTCGATTTGAACAATCTTGAATCTGACGCCCTAGAGATGTTGTATGCCAAATATGAAAGTATTCTGAAGAGTGGATCTGAAGAAGAAGGTTTATAATGAAATTCTCTCATATTGCACTCAGTTCAAAATCGGGCTCCCATAGAGAGGTCAAGTATTAACCCAGGGACCCTATTTGAACAAACTTTCATCTGACCCCCTAGAGATGCTGTATACCAAATAGGAAAAGATTCTGACTAGTGGATCTGAAGAAAAAGAGTTTTAAAGAAATTGGCTGACATAGGGAACCCAAATATTAACCCAGGGACTCGATTTGAACAAATTTGAATCTGACCCTCCTGGAGATGTTGAATACCAAATATGAAAGGATTCTTACTGGTGAACCTTAAGAGGATTTTTTAAGACATTCCCTCATATTGCACAAAGTTCAAATTCGGGCTCCAATAGAGAGCCCAAGTATTAACCCAGGAACCCGGTTTGAAAAAAACTGAATCTGATCCTCCTAGAGATGTTATATACCAAATATTGGACGATTCTAATTGGTGGTTCTGTAGAAGAGGATTTGTTTAATTTTGGAAATGAATGTATGGGTGCTATCGGAGTAATGGACCTTGTGGGCGTGGCAATTTTACTTGAACAAACTTTAATTGACCTATAAGGAGCATGCATATCAGATTTGGTTCATCATTCGCACCTCTGACTTCAGATTGAGAACACCATCTGAGCAAACACCATGACAAAATTGGACATTCCAATTAAGCTACAGAAAGCTTTGTCTGCTCTGGGCGTCTCTTGCTTTCTCAACTGGACTCTCCAGATGAGCGGCAAGAGCGTTCATCTGACGTTGGAGTTTGACGCAAAGGAGAACACCACAACGCCTTCTTCGGGGAGAGATAGCTCCTTTTGTGAGAGGATCCCCTCTCACACTGTTCCTCACCCGAAGAAGCCTGGACCTGGCCTCGAAAGAAGATCAAGAAGAAGAAGAAGAGCCCACCAACCAGGCGCCATGATTCCCGACGCCTGGATGAGTTCTTGGAAAGGACGAACGAAGAGAAGGTGGAAGAGAAGATAGAGTAAGCCACTACCATTTCCTCACCTCCACCTCCTGTGACTCCCATCCACACCCCAGCTGCCTCTCCTATGGGGGCAACCTGGAGGATGGTGACGTCATTAGTGAGGCCGAAATGGAAACTGGCCCTCCGAAGTCTCCTACCCCAGCCTCTCCCTTTCATCTGGATCAGGGCCCTGGATATCCGGACCTCTTGAAGTACTTGGAAAGAGTGAGAGATGAAGTCAGAGAAGTAACCAGAAAGGCAAATGAAGGCACTGAATGATCGGAAGCATTAATGGCAGAGCTCAACATCCAGAATACTCCTATGGAGCCAGGACTAGCTCAACAACACCAACAACCACTACAGTATCACCATCACTACCTCCTCCACCAATATAGAAGCACAAGAGACATAAGCGCCACTAAATAGTCAAAGAGGGTCGAAAGGGGCTTGCCCGACACTGTCCTCCGGCGCGCGAAACCATTTCATCAGCTTTGGTTCAATTCGGTCCAGAGGTTTATGAGGAGAAGTCGATAATGTAAAGTTTACGCCGGAGGGATGACGGACGGACGACGGATACCGGACCACGGACAGAAAGTGATCACTTAAGCTTCCCAGACTTTCAGTCGGGTGAGCTCAAAATTAACTCCGAAGTGGTTCATTCTTGTTTGCATGGCTATAAGCTTCATTTAAAAGTCTAAAGGGCGACGTTGTATACTTATAATCCCACTATAAATATTACACTTTTATAGGGTGGGTTGGTGGGATTATATATATAACACTTTTTTCAAAAGTTGCAGGTAATATGCACATGCAAGACCACAGATGGACGGAAAGACAGATGGACAGACGGCGGTCTTCACTAGAAATCCCGGATTCCTCATTCGGAGGTCAGGGGCATAACAATAAACATAATTATCCATATACAGTACGAGGTGGGTGGGTTGTTCCTAACTCACGGTACCTTAGATTTCGTCCAATGGACCATCGGTCTATGAGATGAAATTGTGTTGATGGTTCTTATCTCCCCACGTACTGTACTGCAGTGTACTGTTGAAATTTATCACCAGCAAGTAAACCGGCACCAACACAGTTCCTCCACATATCATGTATTAATAACAGCAAAACGTATATCAAGGTCAGGATTGTGGATTTTTATGCATAACCTTTCATTGTATATAGATTACCAAATGAAATCAATGGTGAATCGCCTACGAATCAGCACTTAGAAAAAGTGGAACGAACGTGAGCGCAACCATAAAGTTGCAAGCGAATTCGCGCGTTCATCACACGTAGTTTCAAACGCTTCGTACTAATAAAATACTACTGATTTGGTCCCAATTCTTTCAATGTTTACAAATCTGCCTGAAGGAAAAGGCATACATTCTGCACTTGGCTGTATTATATTCCACAAAACTATTCTAAAAAGTTTAAAATAAAGCTATTACCGTAATTTTATTCAGGCGGATGGCGTACGTATCCAATATTTGACAGCATACCCATGTTATACTCACATTTCTGTCATCCATTTAAAAAAAACAGAGCTTCTGAACTTTTTGAAAATCGGGAACGAATCTGCACACTGTCGGAACGAATCAGTGCAAAAACAAGAAACGAACTGATTTTGTAAGCGCCGGTCACCCCCAGTGAGTTTTGAAGGAGTGATAATTTACCTGCTATATTCAATTTATTATACGCTAAACGATAGATTTTCGAAAAAATTGCGGAAAGATAGAAATCGTATCCCCCAAATTTTCACTTTCACAGTTTCAATCAAAATGGCGGCTTTCAAAGCATCACATCAAGGTGAACTCGAGTTAAATTATCACTAGAAATGATCAATTTGTTCTAAAAACGTATAATGAAAAGAAAATCTAGTGTTTTTGAGTGGATACCGATCATTTCCAGCAACAATTCAACACGCACCGACCCCGAACTGATGCCTGAAACCCGCCAGCTGAATCAGATAGCAAGACGCCACCTGTTCCGAGCATCGATAAAATCACTTCCGGGTATCAATTCGCATCAGCTGTCTACTTCCATGCACCAATTCAAGACTGAAATGCGCGGAACTATCGATAGGAATGATCAGATTCTTGTAAAAAGCGTATAATAAAAAGAAAATCAAGTGCCCTTGAGCAGACACCGAAAACCTTCTCACTCGTGACTGAGATAAATGTCAATTTCGCTCGCGCAAGCGCTCGCGAAAATAAACACTTATCCCGGAAACTCAGCAGACAACCCTCGGCATCCACTCAAAAACACCAGACATCCTCTATTTATCTGATAACCATAGAGTATAACAACCGTTGTATATACTTGAAGTATATACAACGGGTGTTGTATATAATTATAATTTATGAGAACGACCTCTGACCTCTTTCAATTCCATTTTCATTCATTCATTCATGAAACATCGTTATATCACAGGGCAGGTTTTAATTGTACGCTTATTGCACTTTGTCAAAATCCTCTGATGGTGTCATTTCTTATTTATTTTGCTTCAATAAAGGCAACCTAAAATTTTGCTTCAAAACATTGTAGAAATTACTTGAATGTTAATAGTAATTAGTATGCGGCGACTGCGAACTATTTATAGTCACGGCCTCGATCAAAAGTACTCGCGGAACTGCGCTAATTAAAAGTTCGTCTGCTCTACCTGAAAAAAACACTTCGCAAAAATTGTAAACAAACGCAAAATTATTTGTTATATTGGGACTACAGCATAAAACACGGAAGAAAACTGGAACTATGTCAAAAAAAGAATAACTCTACTGAAACACCGTTTTGTTACTGTTAATAAAATAGTTGAAATTTATTTTGTTCCAGCGCAGTTACATGATGCAAGAAGTGCAATCGCACTTTACAATCGCCGTCATCGATTTTGTAATGTAAGGGACACAACTCTATGCGTCTTGTCCTATTTCTTTTGTCTCGTAGACTGGTTTTCTTTGGAGGCCCGTGGGAAGCATATATAAGTCGGGTAGACGCACGAGACGGGTGTCTGTTTGTTATCAGATAAAAACAATAAACATATAGTGGGTTTTTATATCTGTGTTATACAACTCGTTGAAATATGGTTTATTTTTTCTCGGCGAAGCCTCGAAAAAATAAACCATATTTCAACTCGTTGTATAACGCAGATATAAAAACACACTATATGTTTATTGTCTATATATTAAACCTCTTCGAATCTGATATAAATCGACGCACTGTCAAAATACAGTCTTGTTCATTTCATTTGATAAACTCGTCTCTCCATACAAAATTTGTTCAACTCTCGGTACTCTAAATCTGGCTAGAGTGTGCAAAAGCACAGCTCGTATATCAGCACAATATGGGCAAGAAAAGAAGAAGTGGTTTGCATCCTCAATTCCATACCCACAAGAGCATTCTGCAGAATCTGAAACATAATTTGTATATTTGTCCCAACTGAGATCACTACATTCATTTCTGATCATGCAGTGTAAGACTTTAGATTTCCTTTTTCCAAGAACATAATAAGGTGGAGGCTTATGCGTTTTTCCTGAGATAGAACTGCTGAATAATTGGACTGACGGGATATTTTCTTCTTAGGTTAGAGGGGCTAGATTAACCAAATGTCGGCAGCAACAACTCTTGCAAGAACCTAGGTGCATTACCATGAACAATCTTATAAAACGTGCTCAATTTTTTACACCGTTCTTCTTTCGTCAAGAGACTGCCATCCGAGTTCAAGAAGTAGCTGCTCCCTGGAAGCTGATCTCGTTAGACCAGTTACAATAGGGGCAGCGTCATAATGGATATCGTCCAATCGCTTAAGTAGATACTGAGGAGCCCCCGACCATACTTCACTGCCATATTCAAGAAGTGGCAGGATAAATGAGATATAAATTTGCTGAAGAGTTTTGTGGCAAAAATAATTTTCAACTTTCTTAGCTGCAACAGTTTCGAGAAGGTGTGGTTGTAAGCCATGTATCTGACCACTCTATCACTTTTTCAATATCGGCATTCAACTTTATTGCCAAGAGTGCTCTTAACCGTTTGGTTTAGCTCAAACAAGTGTCCTCTGCAAATAACCCGCTGACGCATTCCAGTTTATCGGCAATGTCGCTAATGTAAACTAAAAACGGGAAAGGGCCCAGAACTGAACCCTGTGAGACGCCATATAGCACGTTTCGAGAAAAACTTGAATTAATTCGAACGCTTTGTTTTCTTTTTCACAAGTAACTGTGAAACCATTTTAATAACCCATAAGATATACCATACTGTTTCAGCTTGAAAATTATGCCAGGGTGCCAGACTCTGTCGAAAGCTTTAGCAATATCAGAGAAGACACCACACGTAAATTGCCTATTATCAATTGAGACGCTCAAGATGTGGTATATATCAAGCAACTCATAGACCGTACTATTCTGAGGTAAAACACCTGCCTGAAATCTCCAGAAGAGTTCATTTCTGTCCACATATTCATAAACCCTTTTAAATACCACTCTTTCCAACAGTTTGCCGAGGCAGCTTAAGGGGGAGACGGGTCCGTAATTATTGGCATCCAATTTATCACCTTATTCAAAGAGCGATACACATCTGCAAGCTTCCACCCAGTAGGAGAGCTAGAACATTGAAGAGATTTATTAAATAACATTGCAAGAGGCTTAAATATAGTATTGCAGGTTAGGTTTAATAATATATGACTAATCTTGTCATGACCACAAACTTTTTTATTTGAAGTTGATGTATAATGTCAGCGATCTTCTGTAACATCAATACAGGACAATTCTGACTGACACTTACGCTTGAAAGAAAGAAGTCGACGATCTGATGCATCGATATTGCTATTATCAAGAAATGTTTTGTTTAAGAAATCCGCCTTTCCGGAGTCGCTTACTACAACCTCCATTCGGCCATTGTCATTAATTCGCTCACGTGGTGTGATTATCGACTGGGGTGGAAAATTATTCAGAAAATGCTTTACTGTATGCCAGAATTGTTTGGGTTCACGATTAATGGATAGGTATTCATCAGTTTTATCAAGATACTTTTGCTTGGTGTGTTTTGTTTATATTGTTAACTTTATTCCTCAATGTCCTATACTTCTGCTAGGATTCAATAGTACTTTGAAAATATTGACTGGACTAGCCCCAATCGAATTCATCCATTCGTTCGTTCGCTCATTCGCCCATTCACCCATTCGTCCATTTATTCGTCGCTTCGTTTATTTGTTCGTTCGTCCGCTCGTATTGCCAGGTCACTCATCCCTTCTTTTCACTCACTATACATTGTACTCTTTTTTCATAATCTGTCACGCTTGCCAGTCCACATCCGTTTCCGAGAATGCATGCTTTATTACAGGAGCCAATACTATGGAGGTTTTGAGGTGTATTTTCTGAAATTGTCTTTCCGATCTATTAATATAACTGGCTGGAATGAATCATTGGCTTTTTAGAAGATGTGTCAATTTGCCAACCGTCAAATTGCCGGGTCTTTGGGAGTGCTAATGATTCTTTTTAGCCCGTTTAGTATCATAGCTAAATCAAAACCAAAAATGCAGTTCTGTGAGGTGCAATTATGGAGGTTGTGTGGTGTTGGCACCTGTTTATTTCGACTACTTCTTAGAAGCAAATTAATGCTGGTTATTCATTAAAGAAATTAGGGAGCTTTCGAGCTGATGAATCCGATACCCGGAAAACATGTTATTGTTAAAAAATTTGTTATTGTTACCAAAAAACACAAACCTTCTCAGATATGTACATTTATTCTGCTATTGTTTTCAGTTAAATTTTCGTTTCAGTACAACGTGTGCCGATGGGTGTTATGGCGAGATTAGTCTTCTGAAATTCAACATGGCTAAAATCACAGTTGGCAGTGAGAACTGTCGATGTCTCTCCTCTGATCCTATCAAACGGCGGGACATCTTCGAACGTTGCAGAAATAAATTTGATATCACTCTCCTTGTTGACACTCATTCTTGTCCCGATGTTGAACGGATATGGAAAAACGAGTAGGGATATGAAGCGGTCTTTTGCTCTTACTCAGGCTCAAGTAGAGGAACAGCAATTCTGTTCAAAAATTCGTTTGGATATTCAATAAACAAGTCGATTGTAGACCCCAGAGGTAATTATATTGTACTCGATATAATTATACAGGAACAAAGATTAACAATATCGGTTGTATATGGACCAAATGATGACAACCCGGGCTTCTATGAAAACGTATTCTCTAAAATAGAAGAAATGGGTAACTCCTCAGTTTTAATAGGAGGAGACTGGAATGCTTCCCAGAACTATGACATGGATACAATAAACTATAAGCACAGAAATAATGTCAAAGCAAATAAGAAAATTTTACAGTGTATGCAAAAATTAGATTTACATGATGTATGGAGGATAGAAAATTCCGAATCCAGACGCTATACCTGGAGGGGCCCTGGAAACAAAATGGCTAGACTGGATTACTTTCTTATGTCAAGTGATTTGCACATATTTTTCCAAATGATAGACATCCAAATTCGATATAAATCAGACCATAACCCTATAAGTATCGGTCTATCCGATTTTAACCAGCTCCGGGGGAAAGACTTTGGAAGTTCAATAACAGCCTTCTTAATGACCAAGAATACATAAATGCAGTAAAACGGACTATAAGCAGAAACAATTGACCAGTACAGTACAACAGCTGTCACTACCAGTAATGCTACTGTCACAGCCGAAAATAATAATAATAATAATAATAATAATAATAATAATAATAATAATAATAATAGACTAACAATCGACGATCAGCTGTTCTGGGAGACTTTGAACTCATGATAAGCGGGAAAACTATCTCTTATTCCGCAAACTTAAAACGACTGTTCAACAAACGGGAATCTGAAATCGAACAGACACTAAGAATCTTGAACGAGAATCTCGACAAGGGCGACTTATGTGTTAACGAAGAAATCGATTCTCTGGAAACAGACCTAAAGTCAATCAGAGACAAGAAGGTACAGGGGATAATTCTTCGATCCAAAGCTAAATGGAAAGTGGAGGGGGAGAAAGCTACGAAATACTTCTGTAATCCGGAAAAAAGACATTATACTGAAAAAATGATTCCCAAAATAATAAAATCTGATGGTACAGAAACAAGTGACTTGCAGGAAATAATATCTGAACAGAAAACCTTTTACCAAAACCTGTATGCCTCAAAAATTACATCTGCTGACAAACTTAAACAAATCGAAACACATTCTTTAATGTTGAAAACCCATTTCTAAACTTCTTAGAAGAAGATGAAAAAAATTCCCTTGAAGGTCCACTCACTGAGGCAGAATGCTCAAGCTCCCTAAAACAAATGACTAATAACAAATCTCCAGGCTCAGATAGCTTTACAGCCGAATTTTACAAATTCTTCTGGAATCACATAAGTATGTATTTAATCAACTCCTTGAACTTTGGTTATTCTGCAAAAGAACTTTCATCCACCCAACGAACTGGTATCATAACATGTATACCGAAACAAAACAAACCGAAAATGTTTTTGAAAAATTGGAGACCAACATCCCTTATAAACGTAGATTTTAAGATCGGTTCTGCTGCTATAGCCAATCGCGTCAAAACGGTCCTACAACAATTAATATCTGAAACACAACTTGGCTTTGTAAAGGGGAGATATATTGGAGAATCAACCCGATTAATCTTTGACCTACTTGAAAAATGTGAGGAACAAAATATTCCAGGAATTTTAACATTACTGGATTTCGAGAAAGCTTTTGATTCCTTGGAGCGGTCCTTTATTTTGAAAACCTTACGTTTTTTAAACTTTGGTCCTTCGATCATCAGATGGTTTCAAACATTCTATAACAATATTTACAGTTATATTCTAAATAATGGGCATTGTTCTGAAAAAGTAATGTTGGGGCGAGGTGTGAGGCAGGGAGATCCACTTTCCCCTTACTTCTTTATACTCTGTGCGGAAATCCTGAGCGCAGCACTACAATATAACCCGGACATAAATGGTATTAAAATAAACAACTCCGAATATTTGATTAGCCAATACGCGGACGACTCCACCCTCTTTCTGAGCGACGACGGACACTCATTAGACATAGCTCTTGAAACAGTGAACTCGTTTTCAAAAATTTCTGGATTAAAGGTAAACTTTGATAAAACCGAGGTGATATGGATTGGGGCAAAACGGGGTTGTGATGACGAAACCCCTACACAACAAAATGTTAAATGGAATCACAACAACGCCTTTAAAATCTTAGGAATCGAATATAATTTGTTTAGCGAGAATTACATTGTTAATAACTGCCTTAATCAGATGGGAAAAATTGAAAAACTTCTTAGTGACTGGTCATTCAGAAATCTGACACTTATTGGCAAAACGGTAGTTATTAAAACCCTTGCTCTCCCAATGCTAATACACTGCTTGACAGTTCTCCCAGATCCGCCTGAAAATATTATATGCAGACTACATACTCTATTTTACAAGTTCCTTTGGTCGGGCAAAAACGAAAAAGTGAAACGCCGTACATTAATCAGCCTGGGAGAATATGGAGGACTTAAATTACCGGATATAAAAACGTACAGCTACTCTCTAAAAGTTAGCTGGATAAAAAGGCTTTTAGACTTAGGCACACTGGCACCCTGGAAAACTTTGGTTTTAGACGATTTTGAATATCAAGGCGCCTACAAAATTTGGTATTTACACAAGGAAGGACTTCTAAAGGTTGGAGAAAAATTAAATACCTTTTGGAAGAATGTAGAACACATATGGTCCATACTAGATAAAATGCTACCTCAGCCCCTGAAGATATTCTACGTGAACCATTATTTTATAATGAAAAAATACAAATCAATTACCGACCCTATTTCCTTAAAAAATGATGTAGAAAGGATATCTTTTTTTTTATCAACGATCTCTTAAGTGAGCAAGGAGGCTTTTTAAGCTTCCCACTTTTTTCAAGGAAATACAACCTCGAGACGTCCTTCACAATTTACCAAGGAGTGATTAATGCAATACCAAAGTCGTGGAAAGAAGCAATAAAAGAGACACGTAGAATCCCAACCATAAGAAAGGAATACGTTGAATTATTGAATATGTCGAAGAAAACGTGTCAAACTTTCTACCCCATCTTTTTAAAGTTAGCTGCTTCGAGACCTTATGAATCCCAGAAAAAGTGGGATGAGTCCTTGGGTATCGACCTCCAACCGACAGACTGGGAGTCGATATACAAGAATTCTTTTACTATTAGTGATGACCCCTACCTTCAAAGCCTCCAATACAAAATATTGCACAGATCGATTTATACCAACTCCAAACTGCTTAAAAGTAAACTGTCTGAAACGGAACTATGTACCTTCTGCAGCAATACAAAAGAAACCTTTTTGCACCTGTTTTTCGAATGCAGTCATTCCAAGACGATACTCGTGAATCTTCAAGATAAATTGCGAATTAATTGTGCTCTGTCCTTCCCTCTTACTCCACAATATGTGTTTCTAGGTTTCCCAAACCAGGAAGTACCGTCAACAGCCGCTAATCTGTGTGTACTACTTTTTAAAAAAATTATTTATTCTTGCAAGGTGAAGGGGTGTACACCTGTCTTCAAAAGTTTCCTAGAGCAGATAAAGGTATACCGTACGTTAGAATTAATGTCCGTTCATAAATATTCGTTAAAACAGGCAAAGTGCATTCAAGAGAGATGTATGCAATTACAAGACCTGCTTGTATTAGCTTCCTCTAAATGAGACGGGGGGGGGGGGGCTAGTCGAACCCACGGTTCTTGTTAGTATCCCCTCTTAGGTCAAATTCTTCCCCAATAGTTTTAAGACCTTTTGGTAACGACAGTACACACTGTTCATCACCCTCTTTTCAGACACTAGTATTATCTCCTCAAAACACCCAGAACTCATCAGAGAAACCAGAAATTGTGTATTATTTTATGTACATTTATTCATATATATATTATATTGTTTGTCAAAAAGAAAAACTTTGTAAAAAACGATTTTTGTACATATCTGCTGAAATTAAAAATTATTAACAAAAAAAAAAAAGGATTCAATAGTATTGAATTTCAATGTGTTTCGCCGAAAACGATCCCTCTTCAGCATTTCGCTCCTAACTGCGCTGTCAAACAATGGCTTATCGCGTGGACATACTATCACCTCCGATCAAAGGATGCATGAGTCAGCTAACCGCAAAAACGTAGAACAAACTGGCATACAGATACCTTTATATCAAATGGCGTTAAAATGATTTCTTCCCATGCCTCCTTTGCAATCAGTGAATTTAGTTTATCAATATCCGCCCTCATATAATCGACACAACTCTAGTAGTACTGGGCACTCTTAAATGCAAAAAACGAATGTACACAAATGTTGCCTTGTGATCAGACATATCAAGTTACATGGTTTCCGAGAGAACAGCATCGATCGTGACGCTAATTATGGTGGGGTCAGTCAAGGTTCTGCTCAGCTGACTTATCCTAGTCGTTTCATCTATCACATTTTGTAGATTATGTTTAGTTGTAATTAATTGAAGGGGCCACTTTCTGGTAGTAAATCGTAATTCAGGTCTCCTATAAGTACTATGGATGGATTTATAGTTAGCACTGTTTCTAATGAGTCGCCAGGTTTTGTCCAGTTATCGGCCACACAAAATCTCTCCGATCTGTACGCGACACAAAGAAGAAACGTGTTGGTAATTCCAACCTCAAACCATAAAATATCATCGTGAAATTCTAAGTTATGTTTTCTTACATAATGTAATTGGTTTGAGAAATAAACGGCAACACCTCCCTCGTACTGGTCGGGGTTGTGCCGAATTGGAGTTCTGGTATCTAAATTCTATCAACTAAATTATCTTCAATGTGGGTCTCAGTGAAGCATAAGATATCAAAATCCTCCAGGTCGTCTTGGAGGTTTTCTAACATAAACCTAATACTATTAATATTGTAGTGTAATATCGAGAGTGGATCTGCATTGGTACTACCTTGGCCAGAATTTGTCTCAATAGCCCCACATAAAATAAGTAACATCATGGAAACCAGTGGCTCCGCACCAATATGACCATAAATGCACATGACAAGTGCCCGTGCGATATAACTTCCTATCCTAGTGTTTTTATTCGATGATTTGCTGTGCGAATTGCAAGGAATAATTTTGTAGCTACCCACTGCTCGTGTGTATTGTTCCAAATCAATCCCCAGGACTATACATACTAAAAAGGCTTTTAATGCAAGCGCGGTTGTGGGTGGGTTTGGAAAAAGTAATGGATTGTGATATTTCATATCAAACACTATAAATGAACAATTACTTTGTACAAAATTGTATGACATGATATGTGACATCTTGGTGTTTAGTCAGAGGGCTGCTGAAAGAAGTATTTTTAACTTTAGGTATTTAAGGAAATGAACTTCACGGCGTCTCCATATTTCGCGGGGGTGTAATTTCCATAGTGTCATAACAACCAAATTACACGTGCTTTCTTGTGTAATATTCCAACTAACATTTTGGCAGCACGCACAGTTTGTCCGACGACTGTTTAGCAAGACCACACATACACAGGGCATAAAATTTTGCATCTTCGTGTCACCTTTCTCCGAAAAATTGCAAGCGAAAGTATGACAAAGGTGCTCTGCCTGGGGAATGTTGAACCTTAAAATAAAGAGGTAGGCTAGTAATGAAGAACAGGTAAAAAGGTAAAAAAAAATTACATCCTGACGAAGAAAGTGGTCTATTGTTGAGTAACGCTCACACCACACAAGTGAACACACCTTCCCACAGAGGAAGATAGAGAGGATGAGATGAAGGTATGATTGGCTTAACTGGTAGAGCGCTAAATTATTTTTGACCATCAAATCTTGTACACATGTCTTTGCCTTGTTACAATTTATGGGAGAGTGCCTATGGGCACTCTCCCATAAATTGTAACAAGCCAAACCCTTACAGATTAAATAATATCACTTCAAACATAATACAACGCACAGGTATTGAATATGAGCCTTCAAGCTCTGGTACCTGCACTTCAGAATAAAGCCCAAATATGGGCTTCCAGCACTCTACCAGTTAACTATCCCTCAAAGGTAGATAGAGATGATGAGGTGACGCTAGTCTAGGCTATACACTGGACAAAACTATGAGGCTATGCTATCTCTATAAAGTTTTTAAACGTTAACGTCAGTCAGGTTATGAAAGACTAACTGAGATTTTGTGCTTAACCGGTTTAATTTCGTGGAGTCATCAAGGTACTACACCAGTAACGGAAACCTATCCGAGACCAGGCGACAGGTTACCTTCGATTTCATCAAACATTTTAACAAAATAACAATTTGTAACTTTAGGTTGTCCTTCCGTATTTATGAGTCATTCTTTGCAATTTTGAACAGCAAAAAATGAAAAAGTATACCATTTTGCAGATTCTCGACAGCACCCAAAACAATATGCCACCCGCTCCCAAGCTAAATTACCCATTACTCGTACAGCACCTTAACACGTGTAATAGAAGTAGTACGTTACAAGAAGCAGAACAAGTTTGCGAGGGAAGATTTCAACTATCTCTCGACTTGGTTTGATACGGAACTTTTGGTGGGCCAGATAAAAACAAATATATATTTCAAATTATTCCAATATTACAAACATGGACATGTGTCAACTTGATTAAAGTTATAGCCAAAAATAACCCAAACGTAAAAAAAGGTTAAATAGTCCACGCACGTGATCCGTATTGTTCAAGGACAATACAAAAAAAATATTGTTCGCTTCGGTTTTTGCAGAAAAAGCGTGTATTTTATGAAAATAAAGGCACAGGCGTGCAATAAAAAGTCACATGGCACCCACAGTCTTGAGGATTTACAGGCTTTTGTGGGAGGTCGTGGGTGGATGGGGGGGGGGGGGGGGGCTACAAAGGCTAATGGTAATTATTAGCTTTAAGTTTTAACCGATAAGGTCATATCAAAAGTATTTAAATGTATGTTGACCGAGTAATTGACGCTAATAATGCCATAACTAGTATAGCTGTATTCTATTTGAGGACTGAGACTTGTCTATTATAACTAAAATAAATTACACCTCCCACAATTTTGTTCAATTGTTCTTGACCAGATAGTGACCCAATCAAAAAGAATCAAACAATTGAAGATTTGAAAAATATGTTGGGGTATAATTCTGCAGATTTTACTGGTATTTTTTTCTTATCTTTTTTACTGTGATTTACGTTGGGGAGGGGGGGGGGTGTCCTATACGTGTATTTCAAAATTGAACTTTTTGTCTTTCATGCATTTTCAGGCAAAATGATTGTCTAAAGTATTTCTTTCTTTTTTTTATAATACGATGAACCGTAAAAAAAGCATTCAGACTCACCCTAAACCACGCCCCCAATATCTGTCTTGACAATTACGTTAAACGGTGTGTGAATGGAAAAGAACCCCTGCACGCTCATATTAAAAGAGTAATTATATTTCTCTCATCATATTAAAAAGACTTACAGAATAAAATTTAATAGACAATGGAATCCTTATCATGCCTTTGTCCATGTTCAATTGTTTATACCCAATAGGTGATCGTCTGCGTTCATCGTTTTACCCAAATCAAACGAAAACAATGGCCTGTCATAATAATCCACAAGCGAAACTCGCGAGCAAAACTTTCCAATTTCCAAATAGTCTGAATGAACTCTTTCTGAGACAAAGTTCAGCCAACTTCATGTCATCTGGGTTTATATCGAACTCCACATTTACAAACTGTGTTTTCAGTTTCTCAGGAAATGGTCAAAATCAGAATTAAATTTAACTCAGTGTAGTTTTGAATGACAGCACCCTCCCGTCAAGTGGAAAAGGGGATTGAAGTTTTGTGTGGGCGTAACCTATGACGTACTTTTTAACTTACGCAACCATTTAACTCACTTTATTTCCGTTTACCCATTACCTTAACTCTTTACCCAACGTAACGGCCGATACCGGCCAGCGCTATTCTCAAAAATCGACAATTAATTTTCATTATTTTTTTCATTTTTTGTCTCAAAAACATAGGTTATGACACCTCGTTGAAAAGGAGCTCGTTCCAATGAGGGGTCTTAACCTATGTTTCTGAGACATAAAAATGTTGAATTGTTTTTGCAAGTGTCGTCTGCTTTTCATGTTGGGTAAAGGGTAAAAATTATTTTTCTCTGTAAATTCGTTCGATAACAAAATTGTAATTGTTGTTTGTGTATGTCGTTTTTCCACATGTTTGATTACATTTATTACTGCACTCCACTGCACAGGAGAGGAACGGAAATAAGTTGCAATAACTTGTGTTCCAATCCTTTTGTCATTTAACATCAAACGACAAATAAATATGTTTAACCTATTCTAACTTACGCAATTCATTGGTCAATAATATTTTTACTGACCCAAGAATAAGTTTCAGTGAAATGTATCGTTATTTCAAACAGCATTTTCGGAGGTCGATTGGCTGAAATATTGCCTGTGTTTTCTATGAGTAAACTGGAGAACCTGTCGTGCATTAGATGCCATTCGATATGGCAATTGCGCGCAATTCCTACGCACTATTAAACCTAGAAAAACGCACAGTTCATGACATGACTTCTAGTTTTAACTGTAGCAAGCTGTCCCTTCATAGCATCTAGGTCGGACCTAAGATCAAAGTTCTCTTGCTTTAACAAGTTTATTTCAGATACAAGAGAGGCAATTTTATTTTCAACACAGGTTTCACTTTTACCAATTTTCTTATCAATGTCACCCAATACTCTAGAAAATTCATGTAGCTCTGTCTTGATAAGCTCTTGGACAACACCATGTATCTCTTCACGAAGAGTAATCCTGATCTCCTTTTTTACCTCCATTCTAAGATCAGGTAGCACAGGCTGAGATATGTGTTTAGAAATGAATGGCATTGACAGTTTTAGACATTCGGGATTTGTTAAAGCTGACAACATTAACTGTGGGAAACTGTAAATAGTTTCCCCTACTTTAACATACTCAAACACAGGCTGCGAATCTGTAATATCACTACAGAGGCTCGTCGGTTTCATTCTTAATCCTACTCGTAAAAAACATTTTTCTACTTGAAAACACTATACGTTTATTCTGTAATTATCCTTTACGGGGGACCTCGCATCGGGAGATTTCCTCTTAGATGGTATAGGACGGTCACTTTGGTCATCAGCCATGGTGAATCCTGATTAGCTACTTACTTACTAGTAACTATTATATTTTGAAAACGTAAGTAAAAATATTGAATAACAATGAGGGAAATAGCTCAATATCAACAGTCAACAGTACTGGATTGGTGACAAGATGAACAAAAATAGGCGAAGTATCTCATTCATAGAAAAACATCGGTGCACGGTATTTTTTTCTTTTTCCCAGTTTCAAAATTAAAGCATTGTTTATGCTTAAAAGTTACTCTTGCCACAAAATCACATCATTTACAGCGGCGACTGTAGCCCCCCGGCCGACGAAAACGGGTTTTCCTATAATTTCATTACACTACGATCTTCCGCCATGACAGCAAAAAGAATATATGAATTTTTACTGTATGTGAAAAATAATTCAAATAGATCAATAATATTGAAAAGCATGCTTTATTTTCCAGATATATATTATACCTATATATGTAATTCTTTCAATATCTGATTTTGGTAGAAATTAAACAGTGATAAGCTCGATGTAACATATGGGGCCCGTAACACCAACACCATGCAACTTGTTTTTGTGAAAAGCCTAGGCACTTTGATATTTTTTATACGCGAGGCTATAAAAAGTGTCAACGTAGTGAGTATATGCGTTTCACAGAAACTTTTTGCAAACGAGAACCACTAGCGCCGAGAGGAGTGGAGTAAGGGCGCAACTGTCCCGTGGCTCGGGATTTTTGGTGTTTTAAACAGCTGAAAGTCGTGGGAAGGTTTTTGGTAGGGGCCTTCGACGCTGGTGGAGGTAGAAACAGTACGTAGTTGCATTACTGACCAGGTTCCATTCATATAAAAAAAAACCCACTTCTTCCAATTTGTTGGCTTTCCACCAGTCTTTCATGCATCGTGGTGGTCACGATTATCTTTGGAGAAAAAATCCATCATACACACAGAAATACGGGTAATAAACTACCCAAATTGTAAGGAAATAATTGAGTAGATATTGTCAAGAAAATACAGGAGAATGCTTTTCCTAGCACTAATTTTGAAAACATTGTCTGGAGGACGACCAGACCCCATCCCTCCCCCTGCCCCCCCCCCTGCCCCCCCCCCCCTACTGTTTCGCACCTTCGGCGCTCGCAGGGCCAAGAACACACGTTCTACACATTGTCCGGGGTCCACCTTCGCTCTCGATAGCCCAAACGAGAACAATTATGTTACAAAACAGCTTACCCTGATACATAGCGCTCTCCGTGGCTTTGCCACAGAGCGCAATGCATTAGGGCAAGTGAGGTCGTCCCACAAAATTTCCAAATCACACATAGGAGATAGTCCCTCAAGTGGAACTTCCATTTTGTGGGGAGGTGTGTAACCACCCGTCATACCTCACCAGCCTGCACACCTGAATTGTATTATTGTATAATTACATACTTCTACCCATAATCAGAGAGAACAAAAGAACAAAAAAGCAACCAAATGTGTCTGACACAACTATAGTGCATTCATTAGATATCAAAAGTTTGTCGCGCATGTGGGTTTCGAACCCCATCTATTTGCACATGCCCCCGTTTATTGACTTCGACAATTACGTCATACTGAGGTACATGATGAATATCACGTGAGTTGTGGCGGTAGAGTGTGTGAGCGGCCATGTTGTGACAACCTATCAGTAAGATTGAGGACTAAACCATCTACCTGCTATGTTGCTTACATGAGAGCGACGACCGCATTGTTGGTTGGTGCATCGCGATTCGTCAACGAACCATTACACACAAGGGTGGACAGGCCCGATACAAAAAGTTACTGAATTACACACCTGGGACAGGTCATATACTATTTCTCCTTTTGAGCCGAAACATGGTTCGGGCTGGTGTGAGAAGTTTTTTTTATTATTTCATTCCCAAAGACGTAAAATCTTTGCACCTCGGAGATTAATCTACGTTAGGTCAACTCCAGTAATGGGACCACAAAGACATTCTTTCTCGCGATCAGATCTAGTCACACTTACACGAGTAGATCGATATTTCCCGAGTAAAATGCCGTGAAATGAAAACGGTATCAAAAAAAGGAAAATATAATCTCACTGTTAATGTTCTTTTTCGACAGTCCATGTAGCCAATATGTATCATTACTTCGTTTCTGTAAAACACAAAGCGAGTAAAACTAACGCACAGAAATATAGGCTACAATAATCTATAACAGGCAAAGGCGTCCCTAACGGCTTTTACCTCAACATTCTATGGAATATAAGATGTTGACGATAAGCTGATTGGGGACAATATCTATTGATTTTGGAGTCTTCAATAAAAATGTTCAGTTCCGTAATTAACTTTTTTTTTTTGATTGAGGCTGGGGTGGAGGACGTCGGTGAGTGGCGACTCGATCGTGTCTCCCCAACTATTTGGAGCATACCCGATTGCTTTTATCAAAGACTTATATGCTGCAAATATACTTTCAATGGATACAATACTGTTTATTAAAAGTACAACAATTACACACCAGCTGGGTAGAGGTGTCCGACCATCTGGGTGCTTCAACAGGCCATGGTCATAAAAATCATTTGTTATTAGTTACTCTTTGCTTGGATGTGGAATTATATCGATATAATGAGTGGGTCATTCATTTCAATTCCTAATCTGTGTATATTTTTGTCGGGCAAGCAAGAGAGTTTGCCCAACTAAGTATCCAAAGCGTTTGTGTGTATTTGAGTTGGGCATGCAAGGACGTCTGCCCAACTTGGTATTTTATAATTTCTTGCCCAACCTCTGCCCGACGAAACCCATGATCGGAGATGTTTTTTTTGGGGGGGGGGGGGTGCGTACCCCGCCCCCGCCCTGAATTTACGCCCCTGGAAATGTTATGGAAAGACTTAAAATATTGCACTGCCTGTACTTTCAAAATTGAAAATTGTGAGAGATGAAAACAAAGATCAGGGACAAGTAAAGATAGGTCTTTTCTATTGAATGCGAAACTGGGCGGTAGTTGGGATATCTTCAAATTGGAATACAGAAAACACATGGCAACATATATTTTTTCTCTTAAATTTTTTACTGAGATGATATATTGAGTAGATATAGGAGACTGCCCCCCCCACACACCCCAAAAAAAAAAAAAAAAAAAAATTATCCTGATGAGCTGAGGAGATATGAAAATATTTACACTTCTGCCAATACAAATCATTTAGTGAATTGTTATCTATATTAATATACTCTTAGGGAAGCTAAATTCTCAAAGCAGATCCTCAATGGGAGTGACTTTGGAAAGAGTTTGTTATTTTCTTCCTCGTAAGAATGTATTTCGTGCATGTAATTTCAACTCTATTGCTGGTGGAATGTAATATTCATATTGAACTATTTCTACTCCCCAGAATGCGCATGCGTGTAAACAGTAGTGAAGATGACAATCCAAATTACTATAGCGGTTTATGGGAGAAAAAGGAAAAACTATCATTTGCGATAAATTTCATTTTTTTACATAATAGACGGACATATAATCAAATATTTCATAACATACTCTTTAAACGGTATCAAATACTTTTTGTTAAAATTCGTTTTTAATGGTTCCATTTCTGTTTAAAATTTTCACTTTTTATCCCAGTACATCGCCTTATTAATTTGTTAGAAAAGACTGGTGAGATTCTTCAGTGTTGTGGAGAGGATAGCTTACAGATGATTTTGATCAAATAGCGACCGAGTCCTGTTATGGTGGAGATTCTCTGTCCGCATTTGAACTCACTGTATTATATATATGACCGATATCTATGAAGTGTTTCGAGTATTTTTTATTTCATATTATTTAAAACCTTGTTGTCTGTGAAAAACATGTGATTACTATATATTTAAAATAAAAATCGATAACTTTCACCCATTTCCTGTTATCAGTTTCACAACAATCTGCCGCTTTTTAAAATCCTTTGTCCTGCACATAGCTGCAAAGTCTTCGATGTCTTCCTTCTATGAGACGGCCAAAATACTTGCCAAACACTGCGGTCTTGCACCACATTTTACATACATGTTGACATAATAGGTCTGTCACGAGAGGTGGCTAAGTGTTTGTGGCGACACAGCCGTCGCTCAGAGAATGTCGTCGGAAACCTGGTACAGTGGAGCCCACTTAATTGGATATCCCTTAATTGAATAACCCCGTTAATTGAATATAATTTCCCAAAACCGAACCATTTACCTTACCTCCAGTATAAATTTGACCCGTTAAATGAATATAGGTTATAGAGTAAAACTCCTGTTAATTGAATAAAAATTTCTTGTAACCTGTCGCGAAATTACCCTGTCTCTGTCCAGTTTTCCTTTGTTTATAGAACTATTTGGCCTCAGTGCATCTAATACAGGTATTTGCTCTATTATATCTTTCTTGACAGAGCTCATAGAGCACTGTCAAACAAGATATAGTACAATAAATGCTACGTTTTTCTCTAGAATCAGGAGTGACACAATCCCTGTTAATTGAATACTCCTGTTAATTGAATAATTTTCATTGGCAAAGTGGATATTCAATTAACGGGTCCCCTGTACAAACGTATACCTTACCACTACTGGGTCACCTCCGTATTTAGAGGTGGTTTTAACCCTAAATGGACCAGTAACTTTAACTATTAACTCTATACATGCTGCTAGCGGATATTTCTGCCAAGGACAGGAAATCTCTTGCCATTAAAAGAAGTAAAACTTTACGACGTTTAACCAACGTTTCCCCTTGTAAATTGTAAAGACTTTTTGACCAATAATTTCCCAAGTCAAATTTTCATTAATTGTTCATCAAATCTAGTCGTGGCTGCGTTGGTGATACGATAGTTGAGTTGGCGACCTTGATAAAATGGATGGTCGATCAACTATGATGTAGGCATTACATGTGCCTGTGCTTTACAGTGAGTCAGATTTGCTCCTGTTACTCGATTCATACGAGTAACTACTGCTGGGGCGCGTATGTTTACTACATAGTAGATGCAGCCCATATTACACGACGTGTAGTATGTTTGATTTGTGACACCATATCGACGTTTGGCATGCGTATTAAGCGATGGTACTGGTGGAGGACCTAAGGGTGAATGACTTAGTTACAAGTTTCCTCCATCCACCCCTAGCCCTCGCTCTAAGGCTCATCTGTGAACGCATGCTATATTGGCGTGGACGCGTATGTCACTCAGTGGATGCAGCCTGTATTATACGAAGTGTAGTATGTTAGTTTTGTGACGTCGTGTCAGTATTTGGCATGCGTAGCTGGCGATAGCACTGGTGGAGGACCAAGGGTGAATGGTTTAGTTACCCGTTTCCTCCATCCACCCCTAGCCCTTGTTCTAAGGCTCATCTATAAATGCACGCTACATTGCTGCGTGGGCGCGTATGTGTATCGCTTAGTAGATGCCGCCCACATGATTTGACGTGTAGTATGTTTGGTTTGTGACGTCGTATCAGTATTTGGCATGTGTAATATGCGATGGCACTGGTGGAGGACCAAGGGTGAATGGTTTAGTTACCCATTTCCTCCATCCACCCCTAGCCCTTGTTCTAAGGCTCATCTGTGAATGCACGCTACATTGCCGCGTGGCCGCGTATGATTATCGCTTAGTAGATGCCGCGCATATTATTTGACGTGCAGTATGTTTAGTTTGTGACGTCGTATCAGTATTTGGCATGTGTAATATGCGATGGCACTGGTGGAGGACCAAGGGTGAATGGCTTTGCTACCCGTTTCCTTCATTCACATAAGGCTCATCTGTGAGCACATGCTACATTGTTGACTGCACGTGCTTTGCTGAATATTGGTCGATTTGAATCAAATGACGTTGGGGTGGTTAGAATTCCAGTAAATGGATGCAGTCCTATTATTAGGTCGGTATAATACTTAACGTGTAAGAGTGTATCAGTTTTGGGCATGCAAGATGAATGAAGCCCGTATTAAAAAGCTTATCGGTATGTGCTTGCAGCATTGTTTGGGGAATGCCCATTTTAATTATTAGGATTTGACCATTGTCTAAGTAAATAACTGTCGACACAAACGAAATATGGTCGTTGGACTAAAAGCATTTGAGCAATGCGTTTTGCCCCTTGTCAGCTCTTTGTGCTTTGTGCTCGTGATAAAATTGCTAATTTTAATATGGCGCTTATATTTGCTTCGGAATATAATTTGTTTTACCCAAAGCTCATTGATACTTGTCCGTAATTTAATCCGCTATGTATGACTAGTTTCAACCTTTACGGTTTTTTCAAATAAACAAGTACCTCAGGACTTCAATTGATTGAAAACATCCGAGTTTGTCGAAACCTTGTCGATATCTGAATATAAAATTATAATATCGGTCCCTGTGTAGGGGGACCTAGACATACCACTTATTGTACAATGTGGTATTATAACTTTTATACAGCCGTAGTTTTGCTTGTAGTAGACTGCAAAGCAAATTGTTAGTGTGTTTGTTTTGGAAAATTTCAAATGCTGTGTGGGTCTTAATTATTGCATTGTTAAACATTGTTTTTAGTTGATGCAATTATGTTGTTCACGCCATATAGTATTTATAGTGTGAGAAGACCAAGTGTTTGTTTCCCTGTTCTGCTGTCTGCATTTGATTATTTCACTGTATTGAAGTTTTGTTTATAGTTTGTTCAATTATATTTTTCTGACCGAAAAGTATTGGTAGGGGGTGGAGACCAGGTGTTTTCTCTAAACAAAATAACTTCATTACTTTACTACAGTACGTGGAGAGTGGACTGTAACTAAATCACCCGCGGAGTGAAGTTCTCACCCAAGCTTTTACTTTCAAATTTTGTACATATCGACAAAAAACACAAGCAATGTTTCAGCCAATGGACCTCCGGGTTTAACCCGGAGGTCTATTGGCTGAAACTTTGCTTGTGCTGGTAATGCTTTGCAACAAATTTGCAATTATTGCTTGGGTTGAATCTCCACTCTGTGGGTAATTTAGTGATAATACACTCTCCACGTACTGTAAGCTCACATGGCTACTCTGAGCTACTCGGTGGTGACTGCCTTCCCCTATCTAATCATGCTACTGGGTTTTCCTACCCGTCTAAGAGGAACTTACCTTAATTGAGCGAGGTCGTGGGTGTTACAACCCACTTCTGGCGCCCGACGAGACCGCCCAGGTAACCAAACTAGGTAACACGTTACCTACCAGTACTCATATGGTATTTATAACAAATAACCATGACCAAATGGGAGCATTTCTTCTTGAAGTCGACGCTCAGTTTAACACTGGGGTCCGTTCTAACAAATGACCCAAGGAAATATTGAGTTGACATCGGGCATTTGTAACACAACAATGTACAGCATACTATTAAATATATGGCAAAATGGTCTAAACGGAGCCACATCTCAAAGACACATTCTCCCTAAACTTGTGGATCGAAATGACGCAGGGCTCGTAAGACACATTAAAGGGAGATAACCTACTATCCCGTCTGTGCAATGAAACCTCATATGCCATGAAATTGATGATGAGAACAATTATGAGTCTCGCATCGTAAACTCTGTCATGACATCACAAGTCCTTCAAATGGGGTACCGCCCACCCCAAATCATCCAATGGATAACACGGAGAGATAAAATCCCAGCCAATGAATGAGCTTATTAAAATTGCACATCATTCTTCAATGGCAGTCATCAAGTACACCAAACAATTTAGACGCCATTTTGAAATCTATCTACAACAATTAGTGAATATCCATTTGCTGGAATTTTATTGCCCATTTGTGACTTCGACACTCGCGAAGACCGCGCTGTTCGATATAATATATATAACAAACACCAGGTATACTCCATTACACATTCGCACTGTAGCTTTTTATTCGTTTCCTCCATTAGTTATCTTCGATTACGCAAATTACTCGCCTTTGACCACGTAATTCAATTTATTTTATTTCAGCATATCATCTAAGTTTCGTCATACCAGCCCTTGTTGTGTACATTACTGTACACTTCCTGACAGCTTCGAAACTTTAATATAGCTTATTGGTTTCATCATACAAGCCCGTGCAACACAAGTTGCCTGGCAGCTTTGAAACCATAAAGGCTCCTCGTACAAGCCAGTGTTGTATACATTTCGCATACTTCCAGACAGCTTGGAAACTTTAAAACTTGCTGATGGGTTTCATGGTACAAGCCCGTGCAACACAATGTTGCCTGACAGCTTTGAACCTTGGGAGTTTCCTCGTACAAGCCAGTGTTGTATACATTTGTATACTTCCAGACAGCTTTGAAACTTCGTCAAACGCCGACTTTTAAAAATAAAACCAGAACAGTACCCAACTGTCAAATAGCTTACAAACTTGAAAGTTCTGTACCACAGGCCAATGCTATACAGAGTTATCTGTGTTTTTAGTGCCAGTTTGGAACTTCAAAAAAGCGTATGAACTGAATTACAAGACAGTTTCACAAATCAACTGTACCAATTCGACATTCTTCAAAAGAAGATAGTCTAATAAAAGAACCAATACTCGAATGCAAACACCAGACCGGTGGAACTTAATGAAAATAAAATTGAAAAAAAACACCTGGTCTCCACACCCTACAAATACTATAGGGTGTGAAAAATATAATTGCACCAACTAAAAATAAAACTTCAGTAAGTGCAATAATCAAATGCAGATACCGAACCGGTGAAAATATTATAAGGTGTGAACAGCATAACTGCACTAATTAAACGCAATCTTCAACACAGTGCAATAATTAAAACCCATGCAGCAATTGAAATTTGCCAAAACAAACACACTAACAATTTGCTTTGCAATCTACTACAAGCAAAACTACGGCTGTATTCAAATTATAATAACACATCGAACAAAAAGTGGTCGCCGATATTATAATTTTATATTCAACTATCGACAAGGTTTTGATAAACGCAGACGTTTTCAATATAAATTGAAGTCCTGAGGTATTTGTTTATTTGAAAAAAAACATAAAGGTTGAAACTGGTCATACATAGCGGATTAAATTCCGGGCAAGTATCAATGGGCTTCTGTTCAAACAAATTATATACCGACGCAATATAAGCGCTATATTACAATTAGCTCTTTTATCACGAACTTAAAGCGCAAAGAGCTGACCAGGGACAAAATGCATTGCTCAAATGCTTTCAGTTCAACGACCATATTTCTTTAGTGTCGACAGTTATTTACTTAGGCAATGGTCAAGGCCTAATGACTAAAATGGGCATACCTCAAACAATGCAGCATGCACATACCGATAAGTCTTTTAATATCGGCTTCATTCATTTTGCATGCCCAAAACTGATACGGTCTTACACGTTGAATATTATACCAACCTAATAATAAGGCTGGATACATTCACTGGAATACTAACAGCCCCGAAGTCATACAATTGAAATCGATCAGTGTTCAGTAAAGCACATGCATTCAACAATGTAGCATGCACTCACAGGTGAGCCTAAGAGAGAGAGTTAGAGGTGAATGGAAGAAACGGGTAGTTAAGCCAACCACCATTGGTCCTCTAACAGTGCCATTGCCTATTACGCATGTCAAATACTGATACGATGTCACAAACCAAACATACTACACGTCATATAATATGAGTGGCATCCACTAAGCGATAAGTATGCGCGTCCACGCAGCAATGTAGCGTGCATTCACAGATGGGCCTTAGCGCGAGGGCTAGGGATGGATGGAGGAAAGGGGTAGCTAAGCCATTCACCTTTGGTCCTCCATCAGTGCCATCGTCTGTTACACATGTCAAATACTGAAATGACGTCACAAAACAAACATACTACACGTCGTAAAATATAGGCTGCATCCACTTTGTGATATACGCGCCCACGCCAATGTAACATTCGTTCATAGTTGGGCTGCATCAACTGAGTAGTAAACATACGCGCCCCAACAGTCGTTACACGAAATCCACAAACCACACAACGTATGAATCGAGTAATATGGCTAATCTCACTCATTGTAAGGGAGCTAATAGAGAACTGCTCGTTGGAGATCTCGGACCTGGACGTTGTTGCAAACCTGCGTAAAAAAATCGTCAGAGAAAGGGTCATGGAGAATGGTAACCTCAATTGGCGAGAGGAGGTCTTTGGGTGGCCTGCGTGATAAAGAGAAGCCCGGGTTTGAAGAGTACCTTGATGGCACCTTTTTTTTTTGGGGGGGGGGGGGGGGTCACTGTTGTTCAAGCTGAGGTCGCGGTCCCTTGAGCTGAAGGGAAAATTGGGAAACACAGTGAAAAGGAATGCCAGATGTGTAATTTGGGCGTGGTGGAGACCCTGGAATACTTTCTTCTAGAATGTCCAAAATACCAGTCTAAAAGGATGAGATTCACTGGGAGTATAATGGAGAAGTGGGATGGGAGAATGAAGGACTTGTGGTTAGTGAGAGACTCAAAGGAGAGGGTTAATATGCTAATCGGAGAGATTGGGAAGAATGGGGAAAGGGATGTCATCAAGCAGTTCATCTCCGAGTGCTGGGAGGAGAGAAGAAGCGTGGGAATAGGTAGGCAGTTGGGAGTACAGGGGTAACCAAGGCCTTCTCACCCGAGAACCGCGACCAATCAGCGGCCGGCCAAAGTGTTGTTATTATTATTATTATTATTATTATTATTATTATTATTATTATTATTATTATTATTATTATTATTATTATTATTTTGTACAACACAGGCGCATGTAAAGCCTATATTATAGTTGATCGACCATCGATTTTATCAAGGTCGCCAATATGTTCCAACTCAAATATCGTATCACCAACGCTGGTCTGAATTACCTTCCGAACTGTCTTCCGACAAATACACTTTAATGTCAGCAATGATTTACCCAGATTATGGGCTGAAGTTTTGACCAATACTTAATTAACATGTTGAATCACGATTGACAGACTATGTAAAACCGTACTTGGCAAAGGGTTAAAATAAATGCCTACACTCATCGAGCCAAGAACGAGTCATTTTAATCTGATGGGCAAATTGTAAAATTTATACCTACTCGCGCTAAACATTTCACCGGTCGTTTTAGCCAATTTGGCCGCACCTGCGAGCGCGCATAACCTCCATAACGGATACAGAGAACCTTTATGAGCATTTGCTGACGCAATATTACACTTGCGACCAGCAGTAATATTAATAATACGGTATGTACATCAATTTACTTAAGCATGAAACTTCCCTTCTTAGCGCAAAACGCACTGTAGGGAGAAGCGGTATGTTTAACCCTCCCACGCCCACCCAACCTGTGGGGAAACAAGTTACATTGTACTTCATTCATAACAACACCAATTAATCCTACACTAGGGCGGTCAAATATACTTCACTCATAACTCTCTAATACTGCACAAACTTGTATTTTGTAGAACAGCACTTAACCCTTTGAACCCTAGCGGCCGCTTTTCCGGCCCAGAGGCATTATACGTCATAATTTCGTTAAGTAGGATGGCTGCTAAGTAAACGTGTGGGGTGGAGCAATTAATATTTTCAACGTGCAGCCGTGGGGCTGCACGCCGAAAATATTTATTGGTCTACCCAAGATAATGAATATGGACTCTTCCAATCGCTGCCATTGAACTGACATGGAAGATGCCACCAGTATTCAAAGGGTTAATAATAACATGTGAAAATGGATGATACCAAACCATGTGCTGCTGTTTCTGAACTAGTCATACTGCAGATGTCAAGTACAGGGAGACTTCAATTAACTTCAAATGTGCTCACTTTCATAAGCTCCCATGGATACACTAAGCTACTTGGTGGTGACTGCCATCCCAATTTTAATAATAACACTGCGGGTCTTGCACCACTTATTACAAACAAGTTGATATAATAGGTCTGTCACGAGAGGTGGCAAAGTGTTTGTGGCGACACAGCCGTCGCTCAGAAAATGTCGTAGGAATCCTGGTACAGTATACTGGAGCCCACTTTATTGAATATAGGTTATAGAGTAAACTCTTGTTAATTGAATAAAAAATCTTGTAACCTGTCGAGAAATTATCCTGACTCTCCCCAGTTTTCCTTTGTTTATAGGCCAATTTGACTTCAATACATCTAATACAGGCATTTAATCTATTATACCTTGTTTGACAGAGCTCATGGAGATCTGTCAAACAAGATATAATACAATAAATGCTAAGTTTATCTCTAGAATACAGGAGTGACATAATCCCTGTTAAATGAATACTCCTGTTAATTGAATAATTTTCATTGGCAAAGTGGTTATTCAATTAACGGGCGCCACTGTACAAACGTATATCTTACCACCACTGGGTCACCTCCGTATTTATAGGTGGTTTTAACCCTAAATGGGCTAATGACTTTAACTATTAACCCCCTACATGCTGCTAACGGGTATTCCTGCCAAGGACAGGAAATCGCTTGCCATTAAAATAAGTAAAATTTGACGACGCTTAACCAACGTGAACCCTTATACATTGTATAGACTTTTACCAATAATTTCCCAAGTTAAATTTTCATTAATCGTTCGTCAAATCTAGTTATGGCTGCTGTGAAACAGCCATGACTAGATTTTATGAAAAATATTTAAAAATTACTTAGCGGGTTAAGAGTTAAAAGGGGACCGGTGATGTTTCACTGAGAGTGATTTATTTAAATGTGTTCATCAAAATTATACTCACTTTAATCGTCCACAAATTGCAGCACACATATCCCCATTGTTCTGGGAAGGTTAACAAACAATTACACACTAATTCCTTTGTCTTCTCCGGGTTGGTAAGAAACGCGAAATACCCGATAGAACGTGAACACCTGTACTCACTTTCCATACTTGGGTCCGTGCGTTCTGTGAATTGGCGTGTAAGTAAGTTACTAACCTCGCTGTAGGTATTCATGAATTTGAACAACCTGCCAACGTGCTGTAACACTTCGCCGCTTCGCGGCTCGGCGTCACATACCGCACGTTGGCTGGTTGTTCAAATTCATGAATACCTCCAGCTCAGTTAGTAACTATTACATGACAGTTCCTCGGGCACACATCGTCCGTTGTGACTAACGGTGTCAGGAGGTGCAATTGTGTTAAGCCCAAGAGCTTTATGAGGATTTTCGGCTTTAAACTACATTTATTATTATTATTATTATTATTATTATTATTATTATTATTATTATTATTATTATTATTATTAATAGGTAGCTTCCATTCACGTAATAATTTTCAAGCGTTTGAAAAAATTGAGATTTTGCCATGAATTGGAAATTGTCTATGGGACTTTTCTCGTTAAATCTAAAACACCTATTGAACGTTCGAGTCCCTTTTACACGTCTGCAAAACTCCATGCTGCCCCTAAAATTCTCCAAGACTCGTAATTCCCTATGGAAAGTTCCACGTTAATTTCGAAATCAACTGAAACACTGGTGGGATCGAACTCTCTGGGTTAATTTCACCCTATTTGTTATTCGTGTGCACGCCTTTACTATGGAAGTCCCATAATGTTTTTCCAATATACCTAAAATTACAGGTTCAATTTTTTCCCATTGGTATGGAAATTAACATTAAAATCTCCATGGAGAAAAACAACAATTGCGAAAAAAGGTGTTCTTCTCCATCCGTGTCTGAAATTTCGGATTGCAATTCAAATGTTCCTTTTTTAGATTGTTTTTTTTTAAAAATGGCCAAAAAGTGAATTGGAAAAGTTAGTAACATTTCGACGGATATCTCGGGTGTTTTTATTTCGTTTTTCGAGGAAATAATGCGAGATGATTTTTCAGATGTTTTTTAGATTTTCAGCCAAAACATGCATTGGAAAAAAAATAAGAACTGAAAATTAAAATTAAATTAAATTAAACAAAAATTAAACAAGACAGAATATTTTTTAAATAATCGAATCATTTTTTTTTTCTAAAAAAAAGTTTGAATTTTAGAAAAGAGAAAAAAATGATAGTAAATGTGAATTAGGCATTCTGTCCCATCAAAAATGCATTTCTAGCCCACACCAAAATTTAAGCTTGAAAGCAATGGGAGTAGGTAATAAATGCGGATTCCAGACCACTTGTACATGTACGTGTACCGCCATAGGGATTCAGTGTTAAATCGTGTACAGAGTGCAAAAAATGTCGTTTTTTCATGGTGGTCCAGAATCCGCAATTGTTTTGAGGCTCACAGATCGCACTTTTAACGCTCAAACACCCGTTGGCGAACGCATAGATTCGACACGTCGCTCAAAAGTGAAAAAATGTACGAAATTTGAAGAAAATATAATTGAAAATTTTTTCTCTACGTTCCCATCGCGGATCAGACCATCGATCCATCGTTGGTGAACGCGAGCAAAAAACGTTTTGCGGATTCCGGACCAGCATCAAAAAGCGGTTTGCGGATTCTGGACCACCTACGTTCGCCAACGGGTGTTCGAACGGTAAAAGTGCGATCCGATCGGCGAAAACCCATTTGCGGATTCTAGACCAGGAAAAATCGACCTCAAAACGTTTTTTCGACGTTGGCCAACGGTGAAAAGTGAGCATAAAGGCAGTTACTCATCGAGGATTTTTTTAAAAATCGATTTGGGCCTCCGGTACATGGAAAAAAGGCAGTTTACGGGTTCTGGACCACCGCCACGTTCCCGATCGCGTTTCGGACGGTCTAGGGTGCGATCTGATCGGCGAAAACCCGATTTGTCGATTCACCTCGCGAGTTTTGTGAGGCGAATAGTGATAGAATGGGTTTTTGTCAAGAGGAAATAAAAAAGTGACTGATATATTTAGGAGAGAAAAAAATATATAAATAGTTATTTAAAAAATAATATCGAATCGAAATAGATAATAAAATATACGTAAATCATGAACAATTCCCAGATTTTGAGAGCAAGGTTTCTTTTAAAAATGCTGATGAGAGCCTACGCATTCTGCGTGAATGAACAACTAGGTCGCCTCTTGTTAGAACGATGCATCGGATGTTGGGATCATCTAGACTTCGATCACGAGGATCATTCGTGTCTGACGATGGAAAGGGAAGATATGGTCATCAAGTATTTTTGAACCGGCGTTCGAATGCATTCAAATCGACGACGTGATCAAGTTTTGGAAGAGAGTAGTCTTCTGTAGCGGGCGAGACAAGCCCACCAATTCGGAAGAACTGAAATTGGCGCGTAGAAGTCTTATTTTAGAAGACAAGGGATGCATCATGAAATTATTGCTGAAGGAAGCATACGTCTAAGTTTTCTTGTTGATATAAATAAGGGAGAATAGAAATAAAAATAAATACACACATAAAATTTTTTATCTAATATTAGAAAGAAAAAAACACAAAAATGAGAACCAGAAATAAATTGTATCCGACGTTAGATGACGACGAGGATGAGAAACCGAACGGCGTTTTGCCAACGGCGCCGTCGCTAGAAGAGAAAGAAAGAGGAGAGAGGTATCGCATCGATCAAATCAGTAGAATCCAATTATATCTGACTCGAGAGAGAGATTCTCGCCATTCTCTCAAGAAAAAGTATTTGCGTTTCCTGAAATTCGTCAACGCGGTTGACACGACACTCATCACGATTTCCATGGGTTTACACGCGGCTGGCATCAGATTGTTGTCGACCGCAGTCGGCATTCCGATCGTGTTGACCATAGAAGGAGTGGCTCTCGCCGCCGGATTGTTTAGCATGCTCGGATACTTTTTGAGTAGGAAATTATATCTGAAGGCAAGGAAACACAAAAAGATTTGCATCTTGGCCGACTACAAGATCGACACGATATCCGAAATGATCTCGATGGCGTTGAAAGACGGTAGGATATCGGACGGAGAATACTTCACGATATTGGGTGAGAAAACGAAATATGATGCCATGAAAGAAGCCATGAGAATCAAGACTCGTCAGATCATCAAGGAAGAGATGAAGGATTCTCTCGTGGAAAAAGGGGGGAAAGAGGCCAGGGAGGAATTCAGTAAGATGATAGAACTCAAGAGCAGCGATTGAAACAAATATATATATAATAAAAACAGAATTTTTAAAAAAGAAATATTAAATTTATATATAAAATAAAAACGAAATTAATTTAAATAACTCTCAAAAAATGTATTGCGTAAAGTGTAAGAGAGTTACAGAGACGAGTAATTCTCGAGAAGTACGAACTAAAAACGACAGACAGATGCTTCGCGGAATTTGCGACGTGAGTGGTTCGATCAAGACCCAATTCGTCAAAAAAAGAACATGAGCAAAGGTAAAGGCATCGTGAATAAAATGATCAATAATCTACCTTTCGAAATGCATCTGCTGGGTCACAGTTTCACGGGACCCGGAACGGAATTGAACAAGAGACTCAACGCCGATCTGACTCCTAAATCTTGGAGCAAACCCATGAATAGGGTGGATGCAGCCGCGTATGATCATGATCTGTGCTACGCCGGACATCCTGACACCAAGACTCGCAACGACGTCAGTGATAAAAACATGTTGGCGAAATTGAGAGGTATATCGAATCCGACCAGGAGAGAGAAGATAGAACGTTCACTGGTCGGTAATCTGATCGGTGCGAAACGTCGATTCGGATGGGGCATTAAAAAAAAAGCGCATCGGAAAAGAAGAAGAAACAATTATTGTAGAGCGAATTGGCCGAGGAGTTACACAAACCCATCGTGCGTAAATTTCGAAAGAGAAGGGTGTTCATGAAGGGTTTGGATGACATTTGGTCTGCCGACTTGGTCGGCATGAGATCGTTTTCGCGGTGGAACGAGGGCATCAAATATCTATTGACAGTCATCGACGTTTTTTCCAAATACGGTTGGATCAGAGCTTTGAAGAATAAATCGGGACCTTGCATCGCCGAGGCTCTGAAGAGCGTGTTTGACTCATCTTCTCGAAAAACGAATAAATTATGGGTGCACAAGGGGAAGGAATTCTACAACAAGCACGTTCGTCAATTAGTTGACCTCTACTCAATCGAAAACGGAGAGAAAGCCAACGTGGTGGAACGATGGAATTGAACGATGAAGAAAAAGATGCACAGATACTTCACGGCAAATTCAACCAAGAAATACATATACGCTTTGAACGGTCTGGTCAAAGATTACAACAACACGCAACACGGATCGATCAAGATGACTCCCGCGGAAGCTAGCAATCCTCGAAACGAAAAACGGGTCTACGCGAATCTATATTCGTAGAGATCTAAGATCAGGAAGAAGTCTAGAATGCCGAAATTTGCGGTCGGCGATCGAGTGAGAATCTACGCTTATAAGAAGCACTTCGAAAGGGGTTATACTCCTCGATGGACCTCGGAAATCTTCGTGATAATCAAAATATTTCACACCGATCTGGTGACTTACGAAATCGAAGCTTTGGATGGAGAAGAGATCATCGGAAAGTTTTACGAACAACAATTTCTGAAGACGAAGTTTTAATAAAAAAACAAAATTTTTTTTATTTACTCTCTTTAACATTTTCTTGTTTACACATATATATATACAAGCGAAAAATAATAATAAAAAATAATTAAAACTATTTTTAGATAAAAAAAAACAAGCTAATTAATAAACAAAAAAACCTTCAAAAAGGCAAATATACTAGATATTGCACAAAGCATAGTGAAAGATGAAAGTATTCAAGAATACGAGGTTCACGAATATGAACCGATAACCGGAACAAGTTTGAACAATGCAGGAGAGATAAGAATCAATGTCGAAACTCAAGATCTATTCGTCCATCCTAGCGAGAGTTACATAGTGGTGCAGGGACGTCTCACCAAGGAAGATGGAACCGACTACGCCGACGACGACACGGTTACTCTAGCCAATAATGGCATCATGCATCTATTCAGTATTATAAAATACTTGCTATCCGGACAAGAGATAGAATCTGTGTTTCATCCCAGTCAGGCCACCACGATGTTTGGACTCTTGACGTATCTGGATGATTTTTCGAAATCCAGAGGACTTAATCAGTTGTGGATGAAAGACACCGTCGGCCCTGCTAGCGCCGACGTCGTCGTGATATTCGACTACGTCGTCAAGACGTCCAGACCTAAAGGAACGTTTTCATTCAGAATACCTTTGAAACACATCTTCGGATTCGCAGACGATTACAACAAGATCATGTACGGATTCAAACACAATCTGACATTGATTCGAAAAGGAAACGACGACGCGATAGTGAGACTCACTGAGACTGATGCAGGTTAGATAACTCTACACAAGATATCGTGGTTTGTTCCGCACGTGGAGCCTTCGATCGTGGACAAAACACGTCTCTACAAGATCATAGAATCCAAGAGTAAATTACCCGTGGGATTTAGAATGAGACAGTGCGACACGGCTAGCATTCCACTCTCCACGAATCACTTCGATTGGAGATTGACAGTGAAATCCACTTCTGAGAGACCGCGTTTCATCGTGGTTGCGTTTCAGACTGATAGGGATGGGTCTCAGGAAAAGAATGCATCGCTGTTCGATCACTGCAATTTGAGAAACATGCAAGTGTTTCTGAACGCCACGAGATATCCAGCATCGATTACAATGCATCTTTCGACAAGAACGATTTCTGCAGATTGTATGGCGACACTGCTGATTTTAGAAAGAAGTATCACGGTCTAGACGAATTGATGAGCAACCCTAACATATCACCTGGCGAATACAAGTCGATGTATCCCATGTTCATATTCGACGTCAGTAAACAGAGTGAACGACTCAAGAGTAGCGTCTTAGACATTCAGATCAAGATGCAATTCGATAGGAACGTGCCGAGAAAAACCGAAGCCTTTGCCCTGGGCCTGTCGGATAGAGAATTACAATTCGAATCAGATGGAAATAAGATGTCGACCATTCAATGAGAGACGTGTGTGAAAAAAATAAAAAATAAATAAAAAGTAATGAGTAATTATTAAAAACAAAAAAAACAAAAATAAATAAAAGTAATGAGATCTAGAGAGATTGAACATCTTTCTAAATCTCATTACTTTTTTTTTGTTTTTAATAATCACTCATTATTTTTTTAATTAATTATTTCCACGCGTTCACTGTTTGTTCAAAGGATCTAGTTCGATCAGTAGGCTCACCACGGAAGTGGCGGCTTCGGGATTATTGGTTTTCATAACAAAATTAATCCTGTCTCCGGCGTTCACTTTGAGAGGCGTGCCGAACGTGCTAACTTTCGTGTGTTGATTCTCAGTCTTTTCAACACTGTATCTCTTATCGCTCTCTACTTCATTCACCGCGAGATTGACGACCGCTCTGTTATTCAAATCCGTGGAAGCCAGATCCATTCATATGATTTCACCTCCTAATGGCATGGGATATCCCACCTGACCATGTTGCGATCCGCTACCTCCGTTTCCGAAAGACCACTCGGTTTTTCCCTCCTCTAACGTGCCGGCCTCCTCGGCCCACACAGTGATCAATTGTCTAGCGTATTTGACTCTTTCCACCACTGAAATCAGGGTGCATGCATCCGTCATGTTCATGGATCCGGTAGATTCGTGAGCGTGTGTCCGTCCATGTCTAGTTTACCTTCCATGATGTCGCCCTTTCTGCAGACTGAGTTGTCATCCACGTACTTCCTGCTGAGTGCACTAGAATCGAATTCGGGATCGTGATCGAGACCAAATAAATTGTGACCGTTCATGTTGATGCCACCCTTTATGGTTCCGCCAGATTGTTTGTTCAAGTAGAGATCATCCACTTGCGATTCTACATATTCTTGTGATCGTATCACGGCAGAATCTACGTAGCCCTTGCCGACATTTGACAGATTCAATATCTTGTTGAATCCCACATTCAGATCCGATTTCATTTCTCGTCTGTCAGACTTTCTTTGTTTCAGATCTACATAGTGTTTGGTGGCCACGTCCTTGGGATTCGTGGGATTGGCCACATTCGTTATCTTGTTAGAATTGGCGTTCAATTCCGACTGCATTGTTTTCTGAACGTATCTACTTCTCAGATGTTCGCTGAATCGTGTGTGAGAGTCGTCCACGTATTTCTTGGTCGTGGCATCGATGGAATCTATGGGATTCGCAACGTTCACAAAATGTTTAGATTTCAGATCGAGATCATCGGTCATGGCTTTATCCACGTAATTATCTAGCATGATTTGTTCGATGGGAAATCCGTGTTCCCCCTGTCAACGTATTTTTTAGTCACAGCATCTGCGAGACCTATCGGCTTGGGAAGATTGTAGAGCTTCTTATCGTTCATGTTCAAAGGTTCCTCTCGAGGTTCGTATCTCCAAACGTAACGTTCGTCCAAGTTGGCAACTTCATAACCATCACCGACTTCGAGCGCCTTCCTCTTCTTTTTGGGTCGACTTTCGTCATCACTTCTACCAAATTTATCGACTGGCATGTTGTTTTGAGGTTTTTGTTTTAAAATATATTTCAAACGCAGTTTATTAAAAAATGAATTATTTCACTTATTTTTATTTTTCGTTTTTATTCGATTAAAATTTTTTAAATAATTTTTTACCTTTATATATACTATAAAAAAAATCTCTCTCTAATGTAAATCATTGAGAATGTCTTGAAACCGATCTCCTTCAGACCATCTCTTGAGATTGCACTCATTCCGTGTTGTAACGAACCATCGATTTGTTGAAATAGCTCTTTATTTCTTTCATCGGCAAGATTCTGTAGCTGTCAAAATAATAATTCTTCTTCTTCCTGTTCTTGAACCACGCCACCCAGTGAGTGCCTTCACCCGATAAATCATTTAGATTTAAAATTCCGCATTCCGATTGTCGAGATCTTCTCTTTGGCAAGGCATCTCTGGAAAACATGCATAGAAAATCTTTGATTTTCAAATCCTTTGCCACATTCGACAGATCGATGTTGGATAGGGGTTCATTAGGTAAGACGTCACCTTCTACGGATATCTCTATTTTCTTATTCATAAATGTGTATATTTTTTTTAAAATTTATTTATTTTATTATATTTCACTAAAATCATTATTTTATTGTCTAACACGAATCTCTTATCGTCGTCAGCCATCAGCGAAATCTTATTGACTATTTCAGTATACAAGTCGTGATTTTCGCTTTGAATCGATTTCATAGTCTTATACACCGGACCACTTCCTAACAGACAATCTTTATACTCTCGGAAGGAGATGTTTTTCTTCACCACACACGCTTTAACCCCTTTGCACTTCTTGATCTCTTCATCTTCTAGACGATAAGCATACAGTTTGGGTCTCAAGCCCACGAATTCGACGATTTATTTACTGCCACTCTCGTCCTTAAATTTACTCAACACCTTCTTGTTGTCGTTCGATTGAATGTTGGACGGGTGATTGACGGGATAATTGCTTGTGTTGAACCACACAAGCACATCCGGAGATATATCTCGGTAGACGTCTTTCGTCTCTATCTCATAAACTAAACTGTCCATGTTGGTGAACAGTAGTTTGGCTTTATCACCAAATTTTCGTTTGATGTAATCATAGTGAAACTCGTACATCAATCGCTTGCTGATATCTAAGTGATCGGTCCAAGATAATATGGTTTGTCGAACTTCAGGTGCGTCTTTTGCATGTTAACGGCCACTAGATTTTCGTCGAATATGGTTTGGTGTTTGTAATTGGGTTTTGCCACTAATTTTTTAGCTTTTTTCTCAGACGTGACGAGTCGAACCTCGGTTCTCTTCCTGATGTTTTCCATCAATTTACCGTTCATGCAGTTGTTCATGAGATTGAAGAAATCTTTTTCGAAATCGTTCTCGGCTCGAATTCTGAGATTCGTGTTGAGATCGATGTGTTTTTTCATCCAAGGCTCTTCATCGAATTGAATGATGTGATGTATGTCGACTAATTTCATCCCGTGATTGACGTATTGTTTCAAATTCTCGCTGTAGATGATGTACTTACGTTTGTTAAATAAATTGGGAATGAGTTTTTCCTCATCTCCTTCGATCCATTCCATTTGTTCGGAAGCCAGCGGATAATCGTTGTTAGATCGTGTAATTCTTCCGGATAGTTCAAATTGACTTCTAAAATGCAAGGATAGTCTCTTCATTTTTGCATCTCTTCTGGTTCTGACACCCATTCGAAATTTCCAATCGGTAAAGGACGATTCATAGCCCAACCATACAGATTATTAGCGTCCCAATACTGTATGTATTTATTCAATCTTTTCGAATCAAAACCTTCTTTCATGTAAGGATTGTTAGCTTCAGAATATCTGTGGGAGATCATCAAGATGCCACCTCTCGCACCCCTTTCGAACATGAGCAACATGTCCACGCCAGATAATAATTCCAATTGGACTTTGGTGGTCTTCAACAGAGCGTCCCACGCCAGACTGGGTGCGGTGAAATACCAAGCCGGATCCAGATCGTAATTTCGACGACAGACGTCTCAAAAATTTTCGAACACATCTGCCAAGAGCAGAACGTCGGTCTTCAGATAGAGATCATGATAATCTCTCATGGTTTTCATATTGAATGATTTCCACACGTTTTTGGCATGTTAGTAATTCTCGTCGGAAATGTCGGATTCGTATAATTTCGAATAAAAATCTTCTTTCGAAGGTAGTGCAGTGTCGTCGAATCTCTTTAGATTGTTCATGTAATCATAAGGATAGACTCCTTTCCTCAACATGACGTCTACTCGTTCTCCGAAATTTTCGCTCATGATTCCTAATTTATCCTTGCTCATGTTATCGACTAATTTTTCCAGAGCTGTTGACATGAATTTAAAACTGTCGATGAAACGTATGCTTCTACGAATGAATTTCGTTTTTTTTTTCTTCCAACGTCTCTCCATCAATTACTCTTTTCTTCTCCATGCACTTCCATTTCGTGAAGGAAATGTATCTTTCTTCGCTGTTTGCGATGCAATTTAATTCTTTGTGGGAGGTGCTGAGATTTTTCACAAACAGATGACTGTCGTAACCTGAGAGATTGTGAAATATCACTAGATAAAAAAACGGCATCTCGATATTTTAAATTACACTTGCTGTGAGCTGGACCGAGATACAGACCCATGTAATGATCATGGTCTCTGACCTTCTTATTTTCCTCTGAATTCTCGTCGAACGATTGTCTGCATATGTGACATTCGGTGACCCTGTTATTTTCGTCCTGCTGCTCTCACGTGATGATAATTTCCGCCGGAGTTTTGAATTTGTCGTACAGCATTTGAATTTTCGATTCTAACTCTTCCACGAACCTTTGAGCCACATCATCGTCTTCGCACCGTTTCGTGTAGGTGAAGGGACCCATGTCGTGTTGTGAGTCAAAAGTGCATTTCACGTAAATGCAATAGCCCAAAGGCATGTGTTTTTGATATCTTTTGACGTAACTTCGAAGAGCGTCGGGTTGGCAGGAACTCATTTTCATGGTGAAGCATTCGAAATCGGCGTACACGATGAATGATACTTTTAACCTTCTATTGCGATTTTCAAACTTCATGATGGTGTTGGGTTTGGGCATTTTGTTGGCGACACCTTGATTTTTGTTGCAATATTTCTGATGTTTCACTACGATTTTTCACTGTGAAACGCGTTCATGCAGTTGCAACATAAACATATCTTTTCTTTATGTTTATTATTTTGTCTTGATAGTAATCGGCTCGGATGTTTAACCCAACAATAATGACGATTGTCACCATTCAAAATCAATAATAAATTGATCATCTTTTCTCTTTCGAGATACGAAGTCTGTCTGAGAGGATAGATCATTCGTTTTTCATCCTCGTATCCCAAGACGTTCACCGCTATGGTGGGATTTTGAGCCTCGAAACGTTTGATGTGTTTTAACTCCACTGGAAAAGTCACTCCGGTCCAATCGAGATTTTTAAAAGTCTCCTCGTAACGAGAAACTCTATCGGAGTGCATTTTGACAGGGTATAAAGCGGAGGTGACTGCCCATTTAAAACACTGATCATCTTTATTTCTCACATTGATCACAGCATTTTTTTTAGCTAAGAAATATGGTAATTCCACATAGGAAGACCCTTTCAACGAATCGTTCTTAGGTATATGAATTTCGAGTTTCAACACCTCATCAAACGTCCAATTACTACCTTCATGTTGATAATTCGCGAGAGACTTCAACATCTTGTCTTTCATCTTTTCGAAAACGTCTCATAATTCTGAACCTCGAAGTATGGGTTCGACGTTAGATCTGAAATATGCATTTTTCACGATGCTCTCACCAGACTTCACGTCGATTTTATTCATCACGCAATGGAGTATCATCTTAATTTTTTGTCCCACGTTCATGTGTTCACGAAACAAATCCAATACTTTTTTATACACCCGTCCCATGAACAAATTTGGATCGACTTTCTTGAATGAGGGAACCACGTCGAAAGTTTTAAAAATGCCTTTGATCGCACTCTCCTGTTCTACGGGCTTTGATTGGAATACTTCCACGATGAGTCATGCTACATATTCTTCTCCTTTCCCTTCGTCGATTGCTCATCGAATTTCATTCGATATATCTCGTTTGTCTAGATTCTGAAGTGCATCACTCGTTTTAGTTTTTTTTTTCTTTTTGAAACTTGAAGTTCTTCAATGGCTTTTCGTTTAGTCGTCTTCTCATTTTTCACAACCGATGCATTTTTTGACTGTTTAAGTTTATCCACTTCCGATCTTTCGATTTTTTTCTTTCCATCATTTCGCAACAATATTCCTGTATGACTTCAATATTTTTTGATTTGGTTCTATGATTTCTAAAATGTGGAATTTTTAATTATTTACAAATCTTGTTTAACTGACTTTTCTTATTTAAATTTTCCATTTTTTTTATTTGTTTGCTTTATTTGTAAGAATATTTTTTTCGAATTTTGTATTTAAATAATTTGTTAAAAAGTTTGTTTTTTTTACTCTCTATATATATGTTTTAATTCCTTCAAAAAAAATTTTTTTTGATGAAATTAATCAATTTTTTTTAAGTTCCTTAACATGAAAAAAATTGAATTAATACAAGAAAAAAGGATGTTAAAATTTAAACTTTTTATTTATATATATAAAGAGAAAAAACACTTTTACAAAAAAAAATTTTCACATTAAAGAAAATTAAAATTAAAAAAACTTTTTTTTATATATATATAAAGAGTAAAAAAAAAACAAAAGTTTTTTAACAAATTATTATTAAATACAAAATTTAAAAATATACATTATTTGCAATAATTCATGAAACAAAAAGAACCAAATAATCGATCATGACAGCAACACCTAAAAGATGCGAATTGAAATTGAAACGAGTCGAAACGTGTAAGAAATTCGGTTATAAAATCTATAGTTTACAACGACATGACTCCATCGAATTGAACGAGGCCGAGACGAAGGGTTTAGAGCACAAACATGACAAATATAGCATGCCTTTGAAATTGGACGAAGCCACGCTTGATTTGTTTTACGAGTACCAAAGCGATCTACAGAAAATCGTCATTGCCAAAGATAGAGAATTCGACAAGGACGATTTGTCGTTGCCCTACGGAAGTTACATATATCCAAAAATCTCACTCAAACTCGTGAACAAATCGGGTGGTGGTAGTGCGTTCACCGATGTAAAAAAACTCAAAAAAGTAAAGATAAACATTCAACACATTTTCGAAAAAGGAGAAGACATGAGCGTCAACATGCTAATAACGGATTTGGAAATATAAACAACAGAGAGATTGATTTTTAGCGAAGAAGAAGGAAAAAAAGTAATGAGATCTAGAGAGGTTGATCATCTCTAGATCTCATTACTTTTTTGTGTCTTTTTTGTTTTTTTTTTTGTTTTCCTTCTTCTTCTTCTTCTTCTTCTTCTTCTTCTTCTTCTTCTTCTTCTTCTTCTTCTTCACTATCGCCCATATATATTATAATAACGTTTCTTTTTTTCTCAATTTCGGCGTCGATTCTTCTTTTCTTTTTTGTGATATGTTACGTTTTTATAAGAACACATTTGTTTATCCAAATCATAATTATGAACAAATGTTGTGCATCTCTTGGTAACACTCACATCATCACCATTCTCTTCAGAAGGTAGTGGTGACGGTGGAAAGCGTCTCATTCTTTTCAATTTCAACCATCTATCCCGCTCTTTTTTCAGTTCTTTCCTAAGATATCCATCATTAGCGTCTAATTGTTTTTCCGCATCTTTTTCCCACACTACCTTGCAATATTCATCATTAGCGTCTAATCGTTTTTCCACATCTTTTTCGCACTCTATCTCCCGATATTCATCATTATCGTCTAATTGTTTTTCCACCTTTTTATCCATTTTATATTATTTTTTATGCTTTCTATGATTTATAGTTTTATATTTTATATAATTATATAATTTTTACATTATAATAACATACTCAAAATCGGTATATTCTTAAATGGTGAATTCTCACCAAACAACAAACCCTTACCGAGTCGCTCAACGTTCCATCCACTCTTCAGATAGAGACCGTTTCCAATCAAAGAGTTGCCACCTCTAACGGGTTCTAGATACAATCCTTCACCGCTGTCGTCTAGGGGGACGCGACACACGGCTCCTCCCTTCTTCAAAAACAGTCCGCTGCCACCCATTAATTTCTCAACTGCCGAACTCGCGAGTCCCGACAGAGCTCCCACGCCGAGAGTCTTTCCGAGAAAGGGTAATGCTTTTGCGGCAAAGGGTAATGCTTTTGCGGCGATTCCTGCCCATAGTGATAAGAAACCGCCTTTCATTCTCAAATTGTATCTCAATTGAGCGGGACTCAATCTCACCGTCAACCCTCTTCCATCACGAATCGCTTTCTCCATCCTTTTGATTTGACTTCTGGTTCAGGCAATCGAATACTGACCGCCACTTGTCAGATCGTCGTGAGTGAATTTGAATCTCACCGCCTCGCCTCGAGTCTTTAACGCTCTCTTTAGTTTCTTCATCTGTCCTGCGGATATGTTCACGTTTTTAACTATGTATTGTGTCATAATTCTTTTTTTAAAATATATTTTGTTCAATTGTTTTTTTTGTTGTTTTAATGATAATTATATATATATAAAATAATTTTTGTAAATTAATATTGCGTTTATTTTATTTTCTTATTTATATATATACACAATATTTTCGGTTTTTTTTTTGCTTTTATATTTCTCTTATGTGAAATCGTATCGTCACCCTCTCTCCACGAAGATCTAACGGTTCACCATTTTGATCCGTCAACGTGGTTTTGAGACTATACAACGTGTCTAAAATCACTGGTAGATAAACTAAATTTCGAGGTCGTTCCACGATCTTATAACCCGGAGACACGTTTGGAAAGAAGGAATAGATCGTCGGTTGAGCGCTACCATTCACGTAGCTTCCAGCAATCACGTCCACGTTCACCAGAATGCTATTGACTGCGAGAAAGTCGACCGTATTTTCAGATGCCGCGTGGCCTCGATACATCTTTCGATCGAATCCCAGCATTTTGCCTATAGAATCGTCCGTGTTGAAATCCACTCGAAAATTATCTTCCAAATCCATCATCGTCTGTAAGGTATTACAGTTGGGAGCAAGTCTGATCTTGTTGCTTCCCTTTCCATCCGTCTTCATTCGCGTCTGAATGTAATTTTTCAAATCGTCTATGTCGTAACTTCCTTTGGGAATTCGAATCTCCAACCAATCCACTCGGTCGGAATACTTGAACGAGTTATTCTTTTCGGTGACGTTGGGAAAGGAATAATAAGTCTCCAGATTCACCAACGCCATCTCGCATCTTTTCTCTCTATTCAATTCGATGGAAGGTTCGAATTTCGTCGCGAATCGAGTCGAATCGCCACTCACCACGATTTGAATGGATTGTTTTGCAGCCGCATTCTCGGCTATCCGTTCTAACAATTCTCCTTGTTCGAACATTATATTTTAATTTTTATTTTATTTTCAAAACTAAATTGTTTGATGATTTAATTATTTTCTAGTTTTATTTTCGCTCTCTGACTTATTATCATCAGAAACATAAAACTTGTCGAATCCGCACCTTTATTTTCCGCGATTAAATTCGCTAGTCAAATCGATCACGACGAAATTGTAAAGTCCTTCATCCCAAACCCTCTTGCAGAATCTCCTGAATTCCGCCACGCTCATGTCGTTTGCGACGTGATGACTATAGATGTGATTGAGATTCTTGAGATCCTGGCGAAAGAGACACAGTAAATTAGCGTTCTCCCTTATCGTCTGTCTGGGCAATCGAAAATAATTCTGCGACAGGTAGAAACAGTCCACGTTACTGTGACGAACCCTAACGTAATACGATTCGCATCGGTTCTGTCTCTCCAAAAGAAGATCGTCGAAAATCATGAGATTCTTATCTTCCGATTTCAATCTTCTAGGATCCGGAACGTTGCTAGCGTTCTCATAAAATCGACACTCGACGTTTGAAGACGCATTTCTCTTCATCAATTCCATCGCCGCACCGTCCAAAATGATCGAAAGAGAAGCTTCACTTTTGTCGAATTCCTCCCTGCTGTCAAAGATTCTGGCTATGACGTCCTTGGGCAATCTACGATCCATACACTCTCGAAGCAATCTGTATTCGGGTTGAAACAAGCTCTTGCCAAACACGAACAATCTGTCGTAATCCAACCAGTCGGGTTGCGACAACAGATTCATCAACAGATTGGTCTTTCCACGATTCGATTTTCCCACTATCAAGCCTCTTATGCTTTTGGGAAAGAACTTGTTATTCGACCTCTTGGTCGCGGCGTCGTTCCAAAACATATCTTTGATGTTCATCTTTGTTTATATTTTTGTTATTTTAGATTTTTTCAAACACAATTTTTATGTTTTTCAAACTCAGTTTTATAAATATTATTATGAATCTATATAAGACGAATCTGTTGAGTGTGGACCCTGTCTTCGGCTTGCACGAGGGAGATGATGGTAATCTCCACATAGTTGACGATTATAATCTGATCGTCGAATATCGAGAATATGAAGGTACTACAGGATTGTGGAATCTGCTCGTGCTGGCTAAATCTAACAAATATGAGGAAGAGGATTACAAAACGTATGGCAATCTCCTGCTTTGTACGAATGTCATGAGAAAACATAACGATCACAAAGAATCGAGACCAAAAGCGAGCAGAAGTTAGATTAAACATATTTTACTTGTTTATAATCAACAAAAAGGATTGGATAACAAGTGCCCAGCACTTAGATTATATCCTTTCCTTCAAATACGTTTACAATTACAAATTATGACATGTTTACAAGTAGTTACATGAATTTATATGTAATGGCGAAACAAAACGTATGTATATATTGAAACAATTTTGTGTATGTACAAAGTTAGAGAAGAAAGCTGATGGTTACTCAACTTTGCAAGATACAGAACAAAGAAATGTAGGGGGGAGGGGGGGAGAAGAAAAAAGAAACGCCACACTACAACACTGCTGGCTTGGGTCAACAAGCCTATGGGCCACATTTCGGCACTACCGCGACTCCAACGGAGTCCACAACACTACTATAGCCAGGACAGACAGGACAAACAAGTGAATAGAAGTGTGCCATGTGTGAGGTAAACAGAGATGACCACTGACTTTAAAGATCAACAGAATAGGAAAAGGGTGATTTTAGACTCCTGTGCTCATCTAGCGGTCTAGTCTTAAAACCGCTTCGTGGCTTTTATGAAATTTTGTACACTGCGAAAAAGGTGAATATTGATGGAATCCGGTAAGTTTGGAATACCATAAAGAAGATCATTGGCCGTTCTTATTGGCAGATGCACAAGATTTCTCTGTAGGACAAGTCTTTCGTCGGGGTACTTACTGCAGTTGAAGATGTAATGGTTCGCGTCTTCGGTCTCATAACCACATGAAAAGTTTGGTGTATTTTGAATATAGTTAGAGTATTTATCAAAATTTAGGTCGCTACAGGAATTTCGCAGCTTGCAGTGTATTATATTAACCACCCTATCGCCATTGTTGAAGTACTTAGGTGGTCTACACACGCCTGTATTGAAATATTTAACAAAGTTATTCAGTGAATCAGACTGTCTAACTTCTAGAGGTAGTGCATTCCATTCGGAAATGCAAGAGGGAATAAATGACCGCTTAAATACTTCTGTGTGTGTAAGTGGTAGTTGGAAATTGGAATGGAACCGGGTGTTATACGGGGACATGTCCTCAAACGTTCGGGGTAATAAGTCCAATAGGTATCTGGGGGCCTGGTTATTTGCAATTTTGAAACATGTGATCATTTTGTGGAGATGGCATCTATGTCTAAGGGTTTCCCAGCCAAGTTCTGCAAGTGGAGTAGATACTGGGGCAGATCTCGTTAGACCGGATATTATTCTAGCTGCATCGGCGTGGATTCTATCCAATTTTGAAAGTAGGTAATCCGGTGCACCAGCCCAAACCACATCCGCGTATTCTAAAATAGGGAGTATAAATGATTTATATAGAATTTCAAGGCTTTTTCTACCAAGGATATACATAAATTTTCTTAGCTGGGATAGCCTGGCGTTGGCCTTTTTGCATAGTCTATTAATTTGGCTATGCCAGTTTAGCCCCCCCTCCCCCCCCCCCCCCTGTAAGCTCAGGCCGAGGTGGATGTGTGACATTGCAAGTTCAAGTGGCGTCTCACCAAACATTACAGCATTACTTAGGTTAACCTGTTTCTTGGAGAATAGAACAATTTCGGGTTGTGAAGGGTTAAACGTAACTAACCATGTATTTGCCCATTCGGAAATGGCTTTGAGGTTTTCATTGGACTTGTAGCAATGCCATCCGGTTCGTGCCCACTTTCTGCTAAGCTTGTATCATCCGCAAATAATCGACACACGTCCGGTGAATCCAGATTTTCAGAAATGTCATTGATGTATATCAAAAAGAGGAACGGACCCAGGACAGAACCCTGTGGAACACCACAATTAACAGGTAAGTACTCGGAAGAAACTGAGTTACAAGTTACCCTTTGTTTACGATCAGACAAATAGCTGCTGGTCCACTCGATGAGTGGTCCAGATATACCGTTTTGTCTCAGTTTATAAATTAATCCTTTGTGCCACACTCTATGAAATGCTTTTGATATATCACAGAATGCTCTAAGAGAAAACTGGTTCCTATCAAAGGCCAAGCAGAAATTATGATATATTTCGATGAGTTGGTAAACGGTGCTATGCTGGGGCAGGAAACCGGACTGATATTTAAAAAATAAATTATTAGCACACAAATGTTCGTACATTTGGTTAAAAAATCCTCTCCATAACTTTACTGACACAGCTAAGAAGAGAGACTGGTCTGTAGTTATTAGGATCATGGGCATCTCCCTTTTTAAAAATCGGCACGACTTTTGCCAGCTTCCATTCTGATGGGTAGACACGTAAGGGAATGATAGCCTAAATAACTGAACCAATGGCTTGCATATTGTGGTTTTGGTTTCTTTTAGCATACGGTTGTTAATACCGTCGTGTCCAGTTGCTTTTTTGGTATCTAGATTGCTAAGAATCCGGATCACTTCGTCTTCGGAAAAGACAATTTCAGACAGGCTCTCAGAACATTTTAGTCTGCAATCAGGTAAACTATGTCCATCATCAGTTATTTTACTATTTGAGAGAAATGTTTTATTGAGCAGATTGGCTTTGTCCTTGTTATCTGTAATCATAACTGTGCTGCCTGCATCATCTTTGTGGTTTAGAAAGGGGACGGAAGGCTTACTCGCAAAATTATTCAGTAACCGTTTGACAGTGTGCCAAAAGACTTTAGGGTTTCTACTCACTGCAAGTGAAGTATCTAGATTTGAAAAATAAGTAGATTTAGCCTTCTTTTTCATATTATTTACTTTGTTATGAGCATGTTTATATTTTTCAGTTATTAATGGGTTTCGTCTTTCAAACCAGGGTTTATCATTCGGGCGGATGACTACCCTGTGAGATGGAATACATTCTGTGGCAATATCAAAAAAAAATTGTTGCAAATTTGTGGTATGACGCATCAAGTGTAGCAGTGTCGGAAATAAAAGACCAATCTGTTTCGGATATGAGAGTGTTCATTTTGGGGAAATGAGCCCTGTTGTAATTCCAGATCTGTCGAATTTCCGTTTCGTTCTGTGTTATGCCAGTCTCTATAGCTGCTGATACAGCCTTATGGTCGGAGACACCAAGTTCGTGGACTTTTGAGTTTAAAACCATCACTTACTATTATAGGGTCCAATAAAGTACTTGAGGTTGGTGTTACACGAATCGGTTCTTTGATGGCGTTATGGAGGTTGTAATGATTTATAATTTCATTTAAACGACTAGAAGGGTTAAGAAGGTCGCTATTCAAATCTCCGGTGATTATCAGGGACGGGTTTATAATGAGTGAGTCTTCAATGGCGCCTTCCAGCTTCTCCCAATATTCGTTTCTAGAGAATTGAACCGATCGATATGCTAAACAGAGCAAGAACTTTCGTTTTGAGGTAATCTCAAACCATAAGACCGACTGGTCAAATTCTAGTTCCGGTACATGTTTGGCATATATTTCATTTGAGAAATAAACCGCGACACCGCCACCGTGTTGGTTCCTGTCATTTCTGACTGGTGGGAGGTAAGACCGGGATTAGCACATTGTCGGAATTAAAACTGGGATCGAGGTGCGTTTCGGTGAAGCAGATTATATCAAAATCGTCTATCTGTAATAAGATCGAGCTTATTTCTGATGCTTCTGATATTATAATTGAGTATAGAAATACTGGTTATATCTACTGATTGAGTTCTGGATGGCCCAGGGTTAACTTCAATGTCCCCAGACAGGAGAATGATACCAAGGATGACACACAGAGCCAATGAGAGACGGAGTTTAACGGTGCGGATCTTCACAGAGTGCTGAGTTCCGATCGGTTGTCTGGCCACACAGTACCTACACACGGGAAAATTATAATGGAGTCCTATTGCCGACCTGTGCTGCTCTATGTTAATACCCACGATTAGGAGCTAAGTGATAAGTGGAGAGAGGGTGTCAATGCACCGTGGAGTGCGGTTAGCAGAAGTTCGAAGTAGAAGAATGTTGTGAAACCCATATGGAACAGGGGGGGGGGGGGGGGGGGCACCAAAAATTTGCAAGACGTGACGTGAGGTGGGTGGGTGGGTCTCTTCAGTGCGCCAAAAATGTGCATTTCCAACTTGTGCATTTTTTTTAAATTTTTTAAAAATATATCAATATATCAGCTAATATATACCATCACTTGTGTTTCAAACCTTAAAGATTATGTTGTACATCACACTCTTAACATAAATACAACATCAGGGGGCTTTATATGTGAGAATATTGAGCTTAATCCTGCTTAATATGGGAAAATGTCACACGTTAGTAGGGGGTGGGTGTCTTGTTCGAAATGCAGAAAATGTGCAGACAATATTTTGGGAACAATTCAAATGAAAATTTGTTCTCGTATATGTACACCTGCTCTGGCCAAGCCTGATAATGAACAGCTTGTCATTTGTAGATTGGGGCTCACAGCAGCCCACAGAGGTTTAAATGGGTGGTACCAGATTACGAACATTATGAAAAACCCCTAAAGACAGCTGTGCCTACCAAGTTTTAAAGTTAATTTACGATTTAATGGGAGAGTGGGGTGGGTGTCTGAGAACGGAAGTAGAAAATTTGCACGTAGTGGGTGGGTGGGTGTAAAAAGGAGCCGAATAAAAAATAGGACGTCACGTTTTGCAAATTTTTAGTGCCCCCCCCCCCCCCCCCCCCCCCCGTTAGGGATGGGAATAAAGTGTTTGTCAAATCGGTCACCAGACAGAGAATGATCATGATCATTCCTTGCAATCCCAATACCCTGCTGGAGAGATTAGATCTCTTGATGGCGACTCATGAAGCCGGTAATACTGGAGTGACAAACGAGTTGGTGAGCATATGTGCTGAATTATTGCAACAGAATGTGTTGAATAGAGATACTTATGAAACGATCATGAACGCGTTGAAAGGGGAAATATAAAAAAAATAATAGTAAATAAAATAGAAAGTAAAAAAATTAATTAAATTACAAAATAATAATTATTATTCAATTAAAAACAAGGAAATAATACAAAAGAAACAAATATGTTAGTAATAAAGAACAGAGGATTTATGAGATCTTGCGCCTACGGCAGATCATATTTGCTGGATTCAATGATGGGAGCTCTGTTACACACCTTCAACGGTGATGTGGCAAAACAGGTCGCTTCTACCACCATAAAGATTGGAAAGAAAACCGCCATGGACATGGGTAAAAAAGCCACAATCGAAGCGAACACTAAAGTCGCTTTGGAGGCTGGCAAGAGGAGTGTTGATTTAATTAAGAATCTGATAAGACCAGCTAAGCAAGCAAAATTATCATAAAAATCGGAAGAGATTCTGGCGAACATGAAACTTTGAAATTTCAAGGGTTCCAGTGTTGTGCCGATAAGGAACTTGTTAAGATGTTGAACAGCGGATCTGGATTGAAAGAAATATAAATTGAAAAACAAAAGCGAATTTATTTTTTTATATACTAAAAAATAACTTGGAAAAATACGTAAAAGAATGGAAGTTAAAGATTTATCGTGGAATGCACAAAAGACTGAGAGGTCGAATCACAAACTCTTTCCTCAAAGCATAAGAGGATTGATAGTGGGAAAGTTGTGTTGTGGAAAGACAAATCTGTTGATGAATCTGTTTTTGCAACCAGAGTGGTTGGAATATTATAGATTCTTCATATTTGGCAAGAGTCTCTTTCAATCAAAACATGAATAATTGTGAAAAGCTCTGAGTGCAAACTTGCCGAAAGACGTTATAATGAGAATCATTGATCACAGAAAAAAATGTGATCCATCACTGGCAGCGACCTTCCAAGAAACGTCAAGAGAACTCAGAAATGATAAAACGTCCAATGTGGAATGTCAATTTTATGAAAATGTGAACAACATGCCTGATCCTCGATTCTTGAATTTGGTGCATAGAAATCTCATGATATTTGATGACTTGAAGTTGTAGAAACAGAATTGGTGCAAATCGTATACGTTCGAGGACGTCACAGCAATGTGGACTGTTTCTATCTATCTCAAAATTATTTCAGATTGCCGAGGCAGAAAAAGGAGGAGAAAATGCAAATTTACTGATTCTGATTCGTCAAGATTTTAAGAACCTCAATCACATTTACGACGGCCATGTGGCCAATGACATGAGCAAAACATAATTCAATAGATTTTGTAAGTTGGTGTGGGATTGTACACCTTTTAATTTCGTGGTGATCAATCTGATGAGTGGTAAATATTGTGGAAAATATAGGAAGGGATTCGACATTTTTTATTTTCTGGATGATTGCAATTAGTAAATGAGTAAAAAATCAAATTAAGTAGAAAGTAAAAAAAAAACAAATAAAATGAAATATACAATTATTAAAAAAATATTTTAAAAAATGTTGCAAAACTACAAAACTCAATTATTAGAAAGGATCGCCGAGAACATGAAAAGAACGATTGATAATACAACTGCAAAGATTCTTTTTCGATCATGAAGAGTGATGACAAGACTCAATTCATGACGAAATTCAATCCATCGATCAAATTGAAGAGGGATAAGAAGTATGAGATGGCACTGGTAAATCTGGAGACGTACTATTCATTTCCCAACATCACGGAGAAAAATAATGCGTTCAGATATATTTGAACGGAACAGATTGGTTCATGATTCGCATTCCCAAAGGCAGCTACAGCATAGTCGATTTGAACGAACTCATTAAAACTAGAATGAAGATCGACGGTCAAGATGGAACTGTTATCAACATAACCGCCAACGTCAACACACCGCAAATTATATTGGACATGCAAGAGGGTTATCAAGTGGATTTTAGAGAAGATGACACCTTTGGAAAGATGTTGGGATTCGATTGAAGCACATATGAAAGACATGCGACATTGGAAAATGTCGTGGAAATTCTGTCATTCTGTCAACAGCATTTTGGTGAACAGGGACTTGATCTCTGAAAGTTATGTGAATGCTGGCACACAGCCTACAATCTACTCGTTTTGCAGACGTTTCTCTGGGCTACAAGATCATAGAGCCACCTTGAAATCTGGACTATTTGCCTGTGATAACTTATACTTATACAGTATTAACTCTGAACTAACGGATCAGAATGGAGAGCTTTTAGCTCTTCGCGGCGAATATGTGATGATCTGATTTCACATAAGAGAAATTTAAGAAAACAAAATCTTTTAAACAATTTATTAAACAAACAAACAAACACAAAAGAATATATATATATTTTGTCAGAATAGGAAACTGAATTAAATTAACAAATTTCTTTTTTTAAAGAATTAAATCAATTTATATATATATAATAGGAAGTAAAACATAAATAAATAAATAAATAAATAAATAAATAAAATTAAAAAAATTAACAAAATTAAAATGAAAAAACAACAACAAATAATGGCGAGATACATAATACAAAACGTAAACATATCCGAAGATCAGAAAGACAAACTTTGCAGAGCAGTAGAAAATCGAGGAGAAGCTGTGAGATTGAAATTAAGTCATCAAGACTTGAGCAATGGATGCAACAAAGTCTCTTGGACCCCAAAAAATTAATAGAATAGCCAAAGCGCATCATGATCGAAGAGGACTGACTGTGAGACTGAGTCCCGTGCAATTCAGATATAATTTGAAAATGAAAGGTGGTTTCTTAGGATTGTTGGCAGGATTAGCCACCAAGGCATTACCCATTCTCACCAAAACCGTGTTGCCAGTGTAAAAAGAATGGAAGTCCGTAGGAACGTTAGTCCCTCTGGACTATTATTCCGCGGAATTATAGTTCTATGTCTAACATTTCTAGGAATAGTAGTCCTGCGGACTACTATTCCTAGAAATGTTAGACCTAGGACTATAATTCCGCGGAATAATAGTCCAGAGGGACTAATTTTCCAACGGACTTCCATTTCTGTCACACCGGCTTTGTGTTTTGGAGCTCTGTCAGGATTGGCCAGTTCTGGTGTGCAGAAAATAATGAGGAACAGGTTGTTTTCTGAAGCGAGAAGGAGTTGTGTATCGAGTCAAAATGGATGGTAAAGGATTTTATCTGAAACGCGAAAATGGTAGCAGTGTATTTCAAGCTCGCATAGAGGGTCTTTTTCTGAAGAGAGGAAAAAATTTGATCGACGGCCGAGGACTGTTATTGGGTACGAATTCGCCTTTTAAAAACATGCCCATTCTCAATATGTTATTATGAGATATTTTTTTGTGGTGAGAAAAAATAATAACATAATATTATATTTTTTATGTATTAAATAAGATAGGAATTAAAAAAAATAAAAAAATAAATAAATAGAATAAAAAAATAAAAATGGAATTAAGAAATGGCAATCTATATTCCGACTTACTGGTGACTGTATTACCCATGGCACCTCCTTTGGAAGATAGATTTGCAATGTGTTTCACGTCGATCAGATCAATAAAATTCAACATTTTAACGATGGAAAAAGATAGATGTCAAGCACTTAACAAGAAGTATGCATGAATGACTAAATTGGTGGACGGTTTGTATCTGACTCTCATCACCATATCCATAGGTTTGGGTACTGCTGGAGTGGGTCTCCTATCGAACGTGGCTACCATTACAGTCGTGTTAGCGATAGAGGGTGTTGCTCTCCCAACACGATTCTTGAGCATGGTTGGGAATTTAGTGAGTAAAAACGTATCATTGAAGGTCGAGAAACATGAAAATATCAAAGTGTTGGCTGATGCAAAAATCAATTCCATAAGCGACATGATATCCACTTTTCTGAAAGATGGAAGGATTTTCAATGGTGAATATTGCTCATTCACATGGAAAAGGATAAATTTGAGGCGCTGAAAGAAGATATGAGAAACAGATCTCATCAGATTCTCAAAGAGGAGATGAAGCACAACCTGATAGAAAAAGGTCGAGAAGAAGCTAGGGAATCATTTCGAAATCTCTTGGGAAAAAATAAAGATACACTGACAGATTTAATTAAAAACAAAAATATATTTATATTATATATATATAAGAAAGTAATAAAAAAATTAAATAAAAAAAATTTAAAATGGAAGAAGTCCATGGATTATTGTCTAACTTGAAACAATGTACACTTATAGTCTGGAATAAAATATTGTTTAAACTAAGCCCATGGATACGAATAACTTGCAAAAAGTGCAAACTAAAAATAATGGGCAGATGCTTTGCGGCACTTGTAAAGTGTGCGATTCGACTAAAACTTAATTCGTCAATAATCTTCCATTGGAAATGCATCTGCCAGGACATCAGGATACCAGGACATCAATTTACAGGACTGGGCACAAAATTGAACAAGAGATTGAATAAAAATCTGACACCGAAATCGTGGAGCAAACCCATCAATAGAGTGGATCGAGCTGCCTATGACCACGAGTTCTGTTATGCTAAGTATTCCAACACAAAGACTAGAAACTGATGTGTGTGAAAAGAACATGTTGACAGATTTGAAAAATATAGCCAATCCACGATGAGAGAGAAATTTGAACGTTCTCTAGTCGGTAAACTGATCGGCACGAAACGTCGATTCAGAATGGGAAATAAAAAAAAGTCACTAATGCATTAGCGAACGAACTGCACAAGCCCTTAGTGCGCAGGTTTCGAAAGAAGAGAGTATTCATCAAGGGAATGGATCGGGTTTGGGCTGCTGATCTGGTGGACATGCTATCACTGGCTGGACTCAACAAAGGTGTGAAATACCTATTGACGGTCATAGATGTGTTTTCGAAATATGGATGGATGATAGCATTGAAAAAAAATAAATCGGGAACGAGTGTGGCTGAAACTTTGGAAAATATCTTCACCACTTCTTTGCAAAAAACTGAGATTATGGGTGGATAAAAGTCGAGAATTTTACAACATTAACGTTCGTCGACTCGTCGACATCTATTCCACGGAACACGAGGAGAAGGTGAGCATGGTCGAATGAAGGAATAGAACCATGAAAAAGAAAATACACAGATATTTCACGGCCAACTCGACTAAGAAATACTTGAATGTCTTGGACGATTTTGTTGACGACTATAACAATACGCATCACAGCTCCATCAAGATGACGTCAATGGCAGCTAGCGATCTTCGAAATAAACAAGAAGTCTACGCAAATCTCTACCCATTAAGGATATCGATGGCGACAAAACTACCCAAATTTGCCGTGGGTGATTGAGTGGGAAGTTACAAGTGGAAAAAACATTTTGAAAAAGGTTATACGCCGAGATGGACGGATGAAATTTTCGTGGTGGTTCGAGTGTTCTACACCATTCCCATCATTTATGAAATAGAAGCATTAGACGGTAAAGAAACATTCAAAGTCGGCATACACCACAGCAGGCACACTCAGTCTTCTGTTCTGATGTATGAATTTGATGTGAGTGTGATGTTTAGGCATGTCAATGGCAACACATTGATTTGAGTTGCAATACTCCTCGTGACGTCCCAGGGATTTTTTGCTGTGGAATGAATTCAAACAGTTAAAACAGAAAAATCTTTCTCCATGACATATAGTTGTCTTTGCTGACAATAACTGACGAGTCTTCTTGATCCATCAGTAATGTTGATTGTCATCATTCAAAATTAATAATAAACTAATGTTTTTCTCGCGATTTTTTTATTTCTGTGAACTTATCCTCAGAGGAAATATGTTTTTCTTTCGAATCGTCATATCCCAAAACGTTGGCTGCGATCGTGGAATTTTGATTTTCAAAACAATAGTGTCGCACAGTTGAGTCAGAAAATTTATTCCCGACCAATTTAAATTCTCAGAGGTTTGTACATATTTTGATACTCTGTACAGATGCTTTTCTGCAGGATACAAGGCAGACGTGACAGCCCATTTGAAACATTTACTGTCTCCTTTATTTTCCACGTTGATTATAGTTTATTTATTTTCTATGAAAATAGGCAATTTTATATATGAAGACGTTTGCAATGGATTGATCTTGTCGATATAAATTTCTAGACTCAATACTTCACCGAATCCAATTGCTACCTTCCTTCGTTTTCATAGTGCAGTAATGATTGTATCATTTTATCTTTCATATTGTCAAAGATATCGGATAAAGAAGAGTCTTCGGTCATGGTTTTTGTGCGAGATTGAAAATATGCAGTTTTTTCCGTGACTTCACCAGTATTCAAATTGATCTTCTCCATCTGACAATTCAATACAATTTTTGTTTTAATACCATCACCTTGCATAGGATGAAATAAATTGAACATGCTAGTTTTTATTTTGTTCAAGAGATTTTAGGGATAAAACCTTATTATAGCTTTGAAATCGAACGTTTTAACAAGTCCCTTGATGGCCTGCTCTCATTCTACAGGAGTGGGCAGCAGTTGTTCGTGCATGACTTTAGCTAGAAATTCTTTCAAGTCACCATCACTTTTTTCCCAAGTTCAGTCATCGCTGATTTTACAATGTTTAATATTTCATCTTCTTCTGTTTTTCTCTTTTTAGCCTGACTGTTTACAGTTTGAGGCTATAGTCATGACTTTCGTCCGTCTCCGCCTGTCTGTCCGTCTGTCTGTCTGTCTGTTCGTCTGTTAACATTTAAAGTTTTGGTTAAAGTTTGTGGTTAAAGTTTTTTAGTGAAGGTTATTTTTTTTTCTTTTAAATTAATATTAATTACCATTGATTGTATCATTCTCATTATATTTCATGTTATTTTGTGAAATATTTAACCCTTTTTTGTACGGCAATTTAACTTAGAACTTCCAGGTTAAAGTTTTTGGTTAAAGTTTTTTAGTTTACAAAGTTACACCTTTAATTCTTTAAACAATTTACTGAAATGTCAATGTTTCTCATTTGGGACAATGTATACTGTCTATTGAACCTTTCTACAGTGATGTTCATTAATATTGGCATGATTTTAACCCCTTTTAAACATGTTTGAAATTAGGCTTTGCCACATACCTTTTTACTTTAATTCTTGCATGGTCAATACAACTTAATGATTGCAATTACATCAATGATTTCTTTTATCGGTTTTAGGAAATATTTAACCCGTTTTTGTCAGTCTGTTCTACTTAGTATTCCCAGCTTAAAATTTCGGATTAAAGTTTTCCTTTTCAGGGTTGTACCTTTCATTCTTCAAACACTGTGTTACAACGTCTTTGTTTTTCATTTGGGGCAAAGTTTACTGAACCTGTATACAGTGGTTTCAAATTCAAATAATATTGGCATTAATTTAACCCTTTTCAAAACGACTTTCGAACTTAGTTTTTCTAAATTTCAAATGAGACTTCTATCACATACTTTGTTAATTTTTATCCCCCCCCCCCCCCCCCACCCAATGGAGGGATATGGCATAGGGCTCGCTTTGTCCATCCGTCCTTCTGTCCGTCAGTCTGTCCTAAAATCCAAACTTTGTTTAGGCATAACTTGAACAATAGTTAACAGATTTCAGTTCTTTTCAGTATATTTCTCTACAGCAGCAGTGTCTATGTTAATTTCGATGACCACCATTATCCAATGAAAATTAGGCTTTTTTTTTTTTTTTTGCTCCAAAATGCATTTTGAAGTATTTAGAGTGACTTCATGCAGAATTGGCACTTTTTTTTCTTTGGTCCAAAATGCATATTGAAGGATTTAGAGTGACAACATGTGGGGAAAAAAATTGACTCCTACCACCTCCCCTCCCCCTCCTCTTCTCCCTGGGGGCCATTTAAGCAACATTTTTTCTTTGGTCCAAAATGCATTTTGGAGGATTTAGAATGACTACATGTGGAAAACATTTGGACTCCTCTACACCCGATACTCCAGTTTGGATTATTTGATTTCAACCAAAGTTGATCGATATATGTGTATTTTCCAGCTAGTAATACAGGCCAAGTTTGAATATGGGTTCTGCCCACCCCACCCCCACCCCCACGGTAATTTAGTCAGTTATTCCCAAAATGCATTTTGAAGAATGGGGAGTATTACATGCCAAAAAAATGTACTCCTATAGCCCAACAATGTTTTATGAACTGCATCTTTAACCCTTTACCTAATACAAGTTGAAGCCAACAGTACAAATTATTTTTCTGAAACATCAGATTTTTTCATTTTTTACTGATCACCATTGCTTATTAGTCCTTATTGGAACAAGCTCATCAAGCTTGTTCCATTAATATAGGTCATGAGGTATGTTTTGGGGTAGCGAAATGAAAAAATAAAATTTGAATGGCAATTTTTGTATATCATGAGTGCAGATATGGCAGATTCGTTAGGTAAACGGTTAATAAAAAATGGCTCAGACTATTTTGTGTCTATGCATTGCCATTGCTGGGACAGTTGGGCTGCATGCGTGACATCACTCTAGTTTTTATTTCCGCCGATTGAATTGGGATGTTTTGTTTTCATTTCCTCTTTCCATCCATTGTTATTTTTTTCATCTCTTCACCTCGTCCAAGCAACGATTTTATCAACTCATTTTTATTTTGCGACTGTACACCTTTCAGACCCATCCAACGTGCTTTAAATCTCAATTCTGACACCCTTTTCTTACTAGTCTCAGCCATTATGACTCTGATCATAATGACATTTTTTTCTAATTTTTTAAAAACAGTTTTTAAATATAAAAATGTTTTTTTTTTGTTAGGTTATTTTTTCTATAGTTAAAAAAATTTTGCAACCGTACACCTTTCAGACCCATCCAACGTGCTTTAGATCTCAATTCTGACACCCTTTTTTTACTAGTCTCGGCCATAATGACCCTGATCATAATGACATTTTTTTCTAATTTTTTAAAAACGGTTTCTAAATATAAAAATTGTTTTTTTGTTATGTTATTTTTCTGTAGTTAAAAAAATTCTATTTTTCTTTAAATTAAAAATATTTTTTAAAAAAATAAAAAACAAAATTATTAAATCAAATTTTTTTATGTTTTAGTTCCTCCAGCATTTCTGATATCACACATGTCTGATAAAAATCATCTGTGAAGCCACAGCCAACTTAGGACAGTTCACAGAAGCAAAGCAAAAAAGAGTCTCTCACTTCCAAAAAGGCAATTTCAATCGTATTAAATATTACATAGCTGATAGTGAAGTATTAAGCAAAACTGATAGAAACAGCTTCATTTAAGCAAAACAAAATTGATTTTTTTCAAATGAAGAAAGTCTATTCACTTTCATTCACGAGGAAAAACTGATTGAATGTAATTAAAAATGTGAAAAAACTACATCATGTGTGTAATGCAAAAAGAGTCTCTCACTTACAAAAAATCAATTTCACTCATATTAAATATTACATAGCTGATAAAAAAGTAATAAGCAAAACTGATAGAAGCTCCTTCATTTAAGCAAAACAAAATTGATTTTCTCCGAATCAAGAAAGTCAATTTTCATTTTTCTTATTTTTCTTCAAGTTAAAAAAATTGATTATAGTTGTATGTATAGGAAGTAAACAAAAGTAAAGTTTTAAATTAATAAAAATCATTAAAATACAACTGAATGATGTTGAAGTAATATAGTTTAAATATAAACACGAAGCTTATAGAATGGTATTAACACTGAATGATGATCAAGAAGATTTATTTTCAGATTTAGAAAATTTGTATTGCAAACTCTTGAAAGAAGAAGAAAAAAATATCAAGCAGTTCAGTCTCATCTATGGCATATACAAAATATATCCGAAAATTGATAAAGGTGTTGCAGATTGACTGAGAAGAAACTCTAAACAATGTGAAAAATTTAATGAAAGTAGACATGATCATTCCACATCTACAAAGAAATGAAGAGGGGAAAGTGACAGCTTGCATATAGATAAAAGATGTGACTTTGTAAAAAAAAAATTGAAAATTATTTTTACATATATAAATATTTATAATTTTATAAATTTTGTTTGTTTTCTTCAATTTATTTGTATTTTGATTTTCTTTTCATTTTGTAAATTTTTTATTCGTTTTTTTCTTCTCTTCATCTTCTTCTCACAAATTGGATAAAAATCAGTCCATTCCCATTCTCCCTTCTTTCATTAACTAATGAATGGCTGCTGTGGTGATGAGTATCCTCATACTCATTTATGCTAACATATTCAGGCAAAGTCTCAGCAAAATAAACTACCATACCATTGGGACGATATTGTTTGAATTTTCTATAAAATTCCATCATGATATTTATCATATTTTGAATCATGCACATTTCTTTTTTTTAATTTGTTTTTTAATTTAGTGATATTTTCCCCCCTTAAAATCGAATATTCTCTATCCTGTAAATAATGCAACATACGACCTCGATATTTGGCTGTTAGATGACTCTCTCTCAACAGAAAATCCAAACATTCTGATTCACTGGGTCTCAGTTCTCCTTTATGCAAGACTGTCTCCATCCCAATCCTCATCAAGTCGTGGCCAAAACCGGCCAGTGCTATTCTCAAAAATCGCCAATTAATTTTCAAAATATTTTCATTTTTTGTCTCAAAAACATAGGTTATGACCCCTCGTTGGAACGAGCTCGTCGAGCTCGTTCCAACGAGGGGTCATAACCTATGTTTTTGAGACAAAAAATGAAAAAAATTAGTCATTCAAGATTTTTTTTTTGCAAGTGTCGTCTGCTTTTCATGTTAGGTAAAGGGTTAAAGCTAGCACAAAACACATGATGATCACATCTTCATATTCCATGTCTTTACAATCATGACCATTGTCCCATCTGAACTTGCAACCAGAACATCTTTCCTCCAATGCTTTTAGAATGTTTTCTTTCATGAGATGAGCAAACATTCTATAAAACACTTCTTGAAGATATCCGTGATGCTCTACTCCTTTTTGTCTTTTCATTTCATCTATGAATCTATCCATTTTTAATTTTATTTATTTTTAAAAAATATATATAGATTATTTTTTTATTTTGGAAATTAAAATTTAAGTCATTTTTTTTCTTCTTTTTTCTATATTTAAGATAAAAACAAATAATGAAAGTGCTCTTAAAGGTCGAGTTCCTGTTTCATTTTTAATTTTGGCTCTCTCTCACTGATGAAACATTAAATGCAAATATAACAAAATCCCCATTGGGAATAACATGAAGCAAAACCACAATGTGTACAAACTAGTCAATCCAGTAGTGCCCAGAACGTTGTGCATTACAAATTCCAATATGAATTTTCCACTGGAAAGGACCTTTTTCAGCTTTGTCTGTTTGAGCACACTTGTGGAGGTGAGAATGAAAGGTGTGCTTTACAAATCCCCATGAGAAAATTGCATTGATTGGATGTGCGGAAGTTCATTTTTGCAAATCTCCTTGGCCAGCGATCTTGACACTTTTGCAATTTTCTATGGAAATTTATAATGAAAAAAAATCGTCTCTTTCCAGCCCACTTCGAGTTTTTTTGTTTTTTTTTTTTTGATTTCTTATTTTCCCCATTGGATTGACCTTAGTCCAAATACTGGATGCTTTCAAGCTTAACTTTTGGGGTGTGCTGGAAATGCATTTTTGATGGAATGCTTAATTCTCATCTATTAATGATCGTTTTATTTTTATTTCAACAAACAGCCAAAGAAAAACGGAAAAAGAACTGAAAAATTTAAATTAATTAAAAAATTAAAATTAAACGAAATTAAAATTAAACAAAATAGAAAAAATAAATAATTGAATCATTTTTTTCTCTTAAAAAAATGAATCTAAAAAATTGAGCTTTAGAAAAAAATTAATGTTTTTTTCGATCTCGGTAAACCTTCATGAGATGAAGATAAATGGTCACGGAGATCCATCAAAAAATAAATACCAATGCTAATATTCTACGAAGGAAACTAGACATGTGGGCTTCTTATTGAGCAGATTTCATTGCAGGCAGTACTTTTGGAAGATTGTTGGGATTCGAGCTAAACCGACCTCCCAAAGCGTGGTTGAAATTCGCATCGTCAATAGCATTTTAAAATTCTAAACATTGGGTATATGTTGCAATTACTTCCATGGAAATTGGAGATATATTTTTAGTAACAGATATATGATTACATTAGGCTCTTTATTGGACAAAATAATTTGAAGTTTTGATCACAGATTTGGCGTCTGATGCAAAGGGGTAAATTACCAGAGGAATTATGGGAAATAGTGGCTTCGAAAAATTTGCTATTTTTAAAATGTCATCTTTACACAGAGTTCTTGTCAGGCATGTAACTAAAAGATGAGATAGAAACATATAATTTTGTTTACATTTTAAAAACGGGGTTATATACTCCGGGGTTTGGCAAGTGGGGATAGTGTGAAAATTCTGCTTTTGCATCTGCCAGGTGGCTGAAAATGTCTGGTATCAGCATTTTTTTCATGCAGTTTTGCAGGTTGAAGTCTTGGATTTGACAATAAATTATTTGACCCACATTCAGATTGTTTATTTCTACTTTGTCAGATAGTGTTATTTATTTTTGGAGGATTTGGGAAATGTAATACATGTTATGGGTAAGATAACTAAGTTAATGAATATTCACATTGGAAGAGAGTGCATGATATGTCATTTCTGGAAATGCATGGAAAAGTGTGGCGTGGAACATTAATGAACGTCGACATCATCGTCGGACGTTTCGTCAACGGTAGCACGCAGTCCATGATCTATTCCTTTTTTCTTTTCTTTTTGGGGCGTTTTGCCAGGCCACAAGTTCGTAGAGCAACCTCGAAATTTAGTCTACTTACCCGTGATGTTAGACACGATATAGAGTATCAAAATTAAGTTGATGGATCAAAATGGCGAGTTATTAGATCTTCGATGATACGGTTTCACATTAGGGAAAGTAAAAAAAGTATAGGAATTTTTTTATCTATATTATCTACATAAAGTATACAAATGAAATGAAATTAAAATTGAATTAAATATATACAAAAGCAGAAGAAAATTTTAAAAATGACGAGATATATACCGAAAAGATAAACATATCCAAAGGACAGATATATAAAATTCGAAGAGCGTTAGAAAATCGCGGAGAAGCAGTGAAAATAAAATTAAGTAACGAAGATCTGGCGGTGGCGAACAGTCGAGATGAAATCGCTTGTACTCAAATGCTAATAAATGGGATGGTGAACGCACATCACAGTAATAAAGGATTAATTGACCGTGAGACTGAGACCGCTCAGTTAAGATATCATTTAAAAATGAGAAGCGGTTTCTTAAGATTGTTGGTGGGACTGGCTACCAAAGCATTACCCATTCTCACAAAAGCCGTATTGCCGGCTTTGGGTATTGGTGCTCTTTCGGGACTAGCTAGTTCAGGTGTGCAAAAATAATGGTTAAGAAATTCAATGCCCATAGAGACTGTTTATATCTGAATAGAGAAATAAATATAGCGACGGTTGGCGAAGGTCTGATCTCCAGGTGCGTATTCCTCTTTTAAAAATATACCCATTCGCGTGATGTTATTATAAATAAATAAAATATTAAGATTTTTTTTTAAATTAAAAAAGGAAAACAAAATATGGAATTAAGAAGTAATTAAGAAGTAACAATATATATCCGAAAATACCATCATCTCCTCCTACAATATCTATCAATATCAGCAAAATTCATGATGATTTGACGAGGGAATGATATAGATGTCTTATGCTTCACCAAAAAATGTGCTTGAGTCGTAACATTCGTCGACGAAGTGGGCGTAGCTCTCATAACCGTGTTTATGGGATTGGGAGTTGGTGGCGTGAGTTTCTTGTCCAATAGAGCCAGCGTTGCAGTGGTGATTGTCAGAGAGAGTATAGTCGTGAATGCTGGTGTTTTTATTACAATAGGACAATTCGTCAGTAAAAAAAATTGTCGAAAGCCGACAAACATGGAAAGATAAAAGCACCTGCCAGAGTGAAACTCCATCCCATATGCAACATGATATCAAAAGCGTTGAGAGATGGGGCGATTTCCGATAACGAGTAGCTTCACTCCCTCAGCGAAAAAGAAAAATTCGATGCTCTGAAAGAAGGCATAAGAATCATGGCTCACCAGATTCTCGAAGAGGAGATGAAAAATTACATGATAGAAAAAGCGTCGATTTAGAACCAGCCCTTAGTACATTTTTTAGGTTTCTGAGATAATCGATTTTCTTAGTTTGATTCCTTGTTTCTATACTGTCCTGGGATATATGTACACTGTTTCTGTACTTTCTAGTAGAGAAAAATACTTATCTTCCCGATAAACCCAGCCCGTGAACAAATAGTCACCCTGTTCTGTTTCATTACTGAGGAAGTCGAGAGGCACCCTACCGATTTTCGTGCGAAGAACAAAGTGTAATTAACTGAATATTTGGTTACTGTTTGTGTCAATCTGGAATAGAATTGTGGATTTGGAAAAGAACTGTTCTGAGTAACAAAATTATAGATCACATATCGACTTAGCACAACGTGTATTTGCACTTAACACTGAAAATCTTTAATGACCTTATGGGGGTGTGCGCGCTTAGCAGTCTATAATGTTCATTGTAAGACAGAAAATATATTGTTGCTGAGGCTAGCTGGAGAATAAATTTCTGCATCATCTGCGAGTCCTCAGGTGGCGCACAGACGGAGCCCAACTGAGCAGGTTTGCTGTGGAATATCCAAATATGCGGCCCCGGACTTAAAATGGTATTATCTTGCTACGAAATCCTTCAGGCACCTTGTTCTTCATCGAGAGGCGTTCCGAACGCCCTGGAGGAAGGAATCCTGGCAGTTGAGCACAGACACTGACCCGGCTAGAGCAGTCTCCACTTTGGAGATACCTTTCAAATACACTGCTTTGTCCCCAACTTCGGACGCAGGGGGATGGTCAGAACGCCCTGGAGGAAGGAATCCTGGCAGTTGAGCACAGACACTGACCCGGCTAGAGCAGTCTCCACTTTGGAGATACCTTTCAAATACACTGCTTTGTCCCCAACTTCGGACGCAGGGGGATGGTCAGAAGGCCCGAACTGCCCAATCGGGAGCTCCCAAAAAGGGTGTCACATAGGTGGCATTGGGTGGTCATTCAATCAGTTGTTTCTTTTAACTCAACTTTATCATTGCTACTGTACACTGACTTTTAATAAATTTCGAACTTTTTGAACATATTCCGTTTTATTGCACTGTTTGCGTCAGTTAAAAGTTAAAATTTCTTTGCACTGGTTTTACAAAAGAATTGGTTGAATGACCTGCTGAAGTCCTGCCACTACCAACACTCGGCTGGTCAATCGGTCAACGGATATGCACATTTGCAACAACGCTGCCCGAGTATGCTTTCCATGTATTCTTAATTTTGTCTGCAGTTCGTGTTGAGGTGGAACATAACCCCCCCCCCCCCCCCCCCACCACCCCCAGGTTAGGCTCTGAGTAACAGAGTATGGGTGAGAGACATGGACTGAAGAATTAAAAGAAATATATGGAAAGAATCTCACAAAAATACACGGGGTAGCGACACAAATTTTATAATATCGGATTCTGACTCAGACTGTAAAATCCCATGCATTGAAAAGAATTGGCCCAAATTTGTCATTATTTACGCAGAGGAGAAAGGAGAAAAAAAGTATCAACAGTGAATCCATGAGCTGTGGCGAAAACTTTTAAGGGAACTGCTGGTTCAGTGAAGGAGGTAAAAAAAATTGAGACCGAAGGGGCGGGGGGGGGGGGAGGTATTAGTAGAGTATATGGCGGAATTCCAGGCAAGAAATTTATTAAAAATAGATTAGTTTTTAGACATGAAGGTCGTTGCTTTTCCACATAAGACACTAAATACCAATTTAATCTTATTTATTTTACAAAGATTGGCGAACGGGGTTATGCAACTTATATTAACGCCTCTCCTTGACCCAATGGCGCAGGTGTGTGGGGTGACCTTCGTAGCGGCAACTTCATGCCCTCGCTCTTCTCGAATACTATGAAGTGATCTTTAGCCTGCACGGAGTGTGTCTCTCTCCGCACATAGGGCAGTCATTTTACGTCCTCACCCGATAGGACGGTACACTGTGACAGCATCAACGCCACAATTGATGCTGACAGAGAGTGTTCGGACACCTCGTATACATTCCCCGACCGGGGAAAGTACTCGAGGTGTCCGAACACTCTCTGCCAGCATCAGTACCAATAAAGGTGTAATGAGAACAAGAGAACTTTCTGCCATAGATGAATTGGAAATAAAAGAAGAATTAAAATCACAGAAAAAAACAGATATAAAAAGAATTGAAATAAAGTGACGGTAGCATAATTAAAACCAATACATATATTTTAACATTCGGCTTCTCTTGACCATCGAAATCAATTAAAGTGGGTTAATGAACACAGGAGTGGAGTTGTATATCCCAAATCAACTTCGATGCTTCAAGTACCGGAGGTAAGGTCACGTGCAAGATACCTTTAGGGGACAAGAAATCTGTTTCAAATGTGGCCAATAACAACAATGCTGTAAAATGTTGTAACTGTCGGGGCAGTCATACAACATCATTCAAAGATTGCCCGGTCTGGAAACGGAAAAAGAAACCCAAGAAGTAAAGTATGAGAGACAAATTAGTTTTAAAGAGGCCAGGGAAATTGTAACGTCAATGCCTGGAATGAATATATCATCACCATGCTATGCAACAACTTTGAAACAAAAGATAAAAAATAAACTCAGTAGAGTGTCAGACATGGCATACCAACATGGATATGGCATACCAACAGCACAATTCCGTCCTTAGTTTGGGCTTTTACAACAGAGCAAATTAAGAAAAGTGAACTAAAGTCAAGCCAAACACAACAGAATACTGCAAAAACATCAGAGGAAAAAACGACCACATCACAGAGAAAAACTACATCTAAATCTGAACAGGAAAAGGAACAAAAAACTATAACAGACACGAATAATGAGCAAACCAAACAGACCCCAAAGCACAGCAAGTACAGAGATCTCGGCAACAAAATCTTAATCAGAGTCAGAAAAGGAAACACGAAAGAGACCATAAGAATTTAAAAAAGGAAAAACAAAAGCAATTATCCGGCAGAACTCCAAAAATTCTACAAGACACCGTTACCTGTGACAGATTTGAAGGCTTGGAAGAGATGGCAGTCGGTGAGTGCATCGACGAAACGTTTTGGCAATTACGCCCGAGCTTATCTTTGAAGTGGTCCCCTAGAAAAAATCCCCTAAGAAAGCTATCGGAGCTATTTCGTCCATACGTCCATCATCTCAGTCTCCAAACAAATATGGATAATTCAACATAAAACAGTATAATACAGAGGAATTGTCGATGTTTCAGAGATAATTTTAACGAACAGGGCCTTCTAAGCCATAAATATGAACCTGCTGCTTTTTGCCCTCAGGGGACACTCTTAAAAAGACTGATAATCAAGATCATTCAGCTTTTATGCATTATACTTCGAATAATGCCTGGGCAGATGAAACTGATCTTCATGTTCGCGGAACGATTGTCTTGGTCAGAAACGACATTATCCACAGATTTGTACCTTTACAATCAAATGTACAGGCTATGGCGCTACGCCTAACTTTAGATAAGACGATCACATTATGTTCAATTTATGTGTCGCCAAATAAACCACTTCAGCTGAATGATTTTGAACAACTGATTCACCAGCTCCAAACTCCGTGCATTTTGTTGGGTGATTTAATGCTCATAGTCCTCTTTGGGGTCAGTCCTGCAACAAAGAAGACCTAAAATGCAAAACAGTAGTTGAATTTATTACAAAATGTGACTTGTGTTCATTAATGGGTCAGACACTTACCCGTATTCCACCCCTGGTTCATCATCCTCCATTGATCTTACTATTGCCTATCCTTCTCTCCTCCTTGATTTTTCTTGGAAGGCTGAAGATGACTTGTGCGAGAGTGACCAATTGTGTTGGAAAGCCAAGTCCCAACAGACGATGTGAGGGTGCCCCGGAGGAATTTTAAAAAGGCTGACTGGGACACTTTCTTATCGTTTTGGTGTATACGACTCACAGGGGAGAAATTTGTGGAAAGTGCTCACCAAATATAACATTTCACTACAGAGTTGCTTAGCATTGCACACACAGACATTCAAGATTGCAAGCTGGCTGTAAAGGAACGGAAGAAAGCAGAACGGAAATTTAATAAATCTCCCACGATACTTTAGACAAACTACATAATAACCGGCCTAAGAAAAGATAAGTTCTAGGGAAACTTATGTTTCTAAACTTAACCAACACACGCCCATCAACAAAATCTGGAAAATGATTAAAAGAAATTAATAGTAAAGAAACAAAATCAACCGCACAACTCCTGGAAGATAACAACACACTACTTACATAAAAAAGATAAATTTCTAACAAATTCCTGGGGAGAGGGGGGTGACCGTCCCCTACTAAGCGGGACCTCAGGTGGCGGATAGAGGACGTCCTAATCAATTAAGCAGGTTTGCTGCAGAATATCCAAATACGCAGCCCCGAACCTAAATGGTACTGTCCTTCTATTACATCCTGCAGGCACCTTGTTCTCCCATGAAGTGCGTTGCGAAGGTCCCAGAGGAAGGAATCCTGGCAGTTGAGGACAATCAGTGCCCGGGTTAGGGCAGTCTTTTTTTATATACTTCTCCAATACACTGCTTTGGCCCCAACTTCGGGTGCAGATGGATGGTCGGACCGGCTCGTTCTGGCCAATCGGGAGCCACCCAAAAGGATATCACGTCGGGGGCATTGGGTGGTCATTCCATAAGTTATATCTTCCAACTCAATTTTATCATTGCTACGGAATACTGAATTTTGATGAAGTACGAACTTTTTTAACATAGTCGGTTTATTGCACTCTCTACGTCAGTTATCTGTGGTAATTGTCTTTGCAAAATAATTTGTTGAATGACAAACTTCTGAAGACCTGGCACTACCACAATCGAAGGGTCAATCGGTCGGCGGTATACTTATATATTACCTTGGTCGAGTAAACTGCCTATGTACTTCTGGTGCCGTTCGATATGCTATTCGCGGCATTAACCCCCAAGTTGGACTCAGAATAGGGGTGGCAGTCATGAGCAAATGAATTTTAACAACTCGCTATGGCAAAATACAACAGAAAAGCAGAAACGATGTCGTGATTTATTTTCATCAGATTCTGATTCTGACTCTAACTCGGATCAAGACATGACAACAAAATCAAGAAAATGGCCAAACTTTGTTATCATTTATGCTGCTGATGAGGGTAAAAGGGCGGCCATTATCAACCCCTTTGCCATAGAAAAGCTATAAAAGGAATTGCTGGCAGTGTACAAAACGTTAAAAACCTGAGAATTGGCTCTCTACTAATTGAATGTAATAAAGAAGCCCTGACAATAAATTTATTAAATACGAATAAACATACGGATATGGAGGTGAATGTTTTCCCTCATAAAGCCGCCAATAACAGCAGAGGTGTAATTACAACAAAAGAACTCGCTGGAATAGATGTTCAAAATATCGAAATTAGAAAAAATATTTCAGTCATAAAAACAAATAGTTACATATTGAGATTTGATTCTTCTCAGCCACCTAAATCACTCAAAGTTGGTGATATGAACATCAAAGTTGATTTATATATTCCAAATCCGCTTCGCTGCTTCAAGTGCCAGAAGTATGGCCACGGGCAAAATAACTGCGGAGTCAAGCAATATGCTACAAATGCGGCCAACAACATCAAGAGCCATGTGACTGTGCCATCAAATGTGTAAACTGTCAGGGCAATCACATGCCATCAATAACTCATCATCCAAAGATTGCCCTGTCTGGAAAAAAAAAACTGAAATACAATACAGAAAATAAAATGAGAAAAGCAAAGTAGTTTTAAAAAGTCCAGTAAATCGTGACTTCAATGTCTGGAATGAGTACATCTCCATTATATGCTACCAAATTAACATAGAAATTGCCAACTCAGTCAGTAGAGTGCCCGAAACAGTACACATGGCTCCAACGAACAATTTCATCTTTAGTGAAGGCTTTTGAAGGCTTTTTAAATAGATCAATCAGTACCACAGACTACCCAAACAAATTCTGTTGCCCAAACAATAGAAACATTAACAACAAACGGTCAAAAGCAAGAACAAGCAACTTATCTATCACAATCAACATAAAAAGAACAACAATCTGAACCAGAAAAGAATAAGCAAAATAAACCGAAAGCAGATCCACAGCACTGACCCCAACAAAATTTGAGTCAGAATCAGAAACGCCATCAAGAACTAGATAACAAGAAAAAAGAAAAGGAAAAACTGAAACTACATCAGACAGAACACCCAAATGCCTTCAATATGTTGTTATGAGCAACAGGTTTGAAGGCATTGAAGACATGTCAGTCGATGAGTGCATCGACGACACGATGTCGACAAAACTATGCCTGAATTCTTTTCAGGGTAGATCCCCACGTAAATATTCACCGAAAAGGAGGGGGGGGTGGGGGGGGGGGGGCAATTTCTACCATACGTCCATCATCAAAATCACAAATCAAATATGGATCACAATACTAACAATATAATCCAATGGAACTGTCGAGGGTTTAGAGCAAATCTTAATGAACTGGACCTTCTATATCAAAAATATAAACCTGCTGCCCTTTGCCTGCATGAAACACCCCCCTCCCCCGCCCCCCCCCCCCCCCCCAAAGAACCAGACACTGATGATCATTCTGCCTTCAACCCTTTACCTGATGTAACGGCCAAAACCGGCCAGCGCTATTCACAAAAATCGCCCATTAATTTTCATTATTTTTTTCATTTTTTGTCTCAAAAACATAGGTTATGACCCCTCTTTGGAAGTGCTCGACGAGCTCGTTCCAAAGAGGGGTCATAACCTATGTTTTTGAGACAAAAAATGAAAAAATTAGTTATTCAAGAATTTTGTTTGCAAGTGTCGTCTGATTTTCATGTTAGGTAAAGGGTTAAGCATTATACTTCGTATAACGTCTGGGCAGATGAAAATAATCTTCATTTTCGTGGAAAACCTGCCTTGGTCAGAAACGACATTATTCACAGTTCTTTACCTTTACTATCAAATTTACAGGCTGTAGCGGTACGCCAGACTTTAGACATGACGGTCACATTTTGTTCAATTTGCATATCTCCAAACGAAACCCTTTAGCAGATTGATCTTGAGCAGCTGATTCACCAGATTCCAACTCCATACATACACAGACCGACACGCGTGTGTGTATGGGTTAATCTATATGGCACGAGTGCCAGCACGGAATGATAGAGTGAGAGGCCGCAGGCCTCGAGTTTTATCCTTCTGCGATGGTACAAGTGCCATATCGATTAACCCATTCACACACACGTGTCGTTCTGTGTTTATTACACGCCTTCACGTCTATAAATAAACAATTATTAGAATGACACTCAGCAATTCATTTGACAACTATCACCAAAACAACACATTTTATCACCAACCAAATTTGCGAGGGGAACCCGTTTTACTATTTCGTACCCTGAGTTCTGATGTGTTCTATGTGCCTACTGGCACATAGAACACATTGGAACTCAGGGGACGATTTTCAGCAATCGCTAGCGGTTCAAATTGTAATTGCGTTGCACGTTTTGTAGAAAATTCCAGTGAAATTTCGCTTCTATTTAAAAATAGTCCGTCAACGATTTCCGTTACGTACATATGTCCGGAACAGATTTTCATTTTCCGCACTGCTTAGTATTGATGTAGATGGGGATTACATAGAACAGGCGTGTAATAAATTGTGTTGGGTAATTTTAATGTTCATAGTCCTCTTTGGGGTGCTTCCTGTAGGAAAGAAGATACAAAAAGGCAAAACACCGGAAGACGTTATTTCAAAGTATGGCTTGTGTTTGTTCAATGATGGATCTGACACTTATCTGCATCCCGCATCTGGTTCGTACACATCAACTGATCTTTCATTTACATGGCCTTCTGTCTTTCATCATTTTTCTGGGAAGGTGGGAGATGACTTGTGCGGGACTGACCACTTTCCAATTGTGTTGGAAACATCACCTCGATCCGGAGTTAAAAATAGATGGGAGTACCATTAAAGTTGTTAAAGAAGTGAAATTATTAGGTTTGTTTGAATTTCACTTCTCACATAAACAACTGAAGGTAAAATGTAAAAGAGCACTAAACTTTCCGAAGATAGTTAGTAGCACTGATTAGGGTGCTGACCAAAAAACATTACTCCAGCTGTATAGATCACTTGTTAGATCAAAATTAGATTACGGTTGTGTGGTATACGGTTCCGCAAGAAAGTCATACCCCGAACCACTTGATGCAGTTCATAATAGTGGTAGAATTACCCCTGGGCACATTTAGAACGTCACCATGAGATTCAATGGTTGTTGAGACGGGGGAGCCTGCTCTTGAGAAGCGCAGAATTAAACCCTTGCTCCAATATGTTTCAAAACTATTGGCTAATCTATCAAAACCCGCTTATCATTGTGTCTCAGATCCTCAAAATGTAGAATACTTCAAAAAACACCAGAAACCTATTCTTCCATCGGGAATTAGAATTAAACCTCATATGATGTCCGCCACGCCTGCATCTGATTCGAGAAAAAAGAATCGCGGATCTTGCTTCCTTCAAAATATCTGAGACAAACTCTCTGTAATTTTAACAAAAATATGCCAAATAACGTCTAAATATAATGCTTATATACGAGAATGAACAGGAATGGGGGTCGATTATTTTTTCCGACTCTCTTTCCCCTTTCCTGGCTTTAATCAACCCCAAGTTTAAGAACCTTCTCATTTTGGAACTTCGTGAGAAGTTGAGTAGTCTCATGTCTGACTAATATGATGTGTTTCATTGGTTACCTGCACATGTTGATATCTCCGGTAACACCACGACAGACAGTGCAGCAAAACAGGTTTTAACCAAACCTCTCATTGATTTTAAAATTCCCTTCAGTGATTTTAATCCACATATCAAAATAAATACATTAAATCTGTTTGGCAGGCGGATTGGGATGGAGCGACAAATAAAAACACCATCGCTTCCGACCAAATATTTCTTATCACTACTCGTCTAGTAACCTTTGTAGAAAATATCTTGTAGTTTTGACAAGATGTCATATTGGTCACACAAGACTTTCAAGGCTTACACATTCCTGTTTGTTAGAGGGCGTTGTGCGACCAGAGTGTGTTCTTTGCCAGCAGGTGTTGTCAGTGGAGCACATTCTTTTATGTTCCAATAGGACTAAAATCATCCTCCTCTGATTGGACGAGAGCTCGCTTACTATATTCTCTGTTTACGGCTCAAGTGGCAAATGTTACCGTCTGACGTCACAACGCGAAATACACTCCGTTCAGAACGTCATTATGAATACAAGACATATTAAATAAAGTGAGTACAAGCAGTATACTGACGCGAATCCACTTAGCCTGAGATTCGCACAAGTGTAGTTCGACTTGCGGATTCGCGTTTACTTTGGGGGGGGGGGGCATGCAGTGCATAGTTATGACGAAATACAAGTCCGCATCAGCAGAACGAGTCCGGGGGCGGGGGACGAGTCGCGGGAACAGGACGTCCAAAATAGTCATGGTGACCAACCGATACTGAAATCAGGTTATCTCACATGTGCGGTAAAAAATTCGTACACACACAAAAAAAAACATTGTCCTGATTTTTCACTCAATAAAACAAAAATGAAATAAAATATGGACTTCAACTTGAAATTTCAGGCCAATTTGTCGAAACTGAACTGAAATTTCAAGTTGAAGCCCATACTTTTTTGTATTGATACGTCCACCGTGACTAGAAAAGCTGCGTCAACAATAAAAATTAAAAGACCAGCATTTTCTCTGTTTTAAATTTTTACTTTGGACTAGGGGAGGGGTTGGGGTAGGATAGGTGGCAATGCATAGTTGTGACGAAATACAAGCCCACATCATGAGAACTTGACAAATGAGTGGGAGGAGGGGGGGGGGGGTGGGCTTCAACTTGAATGTTCAGGCTAGTATGTCCAAACTTACCTGAAATTTCAATTTGATATGATGTGATACGAATCTAAAAAAAACTTATTTTGACCGAGGCTACGACTCGGTCAATACAAATTTTTTAGGTTCATATCACATCATATTTACAACCACAAAAGTTCATAACTGTTTTATTATATACACCATCCTCAAAAAAAATCTATTTGTCAAATTAACAGTTCAATTTTATCAAACAGAAATACTTTTATTTAACAATAAAAAATAGTCATCATCTGTAGAATAACAAAAATAAACAATGTTATAGAGATTACGTCGATTGAAATAGAACTAGAGAGGGGATTTCCAAAAGCTATATTTAGAAACATGGCCTGGAAAACCGGTGTATATGGATTTTTGAGGACCAGTCACGTGTACAAGTTCCAGCCAATAGAAATATGGTTATTTATAAATTATATAATAATGTGTAATGCCACACGCTATTGTGATAGTCACTACCCTGGTGGTTACACCGACTCGAAAAGTAAGTTCTTAGGTATCAAGGATGACAAGTAGAATAACAAGTAATTGAGTGTATAAATACATCAGTTTGGATAATGATGTGAGAGTTGTCGAAACTCATTCGTTTAGAGTTTTCAAATATATTTAACATTCTTCACCGAGCAAGTGACGGGGCGTGGGAATGATGTATCCTGACTCCGCGGCCCCTGTTGATATGGCAATGTGATGTACTCAAGCCTTCGAGTGATGCCAAGACATGATCATCGCAGAAAATCTCCATCGGTCAAAGGGAGGTAACTCAACCAATAAATGTGTTCTCAAGCATCGCATCATCTTGGTTTCAATGGACAAAACAGTCGCTTTTTGTCAGGTGGTGTTGCAAATATTGGTGATGCGTTCCTGACCATGTAAAAATGATTGCTCCGTTAATTCTGTCACTCGATTATCTTCTCATGAATGGCCTGGCTGCTTCCTGTCAAATTCAGCACGCATCCGCCTTGTAATATCTTTATTTAACTTTGAATCGGGGTTGTGTGTCTCATTACTCCTGAAGAGTTGAGCTTTCTCTGTTGAACATGGCCATCTCCCTTTCCTTCAAATCCATCAATCTGATTCAGGGAAATTCTATATGATATTATCAAATGTACATATAAATTCTGGTGTTGATTTTCTTTTTTTTCTGGAGGGGGAGGGGAGTGGCTCAATGGTTACAGCATTGGACTTCAAACAGATACACGGTTTGATCCTTGCCAGGAGTAATTGCGTTGTGCCCATGGGCAAGGCATTTAATGCCGATTGCCCACGTGGGAGCACGGTGGCGTCGTATACTAAGGCGCACTGCATATCTATGGTGCACTTGTCTTCAGCCAGTGCTAACGCTGCTTGTGCGGAGTTATCACGTTGGGGAGTCTGACAGTTGCGCGACGTTCTTTTCGAGTATTCTGGCTTCCTCCACCCGTAAAACTGTCCGACACGAGGTGACCCTTGCTGTCGAAAGTGTCATTAAACCCAACAAATTAATTAATTAATGTGGCTCATTGGGAGCGCAGTGACTCAATGGTTAGAGTATCGGACTTCAAACCGAGAATCCCACGGTTGGGCAAGGGCATTTGATCCCGATACACCAAATGGGGGTACGGTGGTGGTGTGTACAAAGGCGTACTGCACATCCATAGTGCACTTGTCTTCAACCAATGCTAACCCTGCAATTGTGAAGTTAGTACGCTGTGAATCTGGCAGTTGCGTGTCATTGCTCGATGGTTCTGTATGGCTTCCTCCACCCGTAAAACTGTCCGACACGAGGTGAGCCTGGCTGTCTAAAGTGTCGTTAAACAACCAATAAAAATGTGGCTTATTGTCTAGGTGGAAAGCCTCAAAATTCCAAAGGTCTTTCAAAAATCGTTTTCCATTCAACCACTCACACTGCTTTGATATTTGATATGCAAATCTTTTTAATTTGTGAAGATTCAAGTTGGTTCTAAAAAGTACCTATGACGGTTTTCGCTCAAGTGAGAGTGAGGGGTTTCTAACCCCTTTCGAACCTGATAGTGTTCTTCTGCTAGTCATTTTTACCATGGAGTCTGCTAGCTACTAAAAGCCCAGTTCGGTTTCTGTTGGTTATCAGCCTTTGAAATAACGTGGGAACAATCGTTGTGGTTACATGTGGGTTACCTCAATTGTAAAATATGCGAACGAACTACAGGTTACGACAATATAGTACAATATACATTAACCCTTTACCTAACCTGAATAGCAGACACTTGCAAACAAAGTTTTTGAATAACTAATTTTTTTCATTTTTTGTCTTAAAAACACAGGTTATGACTCCTCATTGGAACGAACGTTTTTGAGACACAAAATGAAAAAATAATGAAAATTAATTTGAGAACAGCGCTGGCCGGTTTTGGCCGTTACGTTGGGTAAAGGGTTAAATTTCTAACCCCGTATTTTTCTCAGTCTGGGTTTAGTCGTTCGGGACTAACTCGACTCAAAGTTGCGCATTGCATCCATCTTAGAAGTCCCACAAGATAAATATCAACAACTAATACGTGAACTCGCCAAAAGCGAGATCGCGCTTTAGTTGGTGTTATTTTTTTTGACGGAAATTCTGTGAAGACGCAAACGGTATGGTTGGTGTAGTAAAACAGACAAGGCGGAAAAGCACCACAATACTCTTTTTCCCAAGGGTTTTCCGTTCAAAAATATAGCATAACCTGCTGACGTGTTTCCATGTAAGCTCTTTATTTCCACGCCTGGGTTATCGATTTAGCCGTAGCCTGCTACTAGTTATTCGGGTTTTTTTTAAGATTGTTGATTTTAGGTCCAGTCGGTTTTCAGTCTTCGACTCATTTTGGTTTTGTTGTTGGGCAATCCTAAGAGCGTCTTGTCTGGCCCAGGCCGACGATTGAAATGTTGTGTCCAAGAATGGAGCACGGTAGCTCATTGGTCTGAGCATTGGACTCGACATTAAAAGTTTGTAGATTCGATCCTATGTAGCGCGCAAAGGCGTCTTAGAATGTCTTCAAGCGATGCTAACCCTGCATATGCTGGAGTAGTAAGTTGGAAGCGTGGCAGTTACCTAGCTTTCCTTGCTGGATTCCTCTGGGTGCTCGGGAATCATCCACCTGTAAACTGTCGAACGCAAAATGAAACTGCATTTTTGGAAGTGTCAGTGGATCACAACAAACAAAAAAATGGGTTCAATTGCAAAAGGCTTCCTTGTTGTTAATCAGACAAAAAACAAAACTTTACTGGTATGAGGGTAGCCCTGTCTTGTAAAGTTTGTATCGGGAATGGGTCAATGCGTAAATAAATATTAAAAAGGGATAAAAAAGGCATTGGTTGTTTTTCGCTCGGCTCTCAACATATATCTCAGCCAGCCTTTCTGCATGAGGAAGTTAAGGAGACGATGGTAAAAACGGCCATAGCGGTTATGATGGGATAGCTTAAGTATGAAAAACTGCCAATCATGAGGTTGGGATGATGACGAAATTTCTGACTCGGTCTAAAATTTTATTTTTTCAGAGCCTACTGGCTAATCTGTATTACATTTGGTATGCATTACGATTTGGGGATGCGTACTTTTTATGTCGGAAGAATTTTTTTTCAGCCCTGCGGCAAGTCCAGGAGCTAAACAATTTAAAAATGTATAAGCCCCTATCGAGTAAATTACATGAGAAATGTAGTCCAGTAGTTAGAGTGGGTAACCTTATAAAGTCGGGAAGTAAAGAGTTTTTTGGTCGTTTCAAGGTTAACTTTTTGCGCCGAATCAGAACCTGAATGATACAACTCAGTTAACCTTGGACAACTCGAGATATTCAAGATGGCGTCCAAGATGACGGCCAAAAACATTATTTTCATAAATTCGTTTATATATCAAATGAAACTTATACAATATATCCACCACCACTAGACAAAGTGTCGTGTATAAAATTCATGACCGCCTCACCAAGGTCAAGGACGCAGATAGGGATCAACACATAGAATCAACATACACAACATCTTTTTCGTGTCCACCCCTAACTTTTTATTTGAAGGCGATATAGCAATGAAACGTATACAACATATGTACCACCACAAGGTGGTGTATCGCTTACAACATTTTCCGTATCAACTTTGTAGTGTCCGAGCCATAACTTTTTAATGGGATATCAAAATGAAGCTTATACAACATATATACCTCACTAGACGGTGTGTCTTATATACACAGAACGACACGCGCATGGGAATGGGTTAATTGATGTGGCGCGAGTTCCCGCGCGGAAGGATAAAACAAGAGGCCACAGGCCTCGAGTTTTATCCTTCCGCGATGGCACAAGTGCCATATCGATTACCCATTCACACGCGCGTGTCGCTCTGTGTTTGTTACACGCCTTCACGTCTATAAAAACAATTATTAGAAGGACACCCAGCAATTCATTTGGCAACAAAAAGAACACATTTTATCGCCAACCGAATTTGCGAGGGGAACCCGGTTTACTATTTCGTCCCCTGAGCTTCAATGTGTTCTATGTACCTAGTGGCACACAGAACACATTGGAACTCAGGGGACGATTTTTAGCTATCACAAGGGATTCAAATTGTAATTGCGGTGCACGATTTGTAGACAATTCCAGTGAAATTTCGCTTCTATTTAAAAAATATCCTGTCAGAGATTTCCGTTCCACACATGTGTGCGGAACGGATTTTCATTTTTTGCACGGTTTTTTTTGTTGCTGTAGATGGGGATTTCACAGGCAGGCGTGTAATAAATAAAATCCAAGACCGACCCACCAAGATCAAGGTCACATATGGAATGAACATGCACAACAACTTTTTGTGACCGGTCCAATACTTTCAATGAGAAGAGACACCATAATGAAACCTACACAACATATGTACTGCCGCTAGATTGTGAGTCGCCAAGAAAATTCACAACCAATTCGCCAAAGTCAAGGTCACAGACACACGTCAACACTTGGAATGAGTATTCACAAATTTGTTGAATCCTGCCCCAGCCCAAAGCTTGTTACTTGAAGTAGAGATCACCATGAAACTTACGCATCATATGAACCGCAACTAGATGGTGTGTCCCATATAAATTTCAAGGTCACAGTAAGGGTAAACACATGGAATGAACATGCACATCAACTTGTTCGTGCCCGGGCTATGCTTTTTAGTGGAAGAAGATATCACGATGGATCTTACACAACATATGTACCACCACCAGGTCGTGCGTCGCTTACGAACTCTTACGTACAAATATGCGACTTTGGAACGCGTAGCGAAATATTGGGAGTTTCTGGCGGCCATCTTGGACGCTATCTTGAATATCTCGTATTGCCCAAGGTTTACAGCGTGGTATCATTCAGACTCTTATTCGGTGTAAAAAGTTACACTAGAAACAACCAAAAAAACTTTTACTTTCCGACATTGCAATGTTAGCACCAAAATGGCCATTTGGCTGCCGGTCTAATGTATTAATTGGCTGTTTGGTATGACGATTACCTGTAAGCAGTACATTTAATCAATAAATTAATTTAATCAGTTTCAAAAGGACTGTTTGCTTCGTGGGACTCCCAATGGGTGCCTCATCTAACATTTGGTAGTGAAAAAAACATTGAACAATCTTCACCTTGATAATCCCTGTGAAATTAAGTAGTTTCATCTGGAAACCTTGTTTAATCTCTGTGTATTTCTGTAGTAGCGCTGCACAAGAATATAGTTTCAAACTTGTCGTTTGTGGGATTTGTTTTCTAAAGTTAACTTGTTCCGTGCTATGGTCTATTTCTAGGTATTCAAATATTTTCCTTTCAGCCTGAACATTTATAAACGTCAAAGCCATTTTTCATGATCTTCATTATTCCGGGGCACACAATTTTGTGGGTTGTGTTGTGGGAAAGTCAAACTTATCTATTAGTTTGATGAAGGCTTATTTGCATTTGGTCGGTAAGCAATAACTTTAGTTCTGTTTGACCTATTATTGAAGGTAACAAAATGAAGCTTGCTTTTTATGGCACGATTAGAAGCAACTTGTTCATAGACAACCCGTCATTATGAACATCTATCAGTATCACTGCCTACACCAAGAGTCCAGTTTGGCTCTTTGTTTAGCGAATGTTCTTACAGTAATTTGCAAGTTTTTATTCTTCCAAGGAAAGAAATTAGCAAATCTCACCTCCTAGACCATAACATTAATGTAAAAGACAGTGTCTGTATCATATATCATAATGCGCACACTTATAATGAAAAGAACAAAAATTAAAGAACATCAGTAGAGGGAGAAATCGCCGTTTACATATTTTTAAAAGGGGTCATCACAGAACATTATAGTCGAACTTTCCATTTATTGGGAAAAAAAAATGTAAAATGTCAACTATTCTTCAGGAAAATGCCTGAAGTCTGCGAAAAGATGCTCGCATCGATGTTAAAGATGCGCTAACATTGCGAATTCCAATCTTTACATGAAATTCCCATACCCTAAGTGTTAAATTTACTGACAACTTTAAGAAATGAAGGGAGGCTAACTTTCCCATAAATCACCTCCAATGACGAAAATTGTCAGTCATGACAAGACAAACAAGAAATGATGAGGAGATTCATCAACAATATTTAGAATCAAAAATTAGTTTTGGGGTCCAAAGTTTTGTTTTTTATTGTTTTTCACATGCTCACCAGACTTATAAATTAATAACCTTTAGGCAAGAAGAAAATCCGTGGAATTTCCAGTTCACAAGGTCAAAGGTCACCGGACTGTTTTATATAAAGAGATATATAAAGATAATTATAATCTGTCTTAATTAAAGGAATAACTAGAAGATTAATAATCTATGTGCGCTAAACACTTTCTTGTAGAACCCGGTTTAGCACTTGCGTAAAGCGTTTTGAGCTTATGAATTATCAATAAATCTATCAATCACAAAAGCCCCTGTTACATCTTTGCGATTTTTTGATACGATCTACTACCTCAAGAAAATCTTGGGCAATCGTGGATATCCGTACTGAGATCCGTGCTACTTCGTAGTCATTCGTGAGTATTCTTGGTTGATCGGCACACGAGTATGAACGTTTTAAACTGTTTAAAACTTTCGGACACCATCGTGCGATTTTTCAAGTCCGCACTGCGTCGTACTGTCGTACTGGTATCACGGAACTAAATATTTTCCCATTATAACGTTCAGGCATTCAAATATCTTTGTCAAGTATAGCCCTTCAGACAACTTTTTCTGACCCCAAAACAGGGGGGGTCATGCAACAAATAACAGAAAAATTGACATCAAGGGAAGTACTAGTCACGTGCACATATTTTTCAGGGAATCCCTACAAAAAGACACCAAATATAAATTAGATTTTTTAGGCCCAAAAGTAATCAAATCGCCCTCTTTTTTATCTGGAATATTCATCAATAACGCAAGTTGTCAAGAGAATGCTTCAAACATTTATTGAACCAATTTATTTTCCCACGGCTGTTTATTTTTAGATATTGCACCACTTCTGAGTGCAATATTTTCAAGGCGGGAAACTCTAATTCAAATATTTAGTTCCCTGATACCTATACTAGACCGTACTGAACCGCACGGGGTATTCTTGATTGTCCGTGCGCACTTGAACAGTGCGGTTGCGTCAAAATTCACTAAGAACTAGTAAAATCTATTAAGATCTACTTGGACGGCACTACGAGTTTCGTACGACTTCGCCAAGACTCTGTACGACTTTCTCAATATTATAGTACGACGTACCAAGGTTCATCACGATACTAGTGAGAACTAGCACGGCCACACTAAGAATCTGTATGAAGTTTCAAGATTCTGGACGATTTTGATACGATTCTAGTAAGATCCAGTAGGATAGTTTAGGAAGTTCCAAGAACTCACACGTTTTCACAACGATTCCAGACAAAAAGGATAAAAACCCCGACATTCAGCGGCTCTGAAATCATTCTGTTCTGACTATCGCGGATTCTTGAAAGGTTTTGCATCATCTCACAATTGCAAGTTCGTACCGGTGTCAAGCGAGCATCGTACAAGGTCGTATCGTTTCGCACTGAATCGGCTTGGAAAATCTTAATAGATTCTTACCTCAGTAATGAAGCGTACAATGTCGTATGAAGGTCGAGTGAAGGTCTAGTAAAGTCGCGAGAGAAGCCGATTCAGTGAGATTTTATTTAAAAATCGCAGTAAATCGTGGAATTTTGAATTCGTGGCTATTCTTGGACATTCGTACACAAAATCGCAAAGATGTAACAGGGGCTTCAGTGAATTAAGTGCACTTAATTGGACTTGAGTGCAAATGATTTAAGTTACACTCAAAAATCACTTGGGTTAAAAATCAAATCGAATGAACCGGGTTGAGTGAATATGAACCCAAATGGGTGCATATTCACTCAAACCAGTTGATTTGGGTTAATTTTTAATCCAAATGAGTGTAAGTGTAAATAATATGATTCAGGTGCAAATAATTGAACTCTAGTACAAATATATTTATTAATTTATTTATTTATTTGGCTAGGATCACCTTGTGTCAGACAATTTCATGAATGGAGAAATCGGAGAACCCGGCGGACAGAACCACCGAGCAGCGACGAGCAAATGCTAGTCTCTCTGACGTACTAACCGCGCGCAAGCAGAGTAAGCATTGGTTGAAGGTAGACGGCGATATTATAATATACCGTCTTTGAGATAACTATTTTACAGCATCAATACTCACCAGATTCTCTCTCAACTTTTTAGAAAGTTTTGGTTGTTTTTTTATTCTTTTAACCTCATTTCATATAAAAAAAAGTATTTTACCATCTAATTGATTTGCATAGTATTTATCAGTGGCGGGCCCAGGATCCTGGCTTTGAGGGGCGCCACATTTCAATGGTGGGTCACGATGTGAAGCATCACTCGCCGATCGTAGCGGCGAGTGAGCGGCGAGCACGAGATGGGATATCAAACTCTTGTTAATGGGGGCCGGCGGGGAGGGGGAGGGGTAGGGAGAATCTCATGAAAAATGTTGGATCATGAAAGGTCAGTGTGACTCTCCTCTGGCTTCGTTGCACATAGCCACAGCGTTTTCCAACCAAAATATTCCAGCATTCAAATTTTGAAGAAAAGAAGACAATTTATACCGAGCCACGCGAGAGCCGCGTTGGAGCTAGGCCTGTAGCTGTTTGCATGGGGTACGGTATTATCGGCGAAAACACATGGGCATTCACTACCAAAGGTAGTGGATGTACATATGTTTTTATCGCCAATAATGTCGTGGCCTTTGGTACCGGTGCTTGTAAAAAAAAATTAAAAAATAGGAGGGGAGCACGCCGGGTGCGCCCCCATCTAAATCCGTCAATGTTTATTCAAATATCCAGTGTGTTCCTGTCCAACAGGCGTTAACAGTGGAACACATTCTTTTACATTGCACTGATTTTAATCATACCAGTGGGCAGTATTTCACTGTAGAATCTCTAAGAGATCTTTTTTATCATACGAGCCCGCACAAAATTAAGTAACCTTTTTAGTAAAATTTTAAATTGCTTTTTATGTTTTTGAACTAGACTGTTCAAGTCTAAAACTCATCAGATTGATTTATAAGTATTCACTTTTCTTGTATCATCACTCATTACTGTTCAGACCACACTTATCTTTGACATTTTTAGCTCAACTTTGACGAAAGTCAAATCTGAGCTTATGCCATGGCCAGTCGTCTATCTGTCCGTCTGTCCGTCAACAATTCAATACGGCTCGGGCTAGAGGCCGTATTTATGAACCAATCTTTACGAAACTTCTTGGGTACCTTTGTTATCACCGTGGGACGAGAACGAGTGTTTTGGGGTCCGGTCCGAAATTCAAGTTGGCCGCTGGCAGCCATTTTGTACAAAATTAGGTGCGATCAGATTTTTGCGCAGAATTTCCATATGAAAGCTCTGATTTGAATAATTTTTTGTATGAATGTTTAGTACCATGGGATACATCACATATAATACAAGTTTTTTTCTCGTGCGTAAATTATGCAAATTAGACTAACTTTGATGTATTTAGTGTTACTTTCAGCACTGTAAGTGCAAATGCGAATACGGCTCAGGCTAGAGGCCATATTTATGAACCGATCTTTACGAAACTTCTTGGGTACCTTTGGTATCACCGTGGAACGAGAACGAGTGTTTTTGGGTGCGGTCCGAAATTCAAGATGGCCGATGGCAGACATTTTGTACAAAATTAGGTGCACTCAGTTTTTTTGCGCAGAACTTCCATATGAAAGTGCTGATTTGAAAAATTTTGTGTGTGAATTTTTAGTACCATGGGATACATCACATATAATACGGGTTTTTTCTCGTGCAGAAATTATGCAAATTAGACTAACTTTGATGTATTTAGTGTTACTTTCAGCACTGTAAGTGCAAATGTAAATACGGCTCAGGCTAGAGGCCGTATTTATGAACCGATCTTTACGAAATTTCTTGGGTATCTTTGGTATCACCGTTGGACGAGAACGAGTGTTTTGGGGTCTGGTCCGAAATTCAAGATGGCCGCTGGCAGCTATTTTGTACAAAATTAGGTGGAATTCGATTTTTGCGCAGAATTTCCATATGAAAATGCTGATTCGAATAATTTTGTGTGTGAATTTTTAGTACCATGGGATACATCACATATAATACGGGTTTTTTTCTCGTGCAGAAATTATGCAAATTAAATGAGCTTTGATTTTTTCAGTGCTACTTACACAGAGTAAGTACACATGTCAATAAGGCTCGGGCTAGGGGCTGTATATATGAACCGATCTTCACAAAACGTCTTGGGTACCTTTGTTATCACCATGGGACGAGAACGAGTGTTTCTGGGTGCGGTTCAAAATTCAAGATGGCTGCCAGTGGCCATTTTGTACCGAAATAAGGTCTAATCAGCTTTTTGTACACTACTTCTATACGGCTCAGGCTAGAGGCCGTATTTATGAACCGACCTTTACGAAACTTCTTAGGTACCTTTGTTATCACCGTTGGATGAGAACGAGTGTTTTTGGGTGTGGTCCGAAATTCAATATGGCCACCAGCAGCCATTTTGTACCAAAATTAGTGCAATCAGTTTTTTGTACAGAACTTCTGTATGAAAGTTCCGATTTGAATAGATTTTTGTATGAATGTTTAGTAACATGGAATACATCACATATAATACGGGTTTTTTCTCGTGCAGAAATTATGCAAATCAGATGAACTTTGATTTATTCAGTGCTACTTATACACTGTAAGTACACGTGTCAATATGGATAGGGCTGGAGGATTTATTTATGAACCTATCTTCAAGAAACTACTTGGATACCTATGTTATCACCATGGGACGAGAATGAGTGTTTTGGGGTGCGGCCCGAAATTCAAGATGGCTGTCGGCTGCCATTTTGTAACAGTGTTTGGTACAGAACTTCATATGAAGGTTCTGATTTGAATAAATTTTTGAATGAACGTTTAGCAACATGGAATACATCACATACAATACTGGGTTTTTTTCGTGCAGAAATTATGCAAATTAGATTAACTTTGATTTATTCAGTTCTACTTATACACAGTAAGTGCACAAGTCAATACGGCTCGGGCTAGAGGCTGTATTTATGAACCGATCTTCACGAAACTTCTTGGGTACCTTTGTTATCACCATGGGACGAGAACGAGTGTTTCTGGGTGCGGTCCAAAATTCAAGGTGGCTGCCCGTGGCCGAGCTCAATCTGTCAAACGAGATTAAATTGGTTCAATTTCAAGATGCATTATGGGAAAAAAAGCTTCCTGAAATTTTGGTATTTTGACATCAGAGTGAAGGGGGTTAATGTTGCAAACATGGCTTCAATTGTGGCTTATAGTTACTATAGAAATCCTATTGGAAATCCCACTCTCATCTTGTTCTCTGGAACTACGGAATTGACATGAATCAAACCTGACAGGAATGGTCTATGGGACGTCCTCTACAACGATCCTCATTTTGTTCCCGTGGGTTGAAAAATATGATTCTGGTTGGTGGGTTTTCAAACATTTTCTCCTCTTAAACTGCTAGACCAAATTTTTTGATACTTCACATAAATGATGCCTGGGATCCCCTCTACCAACAATCCTTATTTAATGTTGTTCGGGTTGTAAACATCACCATAATTGCAGCTTATAGTTACTATAGAAACCCTATTGAAATCACATTTTCATCTTCTCTGGAACTACTATAGTTGCATTATGGGAATTTTTTTCTGCCTGAAATTTAGATATTTGACATCAGTGTGCAGGGGGTTAAATGAGGACCGTTGGTAGAGGGGGTCCCAGACATCAACCACACAAAGTTTCAAAACATTTGGCCCTGTGGTTTCTGAGAAGATTTTTCGAAATCCACCAATCAGAATCAAAGAATGCATCTAGTGGCCATGTTTTCAAACTCATGGGATCAAAAAGAGGATCTTTGTAGAGGACTTTCCACAGACTATCCCTGCCACGTTTGGTTCAGTAGTTCCAGAGAGGATGATGAAAATGTGATTTCTCATAGGGTTTCTGCAGTAACTATAAGCCACAATTGCGGCCATATTTGTGACCCAATCAACATTAAATGAGGATCGTTGGTAGATGGGGGTCCTAGTCATCATTTATGTGAAGTTGCAAAACATTTGGCCTGGCAGTTTCAGAGGAGAAGATTTGTGAAAATCCACCAACCATGTTTTTCATCTGACGGGAACAAAATGAGGATCGTTTATAGAGGGCCTCCCATAGACCATTCCTGCCAAGTTTGGTTTGTACCATGCTCAGTGATTCCAGAGACGAAGATGAAAATGTGAAAAGTTTACAGACAAGGGATTCATTAAGTTTGCATTCGTCGAAACTGGACGCCACTTTGTGTAAATTATATGGAAAATCGCGTTTTCAAAACGTCTTCAAAATATTTATGGAATTTCGGATACAAACTAATTATTATGATGCAATCCAGGCTGATAGTAGTCGGTTTCATCATCCGTAAAGCTCGCAAGAGCGTTATTCAGGATACTCGATAATTTGTTTACTTGTCACCTGTTTTCTTTCCCTGGTCAATAGTACTTAAAACAAACCAAATGAAAACTATATAATCTTCCATTCTATTCAAAATTACAAACCAAGAATTAAATACACAGGGATTACTCAAGTAGAACTAGAAGTTTAAAATACTTACACCAGATTTGGGCCCGAGCTTTAAAACGTCTCTCCCGTTCTTATTTGTGAACATACTATAATTTGTAATTATGTAGAAGAATTTTTCTGACAATTTACTACACATCTGTTCGTTGTTTTCTATTTTCAGCTCATACAGGGAGCCTCCTTTGCTTATCACATTACATACAAACGCAATAGCTGTTTTTTTTCAGTTCATTCAACGTGTACAGTGATGTGGACGCCATGTCTGTATCCCGTCTTCTCACCAACTAGAAACTGCTTTCAACATCACTGCTCGCATCTCATTAATTATGTTAATTGGATAGCTAACATTACACAGTTTCGTACTCGTCATGGGGTGCACAATTTAAATATCTAGTATAATATACCTTGTATTTCGGGACTTAAAATTGTATATACAATTTAGCATTATGTTTATAAACGTTTTGTCCGATTTCGGTGAACAAGTATTCAATATTTGGCTCATTGGGCTCATTGAACTTTCACAGATATTGCTCTTATTTTCGTAAATATATCCATTCACTCACCAGACCACAAAGTTTAGTCACGTGACATTTTGCTCGATTTTGGGTATTTTCCATTTCGATTAATGATATGCGTACCCCCTTATTATTAAATAAATCCCCACATATGTTTTTACGTACGGGTCTTGATTTTGAGACTGATAAACAGTTCTTCAAAAACGACACCGATTAACGGGATTTCCCATCTTGATTGATAACGAAAATATATAAGAAAGTTTATATATAAATAATTCTGGTATACGGGAACAATATTATCCGAAAAATTTATGCAAATAAGTAAGGCCAGAACCCGAATAGTCTCTCTACTGGGACCTGGGTATTCTCTCAACGCCCCTGGTCTGCTATCCATGTGAACGTTGCGTAAAGGGTTAATTTGATTCTTTTTCAGTGACAGAGTTTATGATGTAATTGATGTTTTTTATTAATATACATGTACTGGGCTTGTGGCATCTTATCTTTGTGCTGCATTCTCGCTGTAAGACTCGATTCCTCCTGGAAGCACTCCTTACCTAAAAACCTGTGAGATATTATCTACCACAAGTGAACTCACTGAGCTGAACTGTTTGCTTCGAAAACCACCCATATTTTATCAAACCCCTGATAGATTCAGCATTGAAAATATGGAAAAAATTGTGGACTTTACTGCCCTCTCCCAAAAAGGGGGGGGGGGGGGGTGGCCACACAGTTTTGTCAAATTACTTTGAATGCTGAATTTCAAAATTTAGCTCACCCACCCATCCATCTGTGGTATTTTACGCTGTACGGCACAACCCAGCAACATCGCCTCATCCTAATACATTATATTTCATTTCATATGAACAATCCGGTCCGATCCACGCAATAATGAATTGAAGATGAAGAAAATTTGTAAGAAAATATCGAAATTGGCTGACTGAACATTTTTTATCTTATTTATGTTATAATGCTACAGGGCAGTATCCAGGACATTTTTTGGTACCGATATACCGGTTTGTGCGCCCGAGCTCTGCAAGGAAATGGCGCGTCTCACAGGCTTATTTTCAAAAATTTCTCACACCGGGCCATTAATCGAATTGATTACCTTTTGAATAGAAATGCATTTCATGTCTAGCCCCCCCCCCCCACCCCCACATCGGAGAATTTAGCCTCTGTCTGGGATTTTCTGATGCCACCCCTGCATCATCTTGGAGAAAAAAACCCTCTTAATTTGCAAACATGAAGCTAATCACTTGAATCCCAATCTAGTTTGATGTATATGACTAAAACATACGACATTAGGAGGGGGCATACACACCTGCCTCAAGCCATTGGCCTTTGGCATATATGGACTGCTGTCCCCAAATTACCCCTGGATAATGCCCTGTTCTATGTAATGCCTTACAAATCAGCCAACTCTCCTCACTATATAATATCAACTCTCCTCACTATATAATATCAACAAAAAAGTTTTTGATTACCTTTTTTGTATTTACTGATGCATACAAACTAAAAAGCTACGAATCATATCATTTTTAAAGACCAAAAAATATTTGGTATAAAGTTCAGTTATCTTAAACTCTCTACCCACCAAAATCGGTGACATCCGCCTGCATAATTCACACAAAATAAATTGAAAATAATTCCAAAAAAAATGTCAACAAAAAAACACATGTGACCCTTCACTGGTGCAAGCTCATTGAGCTCATTCCAATAACAGGTCACATGATATGGTTTTGTTGACATTTTTTCGCAAAATTTTGTAAAAAATTTAAATTAAAATAATAAATTTTGCTACTGTCAGCACTGAGAGTAAAAATGCCAATTCAGTTAAAAAATGGTTGGTGGATGTTAGAAGTACCAAAAAATCAGTTCTGATCAGTTCAAAGATAATAAACACAATGAAACACTACAATGTGTAGACTTTCAAATTCACTATGATCAAGGAGTAGCATCAGAATGTCCTTTTTTCATAAAAAAAAGAAAAAAAAATGTTCTATGACATTTTCTGTAGCATACCAGTTTGGATGTCATGGTAAGTGATTCAGTGAGGTTCAAAACATTTGCGATTAATTCACGAACACAAATAATCATTTCAGTACAGAATAAAATTTGAATATTTATAAAGGATGGTTTGAATATGATCATAAAAAAATTCAAAGACATTGTGGAGATAACAACTTTTGAAAAAAAAGAACATTTTTTTTTTTTTGATGAATGAATATATGAATGAATGACAATCAAAAACTGCGAAAAACAGATATATTTGTTGGTGTAACTGAAAAACACTTGATATAAAAATAATACTGTAAATAATATTAGCACTAGTTCTTTTGTAATATTTTGAAGTCTTTATGAGTGTTGATGTTACTTAAATATTTTATATGAGTGTTGATGTTATTTAAATATTTCATGAAGTATTTAGCTGGCAGAATACCACCCCCCCCCCCCTCTCCCCCACCCTCCACACACCCCAAGAATAAGGATTCCACTTTTTAGAAAAATCCCAATATAATGGAACTTTGGAAGTAATAATTGAATGTTCGATTTTAGTTTATTAGAAAAATTCATTTTTCTCTGATAAATCAATATGCAGTTACATTAACACTGTGTGCTAAGTAACTAGTGGAACATAGAGTTAACCAGACAGTATAGGTTTATAAAACTAACAGCTACAATAATATGTGAGAAAGTAAGAATGTTCCTTCTTTTTTGTGTGAACGTCTGAAACGTCAGCCTACAGAATAGACAAATTTGGCTTATATGCTATGCCATGAAACACTTATCTAATAAAATTTGATTAAGTAAATGTATCCATGTAAACAGAAAATCATAGTTTAATCAACGAAAGAAAAAAAATATCGACCTCGAACAATATTTTCTCTGTCAGTCCCCATAATAAAGTTAACCCTTTACCTAACATGAAAAGCAGACGACACTTGCAAAAATAATTCTTGAATAACTAATTTTTTTCATTTTTTGTCTCAAAAACGTAGGTTATGACCCCTCGTTGGAACGAGCTCGACGAGCTCGTTCCAACGAGGGGTCATAACCTATGTTTTTGAGACAAAAAATGAAAAAAATAATGAAAATTAATTGGCGATTTTTGAGAATAGCACTGGCCGGTTTTGGCCATTACGTTAGGTAAAGGGTTAATACATTCAAAAAAGTAGTGACCTGTGAATCAGCACTCTTCACTTGAATTGAATCTCGAATTGAATCAGATATATGATATTGAATAGAATCTCGAATTGAATCTGATGAATTCCATGAATGCATCTTTCACCATTATTTAAGATTTAGGTCACGTCATTCATCAGTATACATGATATTTACGATTAGAACTTAGGAATACTTCTGAATGTATCGGAGAAGAAGGTAAGTTTGATTGGACAAATGGAATCCGAAAGTGAAAATAGAGAAAAATCCGGTGTGCAAAGGCACAGGTTAACTTGAAACAACAACGACCAAACAAACTATTATATTTTGATACTTTCTGTGGAAAACTGAACAAAAAACAGTGGAGTCCTAATTTTCTATCAGATGATGAGATCTCCTGCAAGACATTTGATGAATAATGCGTATGACTGATTAAAGACATGGATCTCTGTGGTTCAGCTATTCGACTGTTGTGGCTGCCTACAATAGTGGGTAGCCACAACGTTCGGATAGCTGAACTAGTACCCCTTGCCAATTCTTGAAAGACTGAATAAGTAGATTCAATTCAATCTGGAATATTTTTGGAGATTTCGAAGCGAATCTTGAATATTCACAGGTCACTATTTTAAAGGCCTTGACATTAGCAGTAATTGTATAAAAATTATAAAAAATAGTTAGAAAAATAATATACATATATGATATACACAAACTAAAAACAAATTCACTTTAAATCATGTTTTAGGTAATTACTGGAAATAGACTTTGTTTCTTGATGTAAAAAAAATGCTATTATTAGTCCAGAAATGTGAAGATTAACCAGAAAATTAACAATAGTGTTTTATAATTTTAAATTGTGATACAAATTGGTTGATAAACAAGCACAATGCTGTGGTTTGACTTTTGTTCCAATCAAAATAAATAGAAAATACAAAATTTGTTTAATTTGATATCTTGAAAATGGGTCATTAGAATGTGAATTACGAATGTGACATTGCCTAGTTATATAAAACCACACACATTTCATCGAAAATTCTTTGCGCCAAGAAAGACAAATGTGGACACAAAAACTTCTCACCAAATATAAAAAAAAAAAATTCCAACAGGTGGATATAAAGAATTTTTTATTGAAAAATTCTTAATATTACACCACCTTAGCATTTTGGCTTATGGTTGCCCAATATCTAAAGCTATCAGTTCCATAAGTCGCTAAATGGGTGGTCGGTCTAAAGAAAAAGTGATGTATAATGCCAAATATGTATTTCGAGTGAGAAACCCTGTAAATCGAATACATGTATATCAAGGAATTCCTATCACAAAAATAAAATGTAAATTGCTCCCATATGACTAGATATTTTTTAATGAAATTTTATGAATTTTATATGCTTTTGGACGCGAAAGAGACAGTACAAACATGAATAAACGGTAAAAAAAATAATGTTTTATATTACAAAACTAAATCTTATTTACATGTATAGTTTCACAACTCAAATACCTACAGTCCTAAATGACAAATGTCTAAAGATTTTAAATTACTGCATTAAAGTTCAAACAAATGGATATCATTTTTAAATATCTTTTTTATCAGTATTAGGATACAATTATTTGAAATACGGTTCTATGTATTTTGGCACATTGCAAATATAATGTAGAATGACTTCCATTCATTTCACATCTTCATCAACCGCGAAAAGTTTTTTGTTTAATTAGCACTTCGTGAATTTTAGTTTTGCGGGCCAACTTAAATACAACAAGAATATGAAGTACGAAGACATCGAGGGACGACCATCAGTTTTTGCTGGTTCGTGTTGTTTTAAATGACCATCTTAAAATTAACATCTTTCACTTTACTTCTGTTTACTTTTCCTTCGATTATAATACAGTTGTTTGATTGAGTTTTCATTTTTTGTTCTATTTTTTCAGACCAACATGAGGATTCCAAATACAGCTTGACTTCAGATAGCTATATTAATGAATGCTGGGAGGGACTGGCCCGATAATCAACAGCAGATGGAGGAAAGATGTGGCATAACCATTCTACATTATATTTGCATTGCGCCAAAATACCTAGAACGGTATTTCAAATAATCATTTCCAAATATTGATTAAAAAAAAATTTCAAAATGATATTGATATTTTTAACGTTAATGTTATAATTAGCATTTAAAATTTTAGACATTTTGTCATTTAGGACTGTACAACAAATATATTGAAAATGTTTTCGAAATGGTATGGGTATTTTGTGATGAAAAAAAAACGTATTAAGTTAGGTGAGATTAAGTTTGCACATTTTGCTGCTGGTGTAATTTTTGCAATGGACCAGTAGTAGTTATCAATCACACAATATTTATTCATATCACCTACTCTCAGAGTTTGCTGTTGATGTTTTGAAAGATATATGTCTCTGCAATGAGTCTGACAATACAAACTATCAAGACATCAATAAGGAGGTCCATTCGGAGGCAATATTCATAAGACTAATTATACAGCAGAGCATTGATTGTATGTACCGGGTATGACTTGAGGTTCACTTCAGGAAATGGGATGTTTTTTTAATTCTTAGAGGTTATTTAATGCAAAAAAATCCATGACATTTCAAAAGTTGCGATTTGGATAGCACCAAGTGCATTTTCATGGTAAATTCTCTTTGGAAGAAGAAGCCTCAAAAAGGTTTCACTACTACATAAGAAAGTGACCACAACCACCTGTAAAATATGTAAAAATGTGTCCCTTTGACTTGTAAAATTGCTCAGCAAAATATGTCAAATGTAGTATTAATTTCTTTAAAAAGCTGTATTGAGTAAAGCATTAACATCACATACAGATTATATGTTCAATAAACTGCAGAGGAATGAAGTCATTATTTGAAATTCTGTATTTTAAGAAGAATTTTTGTGTGTTCAGGGATCGCGATTGAGATTCCCCTAATTTGGGTAGACCATAAGAGAATGCATGAGAGAATGCAGACCCACTTTTCCAAGGAACGTCAACAACACCATATGACCTCTCATTGTAATGTACTCGATGAGCTCATTCTAATGAGAGCTCGCATGATGTGATTTTGTTAACACATGTCAAATAAGATATAACAGAATAAATGTATGTATTGGATGTTATGTTGCAAAAAGATCAAGGAATTTGTTGAGTGCAACAGTAATTTTTAGACATATTACAGAGAATTTTATACAATTAACAGGAGTTTATGCAACAACCCATATGTAATTAACGGAGCAAATTTGGATTGAAGGTATGGTAAATGGTTTTATGTTTGAAAAGTATATTCAATTAACAGGGATGTTCAACTAAGAGATATACAATTATGTGGGCTCCACTGTACTTTTTTTTAAATTTCATGGAATTTTAATGTTTGTGTGATATGTTCTGTTTGTGTAATGTATTTAAACTATTGACTGAAATTAATGAGTATCAGCAATGGATCAACACAGTTTGAATGGGTCATTCATATTTTCTATGTTAAAAACAAATTGAAGCATACAACTTTTAACAATGGGAAAGTGTACTTTCGTCAGACAATGGATGGTTTAATCGGTGGCCCATGTTAAAGGTTCAAGGACAAGAGATCATTATCATCAACTTTCTCCAATATGTCAATAATTTTCTTGCCCTTCACTCTGCACTTTAATTTGGCTGGTAAATCAGCAATTGCTTCTTCGAAGCTACTCCATGCCAAATTAAAAGTGGCCACATCACACTGAAATTCTGTACACATGGAATCTAAAAATCCCATATTATCGCTGAAAAGATAAATAATGTGAACTAAAATACCTGCATTTTATTATTCTCACAGTTACTGCAGCAGTCTTCACTAATATCAAAGCTAAGCTAACTTGCAATTTACTTCACTTTACCAAATAATTGTCTTGTAATTGAAAGCATAAGGCCAATAAGTATGAATAATAATGCCATTGTGTGTTGTAGACAGACCAAAAAAACCCTTCATATTTTTGTTAAACTTTTACATATCCTGTGGAAAGCCAAGTACATGATCAGTGTTTGAATAAATCTATACAGAACACAAACTTTCCACTCATCATTTCATTTTTACTGTTCTTTATTATTCATTTTTCAAAAAAAGAGGTAACAGCGAAAAAAAAACATACAAATATGGATGACATTTGAACCATCTCAGTGAGTTAGTGCTAATAACATTCACACTTGTGTGCTTTCATTCAAATTTCAAAGTATGTCGGACCGTTATAAAGAAATAATGCTAAATATTTTGGACTGCTGCAACTGCTGTGTTAGGCAGACAGTTAATGATATACGAGTTGATATTCTAGTTTTGTATCACTATTCAAATGGATTGAGATTTAAATAAAGAAAATCTAAGCTATTGACATAATAAAAAGGACCTTTGGTGAATAGAGAATTAACTAAATCTTCATTATTAACCATTTAAAAAAACTATGTACAATGGCCTGAACTGACCTGTTGATTCCATTATGGTTATGCACAGGCCCTTATACTGTATGAATTGGGAACACCCTGAAACCACCAAGATATTATACTGAGGCCAAAACAATAAATTTCTATTAGTCCATGGCACAATCTGCAAAAAATGACTTTACCCCTTTGTTGTCGTCACAATTAGCCATAGCTGCAGAAAAGTGGCCTAAACACCAATCAGTGTTACATATTTGTCCATGCCACGATATCAGCCCCTAGATTTGCTCTTTGCATGTATTAAAACCTATGGCAATAATCATAAAATATTAAGAATGCATTGGCCACACTCTGTGCGTAGCCAGTATGATAATGAATAACATTTGGAGTTTGTGGGAAAGGCAAGCTGTAATTTTATCATGTTGTACTATAGTTTTGCATGATGGCATAGTTTTGCATGATGCGCTTTTCTACAAATGTCATAATATGACAAACATTCTTACTAGAATGACAGCATTGGATATTTACCTCTGTGAAATGTGATCTTATTGCTTATCAAAGTTAAGCTGTTGCCTTATAAATGTAACTGTTTCCTAAAATATTTTGTGATGTGTGTGTTTTTTAAAGACAGAATGTGATCATGCAAAATCATTTATCATGTTCACGAGGTCAAAAGGTTTTCGGGCTTCGAGCCCCTGTAGCCATCACAGTTGCCTAATCATGTCCAAAAGGGGACTTTCTCATCTAGACATTATATGAAGTCAACCCACCAAGTTACAATGAAATTCCTCAATAAATATGACCTGTAGACTGTGCTAAAGGTTTTTGGATTTTGGGCTTGGGCAGTCATCACAGTTGACATATCATGCCCAAATGGGGAAATTCTCATCTAGACATAATAAGGAGTCATCCTACCAAATTACAATGAAGTCCCTCCATATTAAACATGACCTGCAGACTGTGCTAAAAGTTTTTGGGTTTCGGGCATGGGCAGCTATCGCGGTTGACAGATCATGCCCAAAAGGGGACGTTCTCATCTAAGCATTATACAGAGGCATCCTACCAAGTTACAATGAAATCTCTTCAAAAATATGACCTGTAGACTGTGCTAATGGTTTTCGGGTTTTGGGCTCGGACAGCCATATCGGTTGACCGATCGTGACCAAACGGGGACGGTCTCATCTAGATATGACACAAACCTGCATATAAAATTTCGTGACGACCAGACACGAACTGCGGGGTGTAGTCCATGCTAAAGGAAAATGTGAACAGACTCAAAGGCTAACAGACTTCCGCACGTGTAATGGCAATAGCTTATCTTGACTTTGTCAAGTTAAGCTAAAAAATGAAATTGGAGTGAAAATTTTCAAGTTACCAACATAACTACTCACCCTATATTGTCAATTCCTTCAATGACAATCATCTTCGTTTCCTCCTCAACCATCTCTGTTATTTTCTGTCAACAGAAAACAATAATTAAAAATAATGCTTTGCAATAGATCTTTATTAAACCTATGTTGTTGTTTTTTATCAGGGCTTAAGGATTTGTTCAGCAGTTGTTGTGACTACAACATAGAATTTCAATCAGTTTAGCCTATTGTTGATGACTGTTCCACGTTCAAGGACTTCTCTTCACAGGTGTTGGTTACCAGGTTCAATCCTACCAGGGTGGCAGAGCTTGTCCACCATAGATAGAAAAGCACTTCAAAATGCCCTGGGGTTCTGACAGGATTAATGCTATGTGACCTAAGTTGACAATTTGATAACAGTTGCTAATGATAATAGGCAGTCTTGTTAATTATACACTTTTTACTGGGTCTCGCATGCTAATAAACCTCCTTCAACCAATCATAAGTTGTTACAGTAAATAATGGGAAATCTCATTCCAGGTGGATCGCTTTTGACTTTTCAAAATTATATTTCACTTGGATACTGTAATAGAATTGGGTCACTGTGTTTGCAAAATTAGTTAACACTCTTAATGACAATTTAGGGGTCATATATCAATCAGTTTTTTCTTTATAGATTCTTTTAAACAACATTATTCTGAAGACTTTTGAAGTTCACTTAGATCCCCCATGGAAATACCAGATAATGAAGCAGTGCCTGTGTTACTGATGAAATAGGGTGGTAATCCTCTAAAACTGGACAACATGGGTATAAACGATTGGCTATACTGGACTATATATCCATGTGTTGGGATCATGTTTAGCTATTGTACAGAAATGATCGTAAACACCAATAAATTAAATAGATAAATTCACTTAGATCAAGTTAGAAACTGTTAGATGATTACTAATTACAAAACATCATTAATATTCTGCAAGTCACTTCTTTCTGACACATTGTCAAATTTGACAGAAGTATTATCTTGAACCTAAAGTCCCCGGCATTTTGTTCAGTTTTGTTCACCCATCACAATCTATCTTATTCTAATTTTGATTAGAGACACAAAAACATATAACACTAAAATATGAAACATCTGTTATATATTATTAACTGAAAAAGACTCATATTGGACTTTACATTTTAGATTTTGTTATGCAGCTGATGAACCCTTCACCCAAAAAAGGCTTTTAAAAAAATGAATTTCTGATATTTTAAAATATATTTTCAACATATGTCTATTGGAAACATACAGACATGGATACCAATTGGACCAGCCCAACAAGTTTGTTCAACAGACATTAGGCAATTTTTCATTCATTCATGAGTACTCATCCTTATATAGCATTCAGTTTCTAAAATATTACATGTGTATGATTAATGAGAAAAATGTTGGTAAATCAAGGTTGTCTTTAATACCACATTCAATATTTTATGTGTTATAACAAAAATGAGTGAATAATGAATTCAGCACTTTTTATATTTTAATTTTCCATGTTGTGTGTATGTTATGTATCATTACGGTAACTAATGGAACTCGTGGAAATCATTTATTGTCAATGCATAAATAAATTAAAAAAAAAACCATGTAAAATTTCAGAAAAAAACAATCTCCAGCAAGACTTATGACATAATAACATTATGAAATAAAATTACATTGGAAAATGTATAACATCACATTCTCACATTATTTCATATTTCAGCTTTTGGAAATGACTTAATGTAATGCATATAAATAATACTAACAGTTATCCTCGTCTCCCTTGTTGTCGTCAGGTATTTGACATTATTATATTCCTCTACCTCCATTGTGCTAGCTTTGACCAGTTGGCCCACATCAGCCTCTGTTAAGGAGCCGACATCATCCCACAATTTCAGTTTATTGTGATGTCTGATTGCTGGTCTTTCAGCACAACATCACACCTTGTCCAGGGAACCGACTTATTCCCCTGGTACAAATCCGAAACCTGGGATATAAATTTAAATGTTTGATCACTAACTTACTTACATACAAAGGCAGTTGAAAAACACCCAAACTGATATCTCATTACGCTCATAATATATGGGTACACGTGGAATATATGTAAATGAACATGATAAAAAAAACAAATGCATGTCTTTTTAATTCTATCATATTTCTAACCAAACTGCATGGCCACGCTAACTTAGATGTCGACATTTCAGGTTTAACAATGAACATTCTGTTAACCGGGCATATGTTCACCTAGAATGGGTTTTGTCGTTTTTCATCTACCCAAGACCCTGGAGGCTAAACGGCATAAAATGGCTGAGGGGAAATAAAAACCTACAATGCGTGAACAGGCTGAAGGTAGCAAATTTATCTATGAAATCTTCCAGTATAATCCACTTTACCAGTTGGATTTTGTCTGTTGGTGTACACCATTTCTATCACAGATTTTGCTAGGAGGCAATTTCTTCATCTCACACCTGCCCTCATACCCTACTTCTTTCAAATTGCATTTGAAAGCACAAAAAAACATTCCATTTGCTTTGATGATTGCTTTTTAGAAGCAATTTCAACAGAAGAAACGTTGGCAAATAATTGTTTTATAGACTGACATTCAGACACCGACAGAATGTTGCTGTTAGCAACCGCTTCACTTCTCCGTCCAAAATGAGGCTGTCACTGAACACAACATTCAAATATGGAATACAGGATTTAACACCTCGGAATCGTCAATCTCTGTAGATATTATTCCATAGCGAGTAGCAATTGACCCAACCAAAGCGTTGATTTTGATCAGTTAACTGATAAATATAAATATTGTTTCACAAAAAAGCAATCGTGACAATGCTGTACCAAGATTGATATCCTAGCTCCTCAGACTCTATTCCAGGAAATTTGTCGGATAGGACCAACTTTGATCGCAAAAACACCACCAGTTGTAAATTCCTCACACAGTGCACACACAATTTACGATTTCTGTGACCTCCGTCTCAGTGTAATGTATCAAATACTCAATTTCCGTTCAAAATATTATTTGTTTGGCAATATACATGTAAACACAGACAGTCCTAGCAAATAGTGAGCCCAAATATGAACCCAGAGACTAAGCAAGCTCGAAGACATTTGTATTTTCCCTCCCTGGGGATTCTGTGTACCAAATGTTTAAAGACTTTAACTATTGTATTTGGAGAAAAAAAAATTTTCAAGGATATTTCTCATATTTAACCAAGTTATAATTCAGGCTCACACACGGAGCCCAAATAAGAAGCCAAACAGTTGGCTTCAATAAGCCAGTTCGACGTTGCGGCATGCGCAATGGATTGTGTGATGGCAGGGGGATAAACAAACCTAATTTCCTGTGTAAATATTGTCAACTGATCTGCTCTTCGCAAGTTGAATTGGTGTTTCAGTTATGAGTCGATGGTTATCTTTCTTGTCTTCGAGTTTTGGGAGAATCATCTCTCAGTTTAAATGATATAACACACTGGTAAGTGCCCACACTGAGAGATCATTCAAAGCTCTTGAAAGAGAAAGAGGATCATCTGGTTGAAAAGACCACAGGAGTCTGGAACTTGTCCCACAGACCATATTTGACATCCTAGGCCCTATACCATCCCTGTATCGAGCGAATCCCTCGAGGGATTCACTCGATAGAGGGATGGTATTGGATCTAGGAGGTCAAATATGGCCTGCGGGACAAGTTCCAGACTCCTTTGGATGGGCGTAGTATCAATTGTTTGATTTGTTTATCCCCAACCAAGTAATTTCCGGTAATGTGCAGTGGTAATGTCAAACTGGCTTGTATAGTTAAATCAGACCTTCCTAATGATGATGAGGACCAAATATAAAAAAAAATCCAACTGCTGGATCTGAAAAAGACTTTTAAAGAACATTCCTCATATCGAGTTCGAGATCCTACAGGGTGCGCAAATGAAAGCCCAGGGATTTGGCTTGAACTGACTTGATTTTCATCCTTTTAGGATACTTCAAAACAAATATCAAAATGTTTTGATTGGTGGATCTGAAACCCAGGGATTTGATTTTCAGCTAACATGTGGATCATTATTCAAAGATATTATATCAAAGCATGAACTCTTTTGGATACAGTGGTTTGTGAGAAGAAGATTCTTTAATGTTTTTCACCTTTTTTGCACAGATAGGAAAAAAAGCTCTCGAATTGAAAAATTTTTCCTTAGACTTTTCTTGATTTAGTTTTATTTATTAATTTATTTTTTTTTCATTTTATTACATTTTTAACAAAATATAAACATTATGGTGATAAAAAACTACACAGCACACTGATTAACTCTTTGCACCTCCCGTGACAACCCCTGGAAGTGAAGGAGTGCTTGTTTACCATGGTAATCTTACCATGGCAAACAAGCTCTGATTTACTTGAAAAATAGGACCCAGTCACCATTGCTTGTGGTGGAACTCCTCTAAAATGGGCAACATGGGACTAAACTTGACTATATCTCCATGTTAGGGTCCCGCTTAGCCATTGTACGTACATATGCGACCTTGAACACCAATAAATAAATAAATAAATAAATAAATCAATCAATCAATCAATCAATCAATCAATCAATCAATCAATCAATCAATCAATCAATCAATAAATCAATCAATAACCCTCTGCACACTGATGCCAAAAGAAACAAACTTCTGAGTTGCTAATTTCCTATAATGCAACTAGAAATTTAACCCATTTAATCTTGTTTGACAGAACTCATTGAGCTTTGTCAAACAAGATTGATTAAGTTACATTGCTGGTTGCATTGTGTAAAAAACATTTTGCGTATGCAATTTTGACATTTCGACATCAGAATGGAGAGGGTTAACATTTTAACCTCATTGCCAGTACTGACATGATACATTACATGTATACAAACAAAAGTGGGTACAATACATTCATTTCTGTTCTTTGTTTTTGAAGTGAAGTAAAAAAAATAAAATATAATAAATTAAAAAAATGAAACAAACATAATCATGAAAAATGTTTATGAATTTTTTAATCCATTTGAGGGTTTTTTTCCTACCCATGCAAGAACGATGAGGTTTTTTTCCTCCAGGGCTTTTTCATGTCGGTTTTTTCCAACAACCATTGAAAACAATGTTGAATTCTTTTTAAGTTTGTGAATTGTACCCATTGACCAAACCCATGGCAATTTTTTTTACCATTCCTTCGTGTAGGTCCAAGGAAGCAGCAAACCAAATAAAACTTCTCAATACTGTGTTGTTTGCGAGATATTGGCATTTGATTTTTTTTTCTTTTATTCAGATTGTGTGGTTTCCACAAGGTGGTTTGAATTTTTGGCCAAAAACAAGTACTTATGGCCCAATAAACATACATCAAAGTTCATTCAAATCGACCTCTCGCATCAAAATATACAAATTTCAGCGAGGGTAAAAATTGTTGCCCCTAAAAACTAATGCAAAATATTTCCCCTCAAGGTTCTATTGACCTCACTTGAGTCCACGCCTCAAAGGAAAGCTACTTTAATGATACATTTTGGAATATCAATGTACATTTTCAAAACATAATATTATTTAATTAATATTTGCTTACCTCTTCCACTCTGCCCTCTATGCTGAGTCTTTGGTTCTTAGGTGAGGCCAAAGCCACTGGCAATGCTACTGTCGTTGCATCATAAAACTCATCAATTACCTCTTGGTTGAATTCAAATGTCATTGTGTTGAAAATCTAACATGACAGATGATATAATTTGATAAATAAAAATTAGGTGCCCCCCCCCCTCCCTGCCCCATCACACACACATTCATATTCAAAATGGTACTTGGTTTTACACCCCATCACCCGGATTAGTCTTGGTCAATATTTGGCCTTGCTATGGGAGGATGCCTATTTTGTGACCCGCCAAAGATTTCTATTTTCTGAGGCCGAAATGAACCAAATTTGATATGAGGTATTGTTGGGTTATAACTAATTGATTTATGTAGAAAATGATTTTCACGCTGCCCGAGGGAACTACAGGAGCTAAAAATAGAAAAAAGTTCAAATACCCATGTCTCTAAAACTACACGGTACATTCGGCACTAAGAATTCTTATTGTATGTGAAGCTTCCTTTGGTCCAACAGGAAGGAGGGAACAAAAAAAAATGCAATCGGTTTTGTCATAGGGTACAGTTTTTATTTTCAACCCGCTTTAACTAATGCTTTCATATTTAATAGTAGCTGGGATACTCGTCCTTCGGACAGAAAATATAGGTGTCATTTGAAAAGTAAAAAAAAGTTTTAAAAAAAACATAAGGACGGCACATTTTTTGACCCAGCCTGCGCTACAGGGCAGCACATTTGGCCCTTCCATGCCCCGTGCAAAGAAAAGAAAAAAACATTCGAAAAAAGAATATAGGGACATCACATCCACCCCCCCCCCCCCCTCCCAAAGGGCAATCTACAAATCAAACTACATAAACACTCCAAGTTAGGTAGAAATTGGGCAAAAAAAAAATTGGGGGAGCATAGAAAAATTTAATAAAAAACAAAAATTATGGTGATGTCGCATTTTCCAATCCCTCCAGCGCACTTCTCAGGTCAAACTACATACCCGTGCAAGGTTTGGTAAAAATCGGACCAGGCACCTAGCAGGAGATAGTGAACATACAAACACACACAGATACTTTCACCTTTATTTATATAGATATGACATCATTGTTAGGTTGATTTTCAAATTTAGTTAAATCAACCCCACTGGGGCATATTTTGGGGGTGAATGGGACCTCAGATTTTAACACTGAGAGTAATGGGAAAACCTCCAAAAATCTTTTTCTGACAAACCACATCTCCAAAAGCCTTCATATTTCATATATAACTTTTTTGTAAGTATGATGTCCACGTTTGTTCAAATCGACCTATCGGGGGCATATTTAGGGGTTTTTATTGGGCCTCTGTTTTTAACACTGTGTATGTATTCCAATCATTTATGAGTTTTATTGGGCCTCTGTTTTTAACGCTGTGAGTAGTGAAGGCTGGCACTATAGGCCAATCATTTAACACTGAATTCCCCATACCCCAATGCTGGCACTATAGGCCAAAAATTAACATAGGATTCTCCATAGGGATTTTTAAAAAATCTTTTTCCTGCCTCCAATGTTGGAACTATAAGCCACAAAACTGACACTATAGGCCAAAATCCCTATGGAGAATCCTATGTTAATTTTTGGCCTATAGTGCCAGGATTGGGGTATGGGGAATTCAGTGTTAAATGCATTGGCCTATAGTGTCAGGCCTGGGGTACAGTTCTAATTACTTTATACTGGCAAACTGTCTCTAATATCATTCAACCTTTCGGCGGGGGGGGGGGGGGGGGGGGAGTGGTAGTGCGTGTGTCTGAAAGAAGTTCTTTTATTAAGTTGTTGGCTCTGAAAAGGGCCGTTTTTATTATTTTGTAAAATCTGTAAAGCTACTTCTTTATCCCCATCTCTTCTTCTGTGAAGAATGCCTCCTCCCACGATTCGGCATCTTGTTTTGAGTTTACTGAAATGGTGGAAACTGGTTTGCCGAAAAGTGTTTCTTCTTGCAGTGGAACAGGTAAATCATACCATTGAGGAGCTCTATGATGGTATTGTATTTCGCCGAATGGTCTTCTTATGCGCATAATAGCAGGGTTGTTCTCCAATTTCTTTTCTTGTTCCTCTCTGGAAAGAGTACTCCACCAGTATTTTCTCAGAGCCATGAAGAATTCTTCTTCTGTCTTCTTCTTTTTAGACTTCTCCCAAGCATCCACTGAGCTGCAATCGACATGTGTTGGTTCCATTTTTGCTGAAGTGGATTGTTGGAAATATATGTGTATTTATACAGATCAAAAAGGCGCAAAACATAGAAGGAGTGCGGTATTAAAGCATCTAACGCATTCCTTCTATGTTTTGCACCTTTTTATTGTGCAGAAAAAATCAGGCATGAGAGGTAAAACAAAATTCGCGCAAAATTCTCTTATCTTTGTGTATTTAAACTTCATGTATTTCACCCCCTATTGACTTAGCGGTTTTTTGAGTCTCTGTCAGTTTTGTTAAAAGGAAATAACAAAAGATCATAAAAATAGGATTCTGTGTACATATTCTTCGTTTTTTGAGTTTTTTCGGTCTTGGAAAAAGTAGGAGAAACCTGTGAAATCATTTGTTCTTACTTGCAGGGGTGGGGGGTACCACGAGCGAAAATTACATGTGGTTGAATGAACATATGATGACAAAGCATATTCATTCGACTTTTTTGAAGTCGGTGGGGTGTGTTCAAGTAAAAACTAGTCTTCAAAATTAACATGGAAAAATGAATAAAAAAAAATGATGGGGGAAAATAAAGTGGGTATGAATTTATTGGGTTGTCCAGCTTATAACATTTTTTGAAAGAAGTATTCCTCAGCCTTTTTCCCCGTACAAAATGTTGTTTTTTTTATCTTCGTCTGTACAAACAGCCTTCTGCGTTCTAAAAAGTTGGATGTACAGGTATAGATAAAAATCAATTCAAAATTGCATTTTCCATGAAAGCTGATCCAGCTAACATTCACACATGTCAAGTGTGTTGTCACAGTGGCGGTATTTACCCATTACAAATTAAATACCAGATGTTATTTAATTTGTGGAGGGAAAATATCGCCAGTGTGAAAAAACACTTGACATGAATAATAGTGTGACATTATTATCGCTTCAGGCAGAACAGTGGAGATGTTTTTTCTCCACTGTTCAGCGACAATAATGCAATTTAAATATACATGCTGACTGGCGAAAATTTCACGCTTTTACTATAAGTGTGTATATTAATTTACATGTGTGCTGGAAAAAAAACAGATGTATTTGATCTAAAGAGAAAAATCGATTTTTTTTTAAATCTGACTTGCTGCTGAATAAGATAGAGTTCTTCCCCTTTCACCGAAAAATGTTTGATTCACTTGCCATTTTACAAGTAAAACAGAATTTATTTACCACAGTAAAACAAATACTGCCTTACTTCCTGCCTCCCCACAGAGGCTTACTCTGAGAGTGTAAAAAGGGGGTTTATGTTATTTGCAGTAGTAGGGGGAAAATATTTTGGCCACAACACTCAATGATTGGTTCTCCAATCATTGAGTGTTGTTGTCGAAATATTTCTATTCATCAGCTAAAAAGGTTGTTTTTATTTCAACTCTATGCTTACACTGGGTAATATTTTGAAAAAAACATGGGTAGGGTGCTGTTTTTTTTGGTTGATTTGTGCATAAAGTTACTCTTTTTAAGATGTTGTTGGCCTTTAAAAAGGCCGTTTTTTTTCTCTGATCCACTGACAGGGTGGTGAATTACTCAGGCAGTACTTTTCCGTATCGTCCCTGACCACTTGCTATTTTCCCTAGTCTCATCCGTATAGGATGAGGGGTTTGCACAATCTCGTCTCCCGCATCTTCTAATTTCTTCACCTTTATCCTCTGCTGTGTGGTGGCAGCTTTTCGTTTTCGTCCTCCCCGTTTCTTATTTTCTTCTTTGGGTTCCAGCATCTGAAACCCTACAGGGATGGTTATTTTCTCTGGCATGAAATGAAGTGTTGAAAGTGGTGGCTATTTCTGGCTCTTCAATTCATCTAATCTGGCCTAAAAGGGAAAGAATTTTCCCCCGCTCCAGCTCATCTGTTTGCGTGCCTATTCTTTTGTCGGTGGATCGGTAGGAAGGAAATCAAAATATTTCCAATGGCCTGCATCCATTGCCCGCAGATCTTCAAAATTGATGGTGGCGAGTTCAGACATCTTTTTCAGTGAAATGATAAAGTCAAGAGAATTTGCCACTAATTTTTACTATTAGGACTTGTTTTCCCTCCTTTTTATTTGGGGGGAACTTTGGCTTCAAAAAATAACCAATAGTAAAAAACCCGCCTAAAATCATCCAATCTCAAGAGAAGGCGGCAGAATTGCTCATTTTTTCACAATAAACATTTCTGGCGGATATTTTCATTCAGGAAGTTTTAGCTCCAAAAATATCCAATGGTAAAAAAAAAAACGCCTAAAATCAACCAATCCCAAGAGATGGCTGTAGAATTGCTCATTTTTCACAATGAACATTTCTGGCACATTTTCCTTCTGTTGAATTACTATAAATACACCTGGGAAGCTCATAGAGCCACATTTGTGTTATTGTCAGCCATGAAAATCGAATTAAGCATTGAAGTAGAGACAGCAGCACAGGAGAGTGACTGTAGGGAACCGATCATCGATCACACAGTCATTCCCAGGAAAAATCTACAAGAATTGGCGAAGAAAGGTGGTGCAGAGTCGATTTCAAGCCATGGGGTGGATGAAGCTCGGAAAGCACTCAAACTATTTCTTAGAAGGTTGATGACAGAAAGTTTCTGCTATGCCACAGACAGAGTCAGACACCCAAACCACAATATTACAAGAGCCAATGTTCTATGAGCTGCTAGGAAGAGACATGGGATAATCTTGCCAAAATAAACATATATTGTTTATTTTAAAAACATAAAAACGGCCTTTTTAAAGGCCAACAACATCTTAAAAAGAGAAACTTAATGCACACTCAACCAATATAATAGAATACAATTGAATTATTTTTTTTTTTTTAAATTTTTTTTATTTTTTTACTTATTTTTTATTTTTTATTTTTATTTTTATTTTTTATTTTTTATATTTCCCAAAAAATATAAAATAAAAAATAAAAATAAAAAATAAAATAATTTTTTTTATTTTTTATTTTTATTTTTTTATTTTTCTGAATTTTTTTTAAAAAGCAGTTTATATTCTCAATGCCAAAATTCCTCTCTATTATTCTCCCCTTACCTGCACCATTCATGTAATGGTTGGTACAGATAGGGGGTTAATTAATACTGATTGCAAACCCATTCCAATCAAGAGTTTTTTCACCCCTGAGTGTACCATCCATGCAATGGTTGGTACAGCCAAGGGGTATTACAAAAAAAACATTCAAATCATGCAGTGGCGAGCCTCTTTAGCACAGGTGAGTAGTGGGTGGTTCACTTGTGAATTTGTAAACATAGTTTTTTCACCCTTGGCTGTACCAAGGGTGATTAAAAAAACTCTGTCTACAAACCCACTCTATTCATGCACTACTGGCCTTCTGTGGATTGGGTTATTGACTTGTGAAAATTGTAATCAGTGGTATTTTCCCTTGCCTACACCATCCATTCAATGGTTGGTGGAAGGCAGAGGAAAATAACTCTGAAAAGAAAAAAATATCTAAAACACCATTTTCACATTTTAGAATTTTTATTCCATGAAATTTTACATAAGTGTAGTGTCACTTTGAAAATGTTCACATCTTCTTGGCAAATTTTGCCATTCTAGGTTGAATGTCCTTTTTGGCTTTTCGTTTTCTCGACACTTTCATCGGGGGTGGTTCTGTCTCCGGGAATAAATTTTCTTCATCAACTTCCATCTTTGATTCAGTAGGTATGTCCACAATGTACAATAAAGTATCATCATCATCGTTGAATTCCTGTAACACCATCTGCTCAGCTTTTGGATAAAAGGCAAATCCCACAATTGGTAAAACAGGTATATTATTTAGAGGATGCATGGAATTAAACCCGTACCCTCTAGTTGTTGAAGGAGGTGGATGTTCTATCTGTTGCAGAGTCATGTTATTTGCTGTTGATAAATACATTTTCCGCTTCTTACATTCATTTATGTAATGTCCTCGCTCATTGCAAAAAAACACTCTCCTTTATTGGGGCAAGCCCAACTCCAATATCTTTTTCTTGACAAATCGAGCAACTATCTTTTGGTTGTGTCAACTTATATAACCCATTGACAAGTCTTTTCACTTCACCCCATCTGGATGGCTTGTAGTATATGCTTTTAACATCATTTGTCTTGTCCATTCTTGGATCTCTATTCATTTTTTTAAAAAAAGTTTGGAGGAGACTAAAAGCACGTCTTTCAGCCTGGTCAATTCAATCACAAGTGTGTTTCACCCCACTGCCTCCCCTCACTTTTTATACTTTTTTCAATGACCAGAATTTTGTGGGGTTTTTTTTCACTGAAACACAAATTTCTGGTCGTTGAAAAAAGTATAAAAAGTGAGGAGAGGCAGTGGGGTGAAACACACTTGTGATTGAGTGGTCCAGGCTGAAAGACGTGCTTTTCAAAGATGAAGAGGGGATTAGTAGACTACAGCGAATCAGAGGATAGTGACACAGAACCTGTACAGAATTTGTATTCTATTCATCCAGAAAATTTCACTCAAAATCACATGTATGCAAAGTGACTTTGAATCAATTCGATGTCAACAATCCACTTGAGTTTCTAACTGAAATATTTGATTCGTTAGTGAGAGATGTGAAGCGAGAGTGTGGTATACAAGACAGAGATCCTGTGAGGATATCCATCCACCATCCAGGTCTTGAGGTAGGTATTTTTATTCCTTTTACAAAGGCTATGGGGGTAAATGGTAAAACAGTGTTAGATGAAATTGAAAAAGTTATTCAATCAAATGATAAGTTTACTATACACGATGGTCAATTATCTTTAGAAATCACACACACTTCACTGCCACATGGGTCTGGGCGAAATGCACCCATTTCATTTGCATCTGTTGGCAAAATGGTTGGAAATAAGAAAAGTATTGTTGAAATTGAAAACTCCTGTGATTCCATGTGTCTCGCACGCACTGTTGTAGTAGGGAAATGCTATGTTGATAAAGATGAATCAGACCTTTGGCGTAAGAAATGGAAAAACATAAAATATTCTGATAGACCAACACAAGAAAATGAGGCAAAGGCATTAATGGAGAAAGCAGGTGTTGATTATAATAAACCTTGTGGATATGAGGAATATCATAAAATTCAAGAGTTACTCTCACCAGAGTATGTCATCAAAATTCATCCACAATTTGTCAAAGAAAAGTTTTTATACAAACCACCCCAAACTACAAAAGAGAGTAAAGTTATTCATATCTATCACCACGAGAAGCATTTTGACACCATCACAAAAATCGCAGGGTTTTTAGAGTGTGTTTACTATTGTGAATATTGCAATGTAGGCTATAATAACAGAGAACGTCATAGATGTCCGAAAGGCTGTGTTTGCTATTCTCCACTGCCATGTATGCCTGAACATTCTGTTCATTGTTACACTTGTAATAGAGATTTTGTAAGTTCATCTTGTTATAAAAATCACACAACTCTATTACAGAACCAAAAAAAACCATTTGTCAATTAGTGAAGAAATGTCTATCATGTAAAATCCACATATATCCAGGGAGTGGAGAACACATCTGCACTGGCTTCAAGAAATGCAAATATTGCCATCAATTAGTCAAAAGCAAATATTATTGTTTCATTCCAAAATACAAACCACCCAAGAAAGACAAAATGCCGAAAGTACCCTTTGTGTTTTATGATTTTGAAACAACTCAAGACTCAGGTCTCCATACCCCAAATTACTGTGTTGCACACCGTGCATGTGGGGAGTGTATTTGCAAGCCTATAGATCAAGAATGTATTTTCTGTGACAAAGTTGGAAGAAGGGAATATATATTTAAAGGAGAATATACTTTGAGTGATTTTTGCAATTGGCTTTTCTGTAAAGAACATGACGGGGTAACAGCAATTGCTCACAATTCAAGAGGGTTTGATGCACAATTTATCTTAAGACATTTCATTGAAACTGCTACATCAAAACCTGATGTCATCATGAATGAAAACTAAATTATTTCTCTGAAAGCTTGTGGTGTTAGACTCATTGATTCATTGAGTTTCCTTTCTATGAGATTGGCACAATTCCCTAAAACATTTGGTTTAAGTGAACTTGCAAAAGGTTATTTCCCTCATCTTGCAAACTCACAAGCATATCAAAATTACATTGGCCCTTATTTAGATGCAAAATTATACATGCCTGATTCTATGTCCCCTTCAGCCAGAGAAGAATTCATTAAATGGTACAATCAAAAATGTACAAGTAACGCCACTTTCAATTTTGCCCAAGAAATGGACATGTACTGTAAATCTGATGTAGACATCCTCTGTAGAGGGTGTGGGGAGTTCAGAAAACAATTTATTGAATGTGATGGGATAGATCCTTTCAGGGAAGCTGTGACTTTAGCTGATGCTTGTAATAAAGCTTGGCGGAAAAATTCAATGCCAGAAAACACAGTTGCCATCATTTCAGACATAGGATATCCCACTGCTGTTCGATATTCCATGAAAGCCATTAGATTCTTACAGCTACTAGCACAAGAAGAAGGCATACACATTCAACACGCACTAAATGGTGGGGAAACTAGAATTGGAAATTATCATGTAGATGGTTTTCACAAAGAGACAAACACAATCTATGAATTTTATGGATATATGTGGCATGGATGTGAGACTTGCTATCCTGACAGATTCGAGAAAAATCCAATCAATTCACAATTCTATCAATCTCTGTACAACAAAACCCAAAATCGCATAAAACATTTGAAATCATTGGGGTATAATATAAGAGGAATATGGGAACACGAATTTGATCATCTATGCAAAATGGAGCCAGATGTTCAAGCTTCTATAGATACATTTTTTCCACACATGGATCCCATTCAGCCACGTGAGGCATTGTTTGGCGGGAGAACAAATGCCATTAAATTACATTACAAAATTGATGAGAATACAGACACAGATATTAAATACATAGACATTTGTTCACTCTACCCGTATGTCAATAAACACAGAGAATATCCAGTCTCTCATCCAGTTATTCTTACAAAGGAAAATATAGACACTAACAAAATAAGGCAATACAGAGGGCTTATCAAGTGTAAGATTCTACCACCTCAAAATCTTTTTCTGCCAGTTCTCCCCATTCATTGCAACAAGAAAATGGTTTTTACACTTTGCAAAACGTGTGCAGAACATGAAACAGATCACTGCCACACACACCAGAACAACGTGCGATAGTGGGTACATGACATCTCTTGAACTTGCCAAATCACTGGATTTGGGATATACCCTAATTGAGACTTATCAGATTTGGCACTGGGATGAATGGTCTTCAGAGATTTACAAACATTATGTGAACAAATATTTAAAAATGAAACAAGAAGCTAGCAGGTTTCCAGATTGGGTGAAAACAAAAACACATTTAAAAAAGATTATGCACAGATTGAAAACATTTATTTAGAAAATGTTGAAAAAAATCCAGGAAAAAGATCATTTGCCAAAACCATGTTAAATTGTCTCTGGGGAAAGAATGCACAAAACAATGTCAAAAGTAAAACTAAATATTTAAATGAAGCCTCAGAATATTTTGATATAATACAGAGCAAAGACAAAATTGTGAACAATGTGGAATTTTTTGAGCATGATCAATTTGTTTTAGTAAACTATATTGACACTGCAGATGTTTTCCCACCACACAATTCAGCAAATGTCGTGGTAGCATCGTTTGTAACCGCATATGCACGTTTAGAATTGTACAAAGTTTTAGAACAATTAGGAACACAAGTTTTATACTTTGACACAGACAGTTGTATTTACATCCATAATCCCACACTTTGGAACCCAAAAATTGTAAACAGCAGGTTAGGTCAGTGGACAGATGAACATCCAGAGGCAAAAATCACAGAGTTTGTAGGATTAGGGCCAAAGAATTATGGATACAAATACATTAAAGATGGAGAAATACATACCACATGTAAAGTTAAGGGGATCACATTAGATTTCAAAACATCACAAAAAGTTAATTTTGAGAGAATGGTTGAGTGCGCATGAGACAGAGAGAATTACAAAATAAACATTGAATACACACATAAAATTAAACGTAATAAAAACAGACAAGTCACAAGTGAAGCACAAACCAAAACATTCAGATCTGTATACACAAAACGTTTTGTAGTAGATAAATATGATACCCTCCCCTATGGGTTTAAGGTATAAATATTCGTCACAAAAAACTCATTTCAATTTTGAACAGAGAACAGACAAGATGTCTTTACCACTCGAGCCTGCTTTCCATAATTATTTATCAGAGTTAAAAAGACTTGAAAGTTTTCATTGGACTTCCTACCCAGTCTTACAATCGAAAAAAGAAGAATTAGCCAAAGCTGGATTTTTCTGTGTTGGGGGTGGTAAAGTGAAGTGTTTTGTATGTGGACAAGGTTTACATAATTGGGAAGAAAAGGATATTCCTTTACAAGAACATGTCAAGTATTCTCCAAATTATCCTTACATGAAACTTATTAGAGGCTGTCAGTTATATAAACCACCCACATGTATGCAAACACCTCCCGATAAAATATTAGCAGTCATGGATAATGGGTTCACTTTAAAACAAATATTTTCAACAATGAAAAAATATGATAAAACTCTAGATGATTTTCCAGATTCAAATTCATTATTTGCACTCATGATCATAGACAATCAAAGTACATCATCATTTAGTAAAATAATTGGCAATCATGCCACAGTACATTTCAGAAATAAGTTACGTGATTTATTTACTGATGGTCCAGCAAATGATTTTCCTGACTCTTCTGATACACAAAGCAGACAAAAGAATCATCAGTTTGATTTCAACCATGGAACCAGTGAGACACATCTTAGAAAACAAGATCACGTGTAAGGCATTATTATATGCATTTCAAATGATCACTCCTGGTTATCTAACAATAACAAAAGATTTCATTCAAAATCAATTAGAAAAAGATGGAATGTATGGGAAATTTTGTAATGCATTACAAATCATGAATGCTTTTTACAAAGATAATGTAAAAAATATTTGAACAAGAGTTATGTGGGATTTTATTATTTATGATGAACAAATCATGAATTATTTATATAGACAATGTATGCCACAAATAGATCAGAGTTCTTCAGAAACTTTATTTGAATTAAAAGCACCCTTAAAAAGAAAACCCACTCATAGAAATGAAGAAGCTATGGAAATAGAAAGTATATAAGTCAATGTTTTGATATTCCTTTCGGTAGAAAATAAAAATCATGGCAATGAGTGATTGTTTATTGTTTCAACACCCCTGTAATATCTTTATAGCAGGCCCTAGTGGATCGGGGAAGACAGTATTTGTCAAAAAGCTAATTGATATGAAACATGACTTATTTCAATCCCCACCACAAAAAATTGCTTGGTGCTATAAAGAATGGCAAACTACATATGCTTTACTTAAAGAAAGTGAGGATATCAAATTCATAGAAGGTATTCCTGATGATGAATATGAAATTGTCAGTGATGTCACTATTCCACATCTTGTAGTTTTTGATGATATGTTAGGCGATAAAGATGAAAAAAAAATTAAATTATGGTTCACGCGAAAAGGCCATCATCAAAATGCAAGTGTCATATACATCACACAAAATATGTTTCAACAATCTAAATCTAGTCGTACCATAAGTTTGAATGCGCATTATATGATTTTATTTCAAAATACCAGAGATAAAGGACAGACTAAAGCGTTAGCAAATTAAGTTCAATTACCCCATTTAAATGCATCTTATCAAGATGCAACGAGTACTGATCATGGTTATTTATTAATTGATTTTCATCCTAAAACAGCTGACTCTTTGAGATTAAGAACTGATATTTTTCATCCTTGGGTGACACAAAATGAACGGGGTCCCATCATTTACACAAAACTATAAAAGCTACACCCCACAATTTTTTGTATCACTTGGTAAAAAAATTTCTGACGTATACACATCATAATGGCAACTTTTATCCGATCATTAGAACAATTGAGTCAGCAGACAAATCCATTTGCAAGAGAAAAATTACTTAAAAAAGGTTTCAAGAAAATTTTAAAATGGTTTACATTAGCAAGTAAAATCATACTCAATAAAAAAATTAAATTGCCAAAACAAACTTTAACATATATGGATAGGCATAGATAGGATCTACAACAACTTGCAAATCCAAGAGTAGATCTTGCAACCAAACGAAACATTATTTTAAAACCAGGTGGTGGTGGATTTTTTGGTGGTGTTATCATTCGTAATTTAATTCGATGGGATGGTCATAAGACAAGTAAAATTTTTTATTCACCATTTACAAAAAACAAAGGTAAAAAACAAAAATCACATAAAAAGAAAAACAAAGTGTCTAAGAAAAATTACACGAATGCAAATGTCTTAGTCACTTCTCAAAAAGAGACAAAAACAAAATCTGTTTTAGTTAACAAACTTTGAAAACAGAAAAAAGTACCGCCATTAAAGTTAATGCGTGAAACATCTGGTGGATTTAGAGTATCGCATGATCCTATGATGTCTAGACAGAGTATGAGCCATGTACCGCTAAAAGAAAATATTCCAATGACAGCACGATTCACAGCTTTGAATGCACCCAAAACTGTTAAGGGGGTAAGATCTTATTTTCCTTAAAATAAAAACGGATGACACATATGACTACTAAATCATTTTATAAATGCTCTTTGTAGAGGTAAGATGGTAAAACAATCTCGTAAAATTCCGCTAGTCAAAAAATATGGTGGGGTGCTAATGGCACTAAGTCAAACTCCACCAGCATTTCAAAAACAAATTATGAAAAATGCACCTAAAGAATTAATTAATTGCATGGCAGAATGTTGTCATAATCTTTTAAAAGGGAACATACATCTTTCCCCTGCTCAGAAACAAAAATTACACCCGAAACGTAAACAACTAAGATGGCTTGCTAGTAAATCGTTATCACTTAAAAAGAAAAAACAAATTTTAAATCAAAAAGGTGTTTTTTTACCATTAGTTGGGTTACTTGCACCCACTGTAGGACTTGCAACAAATCCTGCAAATAAATTGGTGAATAAAATATGAAGAAAATGGCTATTGTACCTTATCAAATGATGGAAGAAATGCAACAATACAGAAGTGAAAAATCACAGCGTCCAAGATTACCACCTGACCCTCAAATTACTAATACAGCACAGATGCAGAATGAATTATCATCTGTGTTAGAAAATTCAGAATTATCAGAAAGTGAGAGAAAACAAAAATATGGTGAAAATTTACAAAAGTTTCAAATGTCATATAAGACTGCATTACAACCATCATTGATCATGCCTAAGGTAGACCGAAAGTCATTGTTTTTATGAGATCGCATTATAGAAAGTGTTCCTGTCACAATGAGGCATAAAGCAACTTCATTATTATCTGCTTTATCGTCTCACCCACACATGAGTTGGGATGATCAGGGTGTTTTAAGCTATGATGGAGAACCCATAAAAGGTTCAAATATCATTGATTTAGTCAATGATGTTCTCAGACATTGAAAAGACTTTAAAGCAAGAGGCTGGGAAATATTCAATCGTGGATTAAAAGATATAAATATTCCTCAAGATTTTGTTGGAAATCATGAACGTTGGGTGTGGATGAATACAGAAGATGGCATACCCAATGAATATCAAAGTTCTCCTCAAGATAGTTGGTTAGATAGTTCTGTTTTAACATCTCCAAAACGTAAACTTCTTCGAGTAAAGAAAACACCTAGACATAGATTGGCAAAAAATAAAATTTCTAATAAATGGGAGGCCTACTGAATAATTTATTAACCGAAATACATTACAATACGAATCACCCTGCAAGCTATAGTGGTATACATAAATTATACAAAGCAGCCCACAGTAAAGATAAATCTGTTACAGTTGATCAAGTTAAAAAATGGTTGAAAGGAGAGAGGACTTACACTTTACATAAACCCATTCATAAAAAATTTGCAAGACGAAAGACTGTAGTGGGTGGAATTGATCATCAATGGCAAATTGATTTAGCAGATTTACAAAGTTTACAATCTTACAATGACCAATTTCATTATTTAGTTTGTGTCATTGATGTTTTTTCAAAATATGCATGGGTTATACCCATACACAATAAATCAGGACAAACACTAACTAAATCTTTCCCAAGACTTTTGAAAACTTCTGGACGTAAACCATTATCTTTACAATCAGATAAAGGTTCTGAATTTAAAAATAAAGAGGTGCAGAAATTTTTAAAGAAACAAAAAATTCATTTTTTCACAACAGAAAACCCCGAAACAAAAGCTAGTATTGTAGAACGTTTCCAACGCACATTGAAAATCCGAATGTGGAAATATTTTACTCACAAACGTACATTAAGATATATTGATGTATTACAAAATTTAGTTGATGGATACAATCACAGTTTCCATCGTAGTATTCCGAGAACTCCTGCATCTGTGTCAATAGAAAATGAAATAGAAGTAACTCAAAATTTGTATGGTAAAAAAAAAAATCTAAAAAGAAAAAAAAAAATTTAAAGTTGGCGATATAGTACGTATTAACAAAACCAAACGTACATTTGAAAAAGGATTTTTACCAAACTGGACAAAAGAATTATTCAAAATCACTCATATAAAACATACACACCCACCCACTTATAAACTTGAAGATATGGGTGGTGAAAGTATACAGGGAACATTTTACCCACAAGAAATTCAAAATATAAAAGATGATAAAAAATATATCATTGATTCGGTTCTTGCCAGACGTTCGAGACGTATTGGTAAGAAACTCATTAAGGAACTTAAAGTACATTGGGAAGGCTATCCCACAAAATTTGATAGTTGGATAGCAGAAACAGATTTAGTATAAAAAGAATATGTCACTAAATGAAAATACATTGAGTGGTGAAAGTGCAAGTGTTGAAGTACAAAATCAACAACCACAATTTAATTGTTGTGGAAGTCTTGTTGCAAAAAATCAAGTATCTTATTTCACACAAATAATTGTCATTTATGCAATTATAATTACGGCTATCATTCACCTTAGTTTACAATCACCAAACAAAGAATTGTGGTTAGTATTATTAAGTAGTTCTTTAGGATATATTTTTCCAAGCCCAGGTTTAAAATATTTGAAACCACACGAGAAGAAAAATGAATTCGTTTTACGTAACACTACTGAGTGATAGTTCTATGGATATGTTTCCAAATAACACACAATGTTGTTTTCAAACAAAATTATCTAAACCGATTCATATTAATAAAGAACATTGGGAAGTGGGATTAGTTGAAGTAATTTTACCATCTGAGGCAAGAAATATAACAGATGATGAAACAAATTTTAAAATCATTTGTAACAGATCCAAAAATATCAGCATGCATTAATAATATTAATAAATCGTTTTTCAAACATACAGTACGTAAGGGTGTTGCTGCTGTTGAGCTAAGTATTTTGCCGGGGGCATATGCCAATGGTGGACATGTTGTAGAAGCAATAGAATCAGAAATTCAAGACAAACTGGGTGATATTTTTAAAGAATTTAGTGTGTCATTTCATCTTGGTTATTCATCTCGAAATTCACATGTAAAAATTTCAGATAATAGTATTGGAACAGTTGGGATTGAATTATTACAAAGTTTGTCAGAAAAATTAGGGTGTAAAGATATTTTTCCAGTAATTTTTCCTAACACGGGAAAGAATGCTTTTAAATATAATGTGGATTTAAATATGGATTTTAATCAACTCTTTATTTATTCTGATATTGCAGATTATACATTTCTTGGTGATATAGAAGCGCCTATTTTACGTGTGATACCCTTTGAAACACGTGACGAATCTCTGCACACTCATAAAGAATTTGATAATGTACATTATGTACCAGTATCAAAATCTTCTTTTGATCATATCACTATAAATATAATTGGGAATACTGGTAAAAACATTCAGTTTTCAAGTGGTAAGAGTGTTGTCAAGTTGCATTTTAGACAGAGACATCAACTCAATTTATAAAATATGCCTCCAGTATATTGAGGTGTGGCACGGCAATACGGGTATGGATTAGGGTCTATTTTTCGCTCAGCAATAAGATCAGCTGTACCATTAATAAAACCAATTGCAATAAATGCATTTTGAAGTTTAAAAAAAGAAGGATTAAAACATGGTTTAGAAATAGCAAATGAATTGCTGAGCAATCGTAAACCATCTAAAGAAGTAATGCTCACTCATGCAAAAGATCTTATGACATCTGTGGGGAAAGCTGCATTGGGAATAAAAAGACAGAAACGAGAACCAAAACATCACTCTGCTGTTCGTTCTCAAAGAGGGAAGACACATAAAAGGCAATCTTATTCAAAACGAAATTCAAGGCCACTTGATATATTCGATTAAATCATGATGTTACATGGATCTTGCAAAGATTTTTGTAGTGGATTTGATCCAGGTAATGTATCACCAACATCAAGTGGTGTCGAAAATATTGGTGAGATTGAGCAATTTCCCATTGCATCTTTAAACAGTTCTTCACCGATAGAATTTTTAATCCCCAGACAAACAACCAAGTGGTTAGATCTTGCAGCATCTACACTTGGGGTTCAGTTCAAAATTACAAAGCAAGATGGGAGTGAAATGGAAGATGATACAAATATTACTCCCATCAATAATTTCTTTCACAGCATGTTCAGTAAAATTGATGTGACACTGAACGGTAATTTGATAACCACCAATACAGACATGAATCCTTATCGAGCATTTTTAGAAAATCTGTTAAGCTATTCAAAAGATGTGAAAAAAACACATCTAGCTGTTAGTGAGATGTGGTATATAGATACCCTTGGTCAACATACTGCAATTGCTAAAGATTCCGCAAACAAAGGTTTGATTGAACGTCACAAATTAATTGCAAACAGTAAATCTGTACAACTAAGAGGAAAATTGCATTTAGATCTGTTTGTGCAAGAGAAATATTTACCAAATGGTGAAGAAATGAGAGTTAAAATTCATTGTGCTCCGACTAAATTTTGTCTGATTGGTGGTGTAGATGGAAAAATAGAAATTCAAAAAGCCATATTCAGAATACCGGCCTTGGATTTAATTCCTAAATTTGCAAATGATCTGAATGCACAAATAGATCGAACAAATTATAAAATCCCCATTAGACGTACTGAAATTAAAACATTTACCATTGGAAACAGTCTTCGATCAAAAATAGAAGACCATCTGTTTCATAAACAGATGCCAAAACGAATAATTCTTGGCTTAGTTTTGAATAAAGATTTAAATGGAGATATTGGTACATCTCCATTTAATTTTCAACATTTCAATTTGAACAAGTTGGAAATCACAGTGGATGGACATTCCATTAAATCACGTCCCTTTGAACCAAATTTCGAAGGTGGACTTTATCTAAATTCATATTTATCATTGTTTGAAGCAATGGGGTATTTTGGACAAAATGAAACATTTAATATATCAATGAAGGATTATGCAAAAGGATATACCCTCTGGGGAATTGATTTGACACCTGATCAATCAAGCAGTGGACCATTAGCTCACCCTATAAAGTCTGGCAACCTTCGAATAGATCTTCAGTTTGCTGAAGCTCTGGCACAGGTGATCAACGTTGTTGTATATGCAGAATTTGATAGTGAAATCAATAAGTTCAGAGAAGTGATATTTGACTATTAACAATGAGTAAATGTGAACATTGCAAGATGCACAGAGAAATGAGAAGAAGAATACAAATAATGAGGCGAGTGAAGACAAAAAATGAAAAACTGTTCCTTAGATTATTTAAAGAAATTGTTGTAAATGAAGTGACACCTTTGATAAAAGAAGAAGTGAATAAACTGTGTTATGGATGTCAAGGAATACCTGGAGCAAAACATGACTTTTGTATAAGAAAGGATGTAAGAATATGGACTGAAATGTATTTGAAAGACTGTATGGAAAAAGTGTGTATATCAAGTGTACTATATAAACTGCTCGAACAAGCAAAAAAATGGAACACTGAAGGATGTTTTACATATATGAATGTGAACTTTAAAATTAACACGCAAGAAGACATTCAAAATTGGGCAGATTTAGTAGAAAATGAGTGGGGATATTACACACCACTTGTTAAAGAAGAAGAAGAAGTTGATTAAAAAAAAGTACAACAGCCCTTTTTAGGGGTAAGAAGAGATGGACACCACTCAACTACAATATGTTCTTGATAATTCTCCAAGGTTATCATCATTGAATGGAAAAGTGTGTTCAAGAGACTTATTACCAAAACAAAAGCATAAACACAGAAAAGCTTATATTGTGAACACAGATCCATCAAAAGAACCAGGAGAACATTGGGTGGTGATATATTTCAAAGACAATCATTCACCCATCTACTTTGATTCTTATGGCTTACCACCATTACATAAAGACATATACAATTTCATAGGGAAAAACACAGATTTGTGGACTATAAACACAATGAGGGTACAAAGTGCTCGTACTGTGGTGTGTGGTATGTACTGTATATTTGTTTTAGATCATCTTGTAAGAGGATATGATTTGAAGACAGTTCTTACTATCAAATTCGATCCAAGAAATTTCCAACAGAATGACAGAGAAGTCCGTCGATGGTTTGCACAAACTTATAGACATTATTTTATGTAATCATTATCGGGTGTCAAAACAACCCACAGAGTTTTTTATAAAAACATTTTTTCTATTGTATAAATTTATTATGTATCACAGATAGGATATTTTAGCATTTTTCCAAAAATCTTAAGCGATAATGCTTTATTTCAAGACACAATTCTGGCTACACATATTTTCTCAGCAAAATGGAATCTTGAAATAAAGTGGTATCACACAAAAAAATCTCGATGTAAAAAGGTTTTGTATAGATAGACAAACTCAGATCTCGGTGTATATATGCTTCTCACTTCATATATTAAACATTGGTGCCTAAATTAATTCTTATTGTCTGTTTAAAATGTAGCAGTCCCCACTAGCTCTCCATAGCAGTAAAAAAAGAGAAGCGATACTTCTCTTTTTTCACCATTCTATCTCATAAGTGAAAAAGAGTTAAGAGATACTTCTCTTTTCCACTGTGGGTAAGAGACTGCATGTTTAACAACCAATCCCTCCATTCAGTAAAGTGTTTTGCGGTTTAAAGTATGGAGAGATTGATTAATAAACATATATTTTGCCAGTATAAAGTAATTAGAACTCTACCCCATAGCTGGCACTATACGCCAATGCATTTAACACTGAATTCCCCATACCCCAATGCTGGCACTATAGGCCAAAAAAAATAAAAAATCTTTTTCCTGCCTCCAATGTTGGCACTATAGGCCACAAAACTGTCACTATATGCCAAAATCCCTATGGAGAATCCTATGTTAATTTTTGGCCTATAGTACCAGCATTGGGGTATGGGGAATTCAGTGTTAAATGCATTGGCCTATAGTGCCAGCCTTCACTACTACTGTGTATGTATTCCAATCGTTGTTTGTAGAAATTTACCCCAGTGATAAAAAGTCAACAATTATTGGCATTATATACAGACCCAACACTGCACCCAAGGCTAATCTTGACAGTTTTATTTCTACCTTAAATGACATTTTCGTAGGCATAAATAGCAGAAGAGCTCATATAATGGGTGACTTTAACATCGATCTCTTAAAATTCTCTGAACATATCAAAACAACCGATTATATTGATATGGTTTTCAGTCACGGATATATTCCTTTAATCACAAAACCAACACGTGTTACTGAATATTCGGCAACCCTTATAGACCACATTTACTCCAATAGTTACTCCAGTGGTGGTAAATGTGGTATCATAATTACTGTGGTTTCAGATCATTTCGGAACTTTTTATACTGAGGAAGCAACAACGTTGACTCAAAAGGTATCCCCAAAACCCAAACGCTCATTTACGAAAAAAAAGTTTCTTCTTTCAAAAACAAATTACGTGATATGAACTTTAGCTCAGTAATTGAATCTACATGTCCTAATGAATCTTTCAACATATCCTTAAATATGTTCATGGAAAATTGTGAAACTTCATTTCCTATAGAAAATAACAATGTACCCAAAACGTATGTTAAAAAGCAGCCATGGATGACTAGCGGTATCCTAAAATCTTCTATAAACAAGAACAAACTACATGTAAATAAACTAAAGCACCCAACAAACACTAACATCGATAACTACAAGCAATACTGCAGAGTATACAACGCAGTTAAAAAACACGCAAAAGCCCAATACTATACAGATATCTTGAACGAAAATAAGTACAATTTAAAAAAAAGTTGGCAAATCCTTCGTTGTGCCCTCAACAAATCTGTCTGCAAAGAACAATTGCCAACTGAATTCCTTATTGATGGTAGAAAAATCTCTGAACCTGACTCAATTGCCAATCATTTTAATATTTTTTTCACAACAATGGGACAAAAAATAAACGATAACATCTCTCCCACTAACATAGAATTCGACACTTATATTCGACATAACTCAAGCGATAACTTCTTTATCACACCTACCACTAAAGAAGAAATTATCGCCATTACAAATAATCTAAAAGGAAAACAAAGCACAGACTGCAACAGCATTTCTACAAAAACACTAAAAGAAACTATTAATGAAATCGCGGAACCCTTGACCCACGTCTTCAACTTATCATTCACGCGAGGTCTCTTCCCCAATAAAATGAAAATGGCAAAAGTTATACCTATCTTTAAATCTGGAGACCCATGTTCATTAAAAAACTATAGACCAATAAGTATATTGCCAGCGTTTTCTAAAATATTTTAAAAATTAATGTATAGACGACTTTATTCTTATCTATCAACATTCGAAATCTTATATGAACACCAATATGGCTTCAGACCCAAACACTCAACCTCCCACCCAATGTTGCATTTCCTACACGAAGTAGCTGACAGTAATGACCTATCTCCAAATCATAACACTATCGCACTTTTTCTAGATTTCTCAAAGGCCTTTGATACCATTAACCACAGTATTCTTTTGAAAAATCTCGAAGCATATGGTATCAGAGGTATAACTAATGATTGGTTTCGAAGTTATCTTCGTGATCGTAGGCAGTTCGTTCAATATAAAGATTCATCCTCAGATAATGAAGTACTTACTTGTGGAGTGCCTCAGGGATCGGTTTTAGAGCCCATACTCTTTTTGATCTATATTAATGATATTAGAAATTCAACCTCCTCGAATGTTCTGTCATTTGCAGACGACACGACTATGTACAAATCCGACGGAAACATTGACACGTTATTTAACACTCTAAATGTCGAAATTTCAAAAGTAAGTGAGTGGTGCAAGGCAAATAAATTATCCCCAAATGCCCAAAAAACCAAGTACATAATCATTCACCCACCTCATACAAAGTATTCCAAACCCAGCGTCGCCTTCTCCTTAATAACTCAGAATTAACCCAGATATCAAATAGATCGGACACGAAGACAATAAAATTCTTAGGAGTATGTTTTGATGAAAATATCAAATTCGATAGCCATGTTTCATATATAGCATCGAAGATTTCCAGAGCGATATACACAATAAATAGGGCAAAAAGAATTCTCCCTCATCAAGCCCTTAAAACACTCTACTTCACTTTGGTTCAGAGTCACTTGCTGTATGCAATTCAAGTCTGGGGTCATGCAACAGCCACAAAAAAGCTCTTTACATTACAAAAGAGAGCTCTGCGTGTAATAAATATAAAAAAATACAAATCCCACACGAACCCCTTATTCCTCAAAGATGAAATTATCAAGTTTGATGATCTTTACAGGCTACACACTTTGCTGTTCATTCGTGATTGGCACTCTGGAAACTTGCCAAAAAGTTTTGAAAATTTCCTCCAAATCTATAATCACCCAACCGGAATGCTAACCAGACATAGTGGACAATTAAAGAGAAATACACCTCGAACATGCTTCTCTGCAAATTTACCAAAACACTCATTCCCTAAACTATGGAATGACCTAAGCAATGACATTCAATCTGAACCGAGTCGCTCTATATTCAAACGCTCCATAATGTTACACACCTGGGAACTTATAATGCACCCCCGACATGTTTCAATCCACAGTGTCCTGATTGTAACACTAGAGTCGGTGATCTCTTGCTTGACTAGGCCATTACTAACAACAGCTCAAACATAGTAAGATAAGAACACGTTGTAGACCGCCTTTAAGGCGTGACCAGATCTGTAATGCTTTCCTTGTCTGAATCCCCCCCCCCCCCAAACATTTAATAAAGAATACCGGTCTTTGTTATGTATTGCATCTTTTGAAAAGAAATTGAAACTTATTTCCCACCTGTACTGCCCCATCCTCGCACTTCCAAATAGGAGATGGCAGGAAGACAGCCATTGGGCTATGCCGTCTCCTTTCAATATGCATGTTTTTTTACAACTTGTCATTGTTCTAGTAACACAATATTTTTTTTTTTTTTTTTTTTGAAAACATCTAAATACATTTTTATTTGTAACTACACTATATGTACATGTATATTGTGAATAAAATATTGTATTGTATTGTATTGTATTGTATTGAAAAAACCTTCAAAAATCTTCTTTCAAAGTACTGCTTCAAATGCTTTTTGTTGTCTGTACAGTACACTGAGGGTGGATTATGACTAAATCACCTGACACCTATGTTAAAGTTCTTAATTTCTGAGAAAGGGCAATAAAAACCCCTAGGAAATTTCTGTTGATAGACCACCAGACTAAATAGGTGGTCCATCAATAGATAATTTTTCAGTGATTTCTCAAAAAATAATGTTATGGTGGATGGAAATGACATCTGCTGGGTGATTTGGTCATAATCCGCAGTCCATGTGTTACGTTGTGAAAACGTACATATAATTAAAATTAATTAATTACTTTTCAAAAAGTAAATGTAATTAATTACTTTTAAAATCCAAGTAATTGTAATTGTAATTGCATTTTCCTCAAGTAATTGTAAGAAACTACTTTGCATTTAATTGACCCCAGCCCTGCTTGTCATCATTTTTAAATATATCAATATTTGAAAATGTACGTGTATTTTCACTTTTATTGAAGTGCAGCCTCCTGCCATTGACCATGACAATGTTTTTACATTATTGTTGGCTGTCTGTGCAGGTAGCCAACAATAAACTGTAAACATTGTCAAAATAACTGCGGCCCCTCGATGGGTTAACACAGTTCTTGAAGTTGTTCCATCATTAACAAATCTCCCGACTGACTTCTTCATTGTTGAAAAACATCGGCTTTAGAAAAATGCCTCAAAATTTTCTTTTACACGGAAGGTATGAGCAAAAAATTAATTAATAAACAGAATAATAATATTTGGGAAACAAATTCGGCATTTTCGAAATGGTGTAGGTATATTGACTAACATAAGTATTTGGTTTAAACAATATTTTATTCTTTAAAAATGTCATATGTAACAAAATGTTTACAAAAAGTAACGAAGTAGGATGAGATAGCTTATATAACATTTGTTCAACAATGTAGAGTAACAGAATAATAGACAGATTTGACAAAAAGCTTATGTGCGTCATCTCCCTAACTTATGTGCGGCATCTCCCTCAAAACATAAGTATTTATAAAGTGGCAAAAAAATAAATTGACTCATTGGGAACGGTATGTCTAAACATCGCATGTCAGCACAGGTCACTGCAGATCGCCGCAGATCCCCTAATAAAAACCTTATTTCCACTCAAGTAGGTTGACTTACCAAACTGTTCAGGGAGAGTTGATTATCATCAAACACTCAACCAATAACTACCAGTCCCCATGATGTGGCGCCAAAAAGCAAACCGAGCCAAATTTCAGGCAGTGGGCCTCAAGGTTTCACCCAGAGACTCACTGACTGAAACTGCAAGACCTTATGCTGTCATGTAAACATGTAAAGTTTCTACTACATAGGTATTCTGATAATAATCCGCTCTCTACGTTGTATCAATTTTTATTATTTATGCATGCACGCTTTGTTTTTGTTTTCATGCATATTTTTCGTAGTTCTTCCATATAATTCCCCCTGGTTACTATTTGCCAAAGACCCGCCCCCCCCCCCCCCCACCCACCCACCACAACGTAGACGATTTCCCACAGATATCCCCACTCTAAATTCTCATTCAAAATCTCCCAGCATTCACACACATTATAGGCCTACTGTTTTTTTTCGTAACGCTCATTATTTTCTCATTTTCCTTAAAACATTTATCCTTCCATCCATGCCATCTCGCGTCAAGCGTCAAGAAAAAAAAATGAGAGTGTATGTATTTGGGGGGGGGGGCAGAAATTGGGGAGAGAGTCTCCACGCCCACCAGTTGCATGGCCAGCCGAAAGCAAGTAGGGAGCTAACTCACTCACATACATGGACGTAGCTAGAGCCATTTTAGTGGGGCGGGGGGGGGGGAGGGGGTGATGAAAAGTTTCCTTCACTTTCCAGGTTTTGGCATCCCCGGGATCCCCCTCCCCACCACCTCACAGATGTAAGCCCTGCCACAATGATAAGGGTTTCCACCAGAGGGAGTGAATAGGTCGGTTGTGTGCAGCCAAGGGGTAATTGCTACCACGGACCAACCCTGGTTCCGCCAATGTGAGAGGAATTTTGGATCCCAACGTCAAAAGCACCCACTTCCTTACATCTGAGCTGATATTTTGAGGTTTTTCATAGAGATACAAATCTACAACCTAAGCCCTGGACCGAAACCCCTACAATTTTGCATACCAATTTCCATTGAATGCAAGGCGAGATTACCGGCCTTTTGGATTGTTTTCCCCTTCCATCCCCAGGAGATGGCCCTAGGTCACAGTCTTACAGAGACTAGGAATGATCAACAGGGGAGGACTACTTTTGGGGGAATGACTAGTTTGGGGGGAAATAACTACCTTGGGGGTGACTACTTTGGTGGGAGGGGGAAATGACCAATTGGGGAAGGGGCGGGGGAAATTGTTAGGGGGTGGGGAGTGTCTTGCACCGCCCGTTGCAATGTCTATATTGAAATAGACATTACTACGCTCGCCTTATTGTTCCATTGATAAAAATTACGAAAAGAGATGGCATCCTGCGTTTTCGCCACCGAGCCATTTCGCCCCAAAGAGGGGGACACACTAAAAAGTGTAGTCAGAAATTAAATTATCGTTTTCTCATTTATTTGTTCGTTGTTTTCTGTGAAATTTGGAAGGTATATTCAGTGGATGATGCGAAATATATAACCCAAAGGAGAATAATATAATATAATAATTTAATTCCCAACTACACTATTCCTCCGACACGGAGACGGTCTACACTTTTTAGTGTGTCCCCTCTTTGGGGCGAAATGGCTCGGTTGCGAAAACACTGGTTACCATCTCTTTTCGTAATCTTTATTAATGGAGTCGGGCCATTTCGCACCAAAGAATTTTCGCCCGATAAGTTATTTATATTAAAAATATCTCGATTTTTTCGTTCACATTCTTAATATTATACTATTCATTTTTTTTTTTTCAATACTTAATCTTTATAAAAACATACGTTCCATCGGAGATTTCGTCATCTCAGCGAGCTATTTCACCCCTGAGCCATTTCAACGCTAAATTGTCGAGGTCCTGTGGTGACTGATCAATGAGGAGGCGAGATGTAAGCATTCGTCACAATGAACGGCAAAAGTTCGGTGAACTGTCCAATTTTTTTTTCGGGCGAAGCGTACTATTGACAAGAACTTCAGTACCCACTGGAAGTTTACAATACTTACACGAGATTTCGGTCCAAGTTTTAAAACCTCTGTCCCGTTCTTGTTGGTAAACATACTGTAATTAGTTATGAGTAAAAACAGCGTTCTGTCAATTTGCTGTACATCTGTTCATTGTTCTCTATTTTTAATTCATATAACACGCCTCCTTTACTAATGACATTGCATACAGATGCATAGGCTGTTTTTTTTCAAGTCGTTTAACGTATACACTGATGTGGGCGTCATGTCTGTCTCCCGTCTTCTCATCGACTAGAAACTGATTAAACACCACTGCCCAAATCTCGTTGATTATGTTAATTAGACAGCTAACTTCACATAGTTTCGTACTCGTCATCGGGTGCAAAATTAAAATATACAGTATAATAAACCCTGTATTTTGGACTTAGATTATCTATATATTTCAGCATTCCCCACATATAAAGGTCTTTTTTTTTATTTCACTGAAAAAATACTCATTTTTTTAGCTCATCGAACTTTCAAAAATATCGCTCTTATTTTCGTAAATATAGTCATTCACCATCCAGATTACAAAGTTTAGTCACGTGATATATTACTTATGTTTTGTTTTTCCGTTTTCGTTAATGATATGCGTACCCCATTGTTATATAAAAAAAAAACCCACATATATTTTACGCACATGTCTTCACTGTTGATAGTCACGTGATATATTACTCTATGTTTTGTTTTACCGTTTCCGTTAATGATATGCATACCCCACTGTTATATAAAAAAAAATCCCCACATATATTTTACGCACAGGTCTTCACTGTTGGTTGACAGAAAATTCGCGGTTTTATTTTCGGAAAGATATTCATTTACCAACCACATCACAAAGTTTAGGCACGTGATATTTCACTAGATGTTAGGTCTTTTGCGTTTCGATTAATGATATGCATACCCCCTTTGTTATCAAATGAAGTATTCAGTGTTGATTGACAGGCAATTATCAGAAAAAGACACATGCAGATTAACCGAATTTCCTTTCTTGATAATAACGAAAATAAAAAAGAAAGTTCATATAAATAATAATGGAATGTGGCAACATGTAAGAAATATTTTATAAATAATAAGAGGTAAAAAGTCCTAAGTGACATTTAATTTATTCCTTCAAATATCTGTAAATACAATATATACAGATTTGCAGAAATAATCCTTGTCAGGTGACCGTCACATCGCGAGCCACGTTGCTCCTAATTATGATTATTCTTGTTATTACTCCATAATATACATGTACCATGAAACCCACTTGCACCTACCCCACAGTCTCTCATACACTGTTCATCCCTAAAGTGGGGTCCTTTGCTATGTCCTATTAAAGGAAAGAGCTTGGATTTCTAGCTTCGAATTTCGGTAAAATATCGTACATAACCATGTGAGTCACAATTTTTAGATGCAGCGGAAAGGTTTTGCCTGCGAATTTATTCCACAGACACGATCGAGGCACGTGGCGCCGAGGTGTGCCTTTCAGGGCCAACTGCCATTCCAACATTGTACTTGAGGAACATTTTAATTAAGGAAAAAGTCGGTTCCTTGTTAGGTTCATCCGGCTGAATTTGGCCGAACCGTTCCTTTTGGAATGAGCTGGAAAAAAACCCTTCTGTCCGTAGTCATCAGAAACATATTTCTGGTTAGACGGTATTTATTTATTGGGTAAAAAAAGACGCTTTAACAGCAAAGGGCAAATCATGCCGGTGACAGTTTTACGGGTAGAGGAATCCGGAGTACCCGAAGAGAACCAGCGAGCACCGACGAGCAAGTATCAGCTCTTCAACATCGTAACTCTGAACTCAGCACCGCGACACTGGCAAATAGATTGGTTGAAAACATGCACACCATCGACGAATAAATCACCAAGATAGGTTTATATAGTATTTTAGATTATATGCCAGAAAAGACCAAGTGATTACATATTTCAAGATGTTTTACTTGGGCCAGACCTATCCATACTGAATTAACCGTAATAATTTTCCTTTAGCCGAAATATTGTTCTGGCATGCACTCCGCTGAAATAAAAAAAGAAAGGATTGCCCCATTAATTCCCGAAAAAAAATTCTTCACAGTCAATATCAAATATTTACTACACTCCCTTCATTGTACCATTAATAAAGACTACGAAAGGAAGAGATATCCAGACACGATTAAAATGTAAGCATTCGTCATAATAAATAGAAGTGCTACGAAACAGAAAGTTTAATCTTTGTATTATTATTTATTTATTTAATGATGTTTAAGGTCACATATTTATGCACAATGGCTAATCATGACCGTGACAGTTTTACGGGTGGAGGAAGCCGGAGTACCCGGAGAGAACCACCGAGCAACGACGAGCAGCTGCCAGCTCCCCAACATCGTAACTCCGCACTGCAGCACAGGCAGGGTTAGATTGGTTGAAGACATGCGTACCATCGACGTGCAGTACGCCTTAGTACACGGCGTCATCGTGCCCCCACGCGGGCAATGGAGATGAAGTGTCTTGCCCAAGGACACAACGCGGTTGCCGCAGGTGGGATTCGAACCGAGGACCTCTCGGCTTGCAGCCTGCACCTCTACCTACTGAGCCACCGTGCTCCCAATCTTTGTATTAAGGGGCTATATAAGTAATGGAATTTTGTTTATTTTGAAATTCTCACCTCTCATGTTCCTTAAATTCAGATTAAATATACACAAATTATACATCAAAATGAAGGTTGGATTGTATAGAACATGAAAAACATATGTAATCAACACATAGAGTTGACAGCAGGCACCACTGGTTCCTGGAAGTCTGCTATCGTATTTGCTCCAGAACTGACAATAAAATAATATTTCGCAAGAACAACTCGTGGCCGAATGTGCTTCAGATGTTCAATAACAAAGCTAGGCATTCAAATCGCTTTCGAGTGCAGCGATAGGACTGCATTTTGGAAAAGGACAACACTGTCTGCATCTTGTATTGAAGTTGGATTCCATGCTCGACAGACATGCGCAAATCATTCGATACCACGAATTTCCATCGAAAAACAAAATCGTAATTCTAAGAAATTTCAACAGGTATCATGATACCTTGCATTGAATATGGCAACTGTGCAATCTCTATCTAATAACAGTTTACTGTATGAAGGCGATCTTTTCATTATATGATTTTAGACGGCGTTGTTTTTACATGCCTTTTCCGTCCGATGACGTCGACCGGAAATCGAAAGTATATTGAAACGTAAACAAAAGCAAAGGCTTTGGAATTTACCCCCATGCAGCTCTGTTGCCGTGTTTTAAAGAATTTTGCTCCCCTAGCTTTGTTCTTGGTTATGTAAAGCACATTTGGCCACAAGTTGTTTTTGTGAAATATTATTAAATTATCAGTTCTGGTGCGAATACGGCAGCAGACTTCCAGGAACCAGTGGTGACTACAGTGGACTCTATGAGTTGATTACACATGTGTTTCGTGTTCTATACATCTCATTCTTCATTTTGATGTACGTTTTGTGTATATTTAATTTGAATTGAAGGAATATCAGAGGTGAGTATTTTCAAAATAAACAAAATTTCATTACTTATATAGGCCCTTAATGCCTGTAAAATTACAATGCAGCGGGTAACTGGTCGTCTTGCTATTATTAAAGGGTCGTCCAACGTAACTTTGGACACTTTTTGGAGAATTTTCACAATGCCCTAAATACGAATTAAAGCGGTGAATAACGACATATTATGTACCAAAATAATGACAAAAGTATACAAAACCCGAATTTATCAACTTTTTCAAAAATATGTTTTATTTTTTGGGCTTTTGATGACTAGGAAATTGCCAGCCGCATACGTAACAGTCAGGATTAACAAGGAATAGATCGGTAATTCGAATGTCCGAGTTGTAAATAAAAGACTCCACACTCCATACTCAATCATTTCATCACCAACGCAACTTGGTGATAACACTCAGGGGAAAATGGATGACCACAAACGCTTGATTCTTTTCGGGCAACACGTTTGTTGTTGACAATGTTGTGATCACGTGGGTTTGGAGGCAAGGTTGTGAAATGATTTGATTTCCCACGATCTGAATTCTTAAAAATTTCGCTGCTGTTTTTGAATCTGGCGATGTACATTGTAATGGGCAACTCATGACACATTCATAAGAAATTATTCAACTGACAATGTGATAATTGCGAGATACAGCCCATAGCAGCGTTGTGGAGATCAAAATCTGCACAATGTAACGCAAGTGTCAGCAAGGGATTAATACGCCACCGATTCGAACTACTATTATTTGGTTGGTGACGATGATCAAAACGCAAAGATAGAAAATTATATTTGTAAACAAAAATATATTCACATCAACATACATTACAGTCCTCACAATTGTATATTTACGACAAAATCATTTTACTGTCGCCGAACTCCATTAGTGACGTAAAGAAGTCTGCTACGAAAAAAGAAGACCAATGTCAAAAGAATTATCAGAAAGGTTTCTTCCTGTTCACCGAATATGCTGACATGTCATACTGTAAGAATCCTAAATTTCCATAAAGTATTTTTGTACTTCATGAGACCTTAACGGGTTATACGATATTCTTTTATTATTGAAGGGTTAACTGCTGTGTCGACTGTCAGTTTGTGTTTGAGTGAATTCAGCTAATAACTGTGTGCACTCAAGTATAAATTGCGGTCGACAGAGACGTTTCATTACGAATTGCACGAGATTCTTGAGAGAAATTTTTTCGATAAAATTGATTGTCGTGCTGACAATCATTGTTGTGTGATAGGATTCTCGACGGGGTTGGTGTACATTATTTCTCTTCTATTATATTACCTTACAGTTTTCGATCCTAGGAAGAAATAGGCAAGGTTTACACTCCCTTGAGACTCGGCCATCCAGTATGGAATTATTATTTTTGTTTGAAATTATTACTAGTTGAAATTTTATCGCAGTTGGGGCGTTGAGTTAAGTTATTCTCGACGTCGGTGTAGAGCTCGCCCCCCCCCCCCCCCCCTTCCGTGCCTCGGAAACTTGAGTCGCAATGAACCACCGGAGAATGTGAAATGTTAAGAATTCAACAGCAGACTAAATTTGCTGGAGTACATTTTTGTAGAATGAATACGCGAATAGCGGGTGAGAATTATTTTGAGCTTTTCTGGGTTAAGTTGTATAGATCCACCTTCTTTAGTAATGGTGGGGAATAATTTATAATAAATATCAGGAACTTACATATTATAGGTTCGTTTGTCTGAAGAGATTGGCTGGCGAAACTTTAGTTTCTGCCCATTCGTGATGAGCGGGTTTCAATTATAAATAAATAAGCATGCATGCTATGATGAGAAAGTTATTTGATATAACAAGTTTTGGCTGGTTTGGTTTTGAGTCTGCGGGTAATTTTAGCGTTTAAGATTGAACGCTAGTAGTGAGGCGTGGAATTTGTAAATTCTCACACTTTCAGTGTGTGTTCCGCTTTCCTTCACAGTGGGGTAAGCGATAGTTTAGTGCAAGTTGCCGGTGAACAATTTTCATTGCTGTTTGACAGAGACGTCGAAGCGTGACAGTGTAGTTTCACACTCCTCTTTCGATTTTGGGACAGAGGTGACTGAAACTATATTTGATACTTTAATAGAATTTGACTTTGTTGGTAAAGCGTTCGTGACGCTCGATTTCTTTGAGACCACTTGCGTTGGTTAGTTATTCCGATAGCGATTTATATATATATATGGTGCTCATCGTGGACTATGCAGCTTAGGGATCGACAGATGACTGTGCACCATAGTCCTCGCTGAGAACTTCTGTTTTAGATCTCGCAAATTGATAACCTTGTGGGCCTGGTGTTTCATAGAGCGCAGCGTTTGTACTTTGGTATGATGGAATGTTTTACTGAATAGTTTTTAATGCATAAACAAATATGAATATTCATAAGTCAAAATATAAAGTAATAAAACCAATAGAAAGAAACAAGAATAAATAAATATATGAAAAGTAAATTTCGGGAATAATAAAAAAAAAATATAAATAAAAGAATTAATATATTCATTTACCCTAGAGTTGTTTTTTTCTTTATGTATAGTATTTCCTTTTGTACCTGCCCGACTATTTAATCTCAATGGGTTTGTGAGATTGGGTTCTTACCTTGGATCTACCGGTTCCCTTACCTCCTGTCCCAGAAAGGGGCCCTGCCCGTACGTATTTTTATTGGGATCGCGGGATTAGCCCTTGTTTTTGATATACCAGTTCTTTTGCCGCCTGTCATAGAAAAAGGCCTGTGAATTTACCCGAAATTGTTAACTGAGTGAATTGATTATTTCCTGATCCTCATTATGTGCCGTAACTGTCGGATCGGACTCAGCCTGAGTGGGTTGAGTCGGATTCGATAGTTGCGTCGCTTCGAGCTGGTCAGGACGGGGAGTCTAGCACGATTCGCTACAGTACCATCGTATATTTAAATATGTCACTCGCACAACCACAGTGTGTATAAGACGGATCAAGTCGATTTTGAGCGCCGTTAGCAACAGAAGGTTGCAAAAATCTATGTGTGTTGACACTGTATGGACAGAAATAGAAAAAATCCGCTAGGCGGACTAAAATTCCACATGAAAATGTTGAATTACCGAAATGAGACCACAACATGTCATAAGTGTTCAGATAAATGAATATAATAACCAACACAATTCCGATATTGTTCAGGCCTGTAACCCTTCGCCTAAAAAAATAGTATTGGTAAGCAGATCAGTTATTAATCTTCTTAAATCTCATGACAAAACAACAGTCAAGTCTCCCCAAACAGCAACTATGGAAGGCCTATAGTTCCAAAACAAATGAAACATACCAAATCATGTACATAAATGAATGGGAAGCCAGGATTTCTAATGAAGTGTAGCCGATTGGTGAAAGTATTCTGTATGCAGGACAGGTCATTTTTTGTTGTTTTGGCCACACTTGAACATTCAAATGACACTTGGCAGCTGTCATTGCTCATGCAACCCCAGAAATGGACACATATGACACTAAATGAGGAAGTTTGGTAGTTCACCCTTTTTAGTGTATCAATCTCATTGTAATTTACCAATTTGATACAGATCTCATGCAAAATGGCACATGATTGTGGGGGTATGGTCACAGCAGACACACAAAAGCCACATTGGACATTCTTCATTTTTCATTGATGCACTCTCTCATGACTCCATACTTATTCTTCTGAACTGTGTGGGTTTGACCCTTGGTGAACTTCATAAAAGGTAAACAAACATTGGCATCCATTTTGAAATGAAGGCATCCTAAATTACAATTGGTCTTGTGGTCTATTCCTTGCAAGAATGATAAAAAGATTTCTCCGAGTCTGTACTAGAAGGATTGCAGAATTGAACTATTCAACAAATTTAAGGTATTTTATTGTATAAAATCTGGTCGGTTACGTATGCCATAGCAGACTTTCATGCGGCGCTATCTACCAGATGACAGCAGTTCCATGGCAAATTCCAGTTTCCACATGTTCTATGTTTCATTCCAAACATTTTGGTATATAATTTATTGGGGTTATTCATTTTGGGCCTTTTTAGACTTGGAAGAAAATTTCCTGAAATTTGACCAAATTTACGTTGGACGTCTCCTTAATGCCGTAAAATGTAAAATTAAATTATAATGCAGTGGGTAATGACCGAGCCGTCTACGCACTAAGTGATCCCGGGCCGTTTCTTCCCACCACTAATCCCTATTCGCCCCACCGACAGAGTAGTTTTGCCCCCAAAGCAGACAACAAAATTTCAAAAGATAAATCAATGGCCGGTGTGGCCATTGACGTACCTTGACTTTTAAGCTAGGGTGCTATTTTAGTAATGAAATTTTGTTTCTTTTGAAATGCCCACATCTGAGTCTGATATTTCTTAAATGCAAATTCAGTATACACAAAATTGTTATATTTTAAGGCCACACTTCCCTCTGTCGGGTCTGACACTACTGTGGGCGTAGGTCAGTGGTAGTTACACTCCTCACGTTGCATAGTCCAGACTTGGACCCACAGTCCGTAAATATAATTTTTTGGTTTGGTATGTTCTGTGACTCCACCTCCGTCCACACCTGTGCAGTATAAGACAACAGGAGAACGATTTACTTGCATGTCTATCTTGCCTCATTAGAACAATACGGCATTTGGTGCTTTGAGTAAGTATGTGATCGAAAGAGGGATAATTCTAGAAAAACAAAAACTCGATGTCGGAAAACCCGTTCACCATATTGTTCAGAAATGAAAGATTGAATTCATTGAAGTGGTTCGTTAAAAGAAAACTGACAGTCGTCCTGTTTATTTTGAAACATGATGTTATCATTCACTCCTCAAGCAAATGTCAGTGGCGCAAATTACCGATGTACAGCATTTTACCAAGTAGAACATATACAACAACAAAATAATCAAATGACATACAATCTACCCCATATTCATATTAACACTTCATTGACTGAGTGCTTGTGAAGTGTGCTATGTCCCAGTACTGCCAGAAGGACATAGCACACTTAAATAGCTCTCAGGTAACATTTCTATGGTATTTTCCTAGTAAGACTATAGTGATTTAGATTAATTGAAGCCCCCCCCCCCCCCCCCCCCCATTTTCAATGTCCCTGCACCCCCCCCCCCCCTAGTGATGTTACGATGATTGGAATCGGGATCGGTTATCGATCGATAACAGCCCATTGGAAAAACATCGGACCTCGCACTTGAATATCGATGGGAATTACCGATTAGTAAAAAAAACAACAAAAAAAGTGAACATTTATCAAAGTATATGAGTGAAAATAAATCTTTTACCAACCTAACACCGTGAAAGTGTGACCATTTTTAAAATTTGAACAGCTAGACGCATTCCCCGACATACACCATCGTAAATAGAGTTGTGCTTGGATGTGGATTATCAATTTGGGATGCATTCTGAATTTTGCAGAGTTGTTCGATCTGTGTACAGAGTATTTCCAATCAAGCGCATTTTTATGAGAAATTGAGAATACACACCGGAAGAGTTGATAAGTGGGAGACACACATGGACATGCAACAGGGGAATGACAATTCGGAACTAAAACAATTCACCACCACTTCTGAGTTGTCTGTGTGTTTCGGCACTAGCTTCAGCAACCTTAGTATCAAAGTGCTGTTGTTTGTTTTTGTCCACATGAATATGACGAATTAAATTTTCAGAGTTATGGTAATTTTTCTTTTGACTGACATTCTTGAAGATAGTGACGAATGTATCAGATAAATAAAACACACGACATTTTATTTATCTGATAAATTTATCACATTCATTTAGAATGTCAACTATAAACATCATCACGACACTGCAAGCGTTAAATTAATGACCAGAATAAATCAAAGACACCATAAGGCAGTGATTACATAGTGATGTTAGTGAGAATAAACCGTGACAGCGTGTTTACAGTGCTTTGATCTATCTTACTTCGAAGTTCAAAGTATTATAGTAGAAAGGGGAGAGTGGTCTTTCACTATATACGACACAGCTATAAAAATGTACCTGGACATCGGGATCGGAATCGGAAATCGGCCGATAATGCCTCCCGATAATCGGAAATCGGTCCGATGGCAAATTTCGTTATCGGAACATCACAAACCAAAACTTTAGATTGCTATCTGGCACAATCTGGGCACCTTTGAAGACCACGCCTTGCATTGTAGAAACGCTCACATGGCAACCAGATTATCCAAATTTGAAATATGATTTTTCTTTTCCTGGGCCAGATCCCAAACCAACGGATGGGAGACACTCTCTCCCATGTCCACACCCCTGAATCAGGTCTGCGACTTTTGGGAAATGCTGTAGGCAACGCGACCTTGGACCCCCACATCTTATTTAGCACCCTCCCCAAAATCCAAATGCTGGTGCCGTCACTGCTATACATTAAATAAAACAGGGACTCCATCCACTGTCCTGTTCCCCGGTCCCTCACTGGATCTCTCGCCTCCTTTCGAAGCACTGAGTGTGATCTCTCCCTCATGTTGTTATGTGCAAAATAAAATGGATTTACGGCATCAACGAGTATCACATGGGGAATAGATGATCACAATAAATAACCCTATCTATAATTTTGATTATTATTTCATTTCATACATTTAATGTGAGATAAATATGGCTGAAATGAAAAAAAGTGTTCTGATACAGTTGACACCTAATTTCGTGCCGTGAAAGCCCACTCACTTGCCATAGTCATTCTTGTGTTGGCTATTCTCACAATCGGGGTATGACTTGTACAAGGGTAATAGTCGCAGGGGAGGTATTTTGGATGAAAATATTGGGAGCAACTTATACACGGACATAATTATACGGAAATAATCGCTTTGGGATTTGCCTGTTCTGCTGAGTTTCGCTGACATTTTAAAAATGAGATTGCGAGGGGGTCGTTGTAAATTTCGAAGTTTAATGTCAAAATATACCAAAAAAGTATGTCCGTTTTTTGTTTTTGTTTTTTTTTTGCTCCTAGCGGTTCGGTTTGCGGGAAAACCCGAAACCGAACTGAAACACCTCTATGGGGGCGCGGTGGCTCAGTTGGTAGAGGTGCAGGCTGCAAGCCGAGAGGTCCTCGGTTCGAATCCCACCTGCGGCAACCGCGTTGTGTCCTTGGGAAAGACACTTCACCCCGATTGCCTAAATGGGGGCACGATGGCGCTGTGTACTGAGGCGTACTGCACGTCGATGGTGCGCACGTCTTCAACCAATCTAACCCTGCCTGTGCTGCGGGGCTGAGTTCAGAGTTGCGATGTTGGAGAGGTGACAGCTGCTCGTCGTTGCTCGGTGGTTCTCTCCGGGTACTCCGGCTTCCTCCACCCGTAAAACTGTCACGATCACGATTAGCCATTGTGCATAAGTATGTGACCTTAAACACCAATAAATAAATAAATAAACACCTCTATGCTCTACTACCCAAAACATAAGGAACTTGCATAAAAACACAATCTTATGATATATGACATCTAATAGGTCCTCAAAAAGCAGGGGAAAACCCTTGACTCAGACCTTTAGCTCAGTCTAATTTGGGCACAATGGCAAATATGGATGTGGCCTGCATGGTTGCAGAAAAGCACCGTCATTTTCTTCTTGGCATATGTTTCAGGTTTTAGGGCCCTGTCTTAAAATAATAGCTTACAACCCCATGTTTCAGGTCTTTACCATTATCACTAGTTCCCCCCTCCCTTTGAGATAAGTTTACTTGACTAACTCAAGAAGGCTTCTTAGTTTTTCAGTGTCATCCCAAAGGCCTATTTGAATGTATGCTAAATTATGCATGGTGTTTACTGAGAAACGCCACAAACTTGAATAAAATAAATCTCAATCTTTAAGTGCATGGTCAGAATTCGCCACAGAAAAAGCAATCGCCGTCGACAGTGTCGTATAGTCGACACCGATTGCTTTTAAGTAGAGAACTCTGTGTTTGTTTTTAAATTGACTTATCTGTGGCATTGTTTGATTTGAAGGTAAGCGCTAAGCTATATTAAAAGCATCAGGGAAACCAAGCCAAACTTTTTATTGCCAAAACACTACAAAAACTTTGGGAAAAAGTTTCAAAGTCTGCTTAATTTGGGGTGCGGTTATCTTATTTGGGCACAGCGTTTACCGTCGTTAGTTGGGAAGAATTTAAAGGCCTGCCATGAATACATATTGTTTTTTTTTTAACTTTGAACCATATGAAGATTCATTTTACAGGTTGCCAAATCTCTGATATTTTGTTTGCAAAAAAAGTCCTGGGCTATCAAGCCCTTGGGACCATAATTGAACTCACAATGGAACTGGAAGGTTTAACTTAATGAAATAATAATAAAAAAAACTCTCAATATCTTTCTCTGATCTAGTAGTACAAATCTTTTAATACTTTGTATGGAACAATTCAACATGATTACATGTATATGCCATATTTATTAAGGCTTTACAAAACGTGATCTCTATCTTTGTAATGTCAACTCAGTACCCAATTGGCTGCCATTGCTTTTGCATTTATCTCAAGCTATTATTTGACTACAAAATCCTCATTTGAACAATTAAACCCATACTTAAAAATTAAATAATTTTAATAAATGTTGCATTTCCTATTTTTTTGCTTTTCACCAGAGTTCATAATGCCACGAAAGAAGACCACTGAATGGAAACAGAAAGCTAAACGCATGGCAAGACAGGTAACTATACCAAAGTTTTTGTAATTTGCATTTATGTGCTCAAATTGAATTTTATTGCACATCTCTTGTCCATCTGTCAGGTGATTGATCTGTCAGCAACAAGTTTGTATATCAGCAACAAGTTTTCAAATTTAAGAACTTTTGATGTACTTGGGTGGAATGGTTCCAGATATATATTTGATATGTAACTTACAACCAATGCAAGTGTATCTTATTGGTCTCTAGCCTCTCGTATATGTTATTGAAAGTTTATTTAAGAAATAACTGTTGTTTTCCTTCGGTTTATGCTATATAAACCGAAAATTTTCATCACAAGCTTCATAACTTGCGTAGCGAGTTATGATTAAGCTTGTGCTGAAAATTTTCGGTTTATATCGCATAAGCCGAAGGAAAACAACAGTTATTTCTTATAATTTAATCCGGCTGTAATATTAAAATATAAAAAACTATGTCTACGTGAACAAAAAACTTTTAATTTTCGCAAAAGACAACAGTCAAACTCAGGAAAGTAGGCCACAAACAGGTCACGTCAATCATTGTCAAATTGTTTGTTGTTTTGATTTTCGATCGCAGACGACAGATATTTAGCAAGTCACTTAACAATATCATTAAAATCATTTTTTGTAAGTTCCCCTAAATCATGTTTGGGTATATGATCTTTTATTCGTCTCCCACTTCGGTATATTTTATGAAATTCAATTGTTCCTGAGAAATTATCATTATATTCTCGCTGATTGAAGTTCATGAAAAATCGATCATTGATCTTTGTTTACAAGCTTGTTATCCATCTATCAGTCTGCCGTCACGCCCTCACGGTGACAATTGGATTGAGTGGGCGGGGCTTCCATAGTCTTCAAAGTTAGGTCGGATGTGCGAACGTGTAGCGACATTCCAAATCATGACGTGATTTGGTTTATACGATTTTGACGACTTTCACGCTGTATGTTTTCAACCAATCAAACGCAGAGGCAGGGCAAATGATTAAATTATTTGTCTTTGTTGCTGCCCTCTAGGGTTTTAACTGCATAACTTTTAACATACTTGTTGGAATGACACCATATTTGGTATGTAAGTGTGCCATATAGTTGTCTACGCATGGTTCATTATACCCCAACAAAACAAAGTCTATGGGGTATATAGGAGTCCACTTGTCCATCGGTCCATCTGCTGACATCCATTCGTTGCTTATGTAAACTTGTGGAGCGAATTACTTCCACAGTTTTACTTGCATTTCATGAAACTTGACAAAAATGTTCGGCATGATAAGGAGAAGTGTGTGACATAATTTTTTTTCCACTGGCGGCCATAGTGGATTTTGCAAAATACTTGTGGAGGGAACTACTACAGTTTTTGCTGCATTTTCATGAAACTCAACACAAATGATCGACTTGATGAGGAAAAAGTGTGTGACATAATTTTTTTCCCGATCGGATTCAAGATGACTGACTGGCCGCCATATTGGATATTTCAGACTACTTGTGCAGAGAACTACTAATACAATTTTTGCTGCATTTTCATGAAACTCAATATAAATGATCGACATGATGAGCAGAGCATGACGTCATTTTTTTCAGATGGAATTCAAGATGGCCGACTGGCAGCCATGTTGAATTATTTTTACTTAGAAAAATTTAAATTCATCTTTTCAGTCACCCACACTAGGCAGTATGCCACGGTGGGGGTATAGCGGCGGACAGACCATCTCTAGTTGCAGTTGTTATTAGGAATGTTGTTCTTATCTACTGCATTTATGAACATAGATTGCAAGTTTTAGCCTTTAAAATAGTCTTTAGGTGGCTTTAAAATGTGCAGAATGTAGTTTTGAAATGGTTAGGGTTTTTCAGGAGTCGGCTAGTCGACAGAGGTAATCAAATACAACTTACTTTGCAAAAGTTTGCAAAAGTTTGCTTAGGCAGTTTTGTTTAGTCAATTAAAAACTAATAGACTCAACTGGCTCCTATCATAACATGGGTTTTAATAATCAGCTGTTCGCCATGCAAACACAAAAGTCAAAACAAGACCGATCACATGGATTCTGCACCGGTGCTGTTGTGAAATGTTTGAATATAGCATGAGCTACATGTCAGAATGTGATGGGATGAACCTGGATGATCATGAATGGCATTAAATGCTATAAGGTACCATCTTTGCGTTCACATAGAAAGCAAATGTGGCACTTGCCACGGTAACAAGATATTTAGATCTGTCACATGAGTCAGATCAATTGCGTCACACTAACAAAAGCAAAGTCACAGTTGACGTGTTGGATAATCAACATAAAACAATGAAACCGCGCTGACAGCTGTCTTCAAGTTTTGCATTCTATTTAGGTCACCGACTTCACCCCAGTGCATGTGACTATTGGTAGCGGCAATTATCAAAACAACACTGCAATAAGGCTTTTAACAAGTTAATTGATACTCATGTGTCCAATAACGTGCAATGCCACTACTGTTGTGATAGCGTAGAGGTGGTGGTTTTTCTCAACTTATCAACTAGCAGATTTCAGGATTGACTATTTTAATAATCACGTAGATGTTGATTAGTCAGATAATCGTTCGACACCAGAATGTTTATAGTAACTCGATCATGTCACCTATTTAAAAATCATATAACATCTGAACTGCAATGCCATGGTATCGATATATCTCTGTCATAAAAGAAAATTTAAGAATTGTAGCGGCAGCAATTTGGTGATGATGCTTATTAGTTCTGTGTTGACATTTCACATTGGTCTTGTGACTTGCCAATTGTATACGAATATAACAAATAAATAACATTATTCATTTAATTAAATTAGTCATGATATATTCTGACCCAATTAATAAACACTTATTGATTACAAACATTGTGAATTTTCGTATCAAAATTGTGCTTATTAGATACTGTAATATTAACCCTATAACGTATATATGTGTAACAGGGATGGGGTGAACGACTCCCCAAGGGCTAGACCCCTGGCCGAAATCTCCCTGTTGTTCTTCAAATTCGTGAGGATATGGGTCAACTAGCAAACCATGGATAAAATATAACTCAACTCTAGAGGTAGAATAACCATTAAGATATGTGTTGTGGTCTGGATGAATTCACAATAAAATAGAAAAACAGTTTATACGTGGTTTATTAAGACGCCAAAAATAGTATGATATGAAATGGACATGAATATGAATGACGGATCAAAAACCACGGGTCCACTACACTTTTACCAAAAAGAGGGTCAAAATTCCACTCAGCAAGTCTATTAACTTGAATGGTTTCCACAGAACTCGGACCTGGAGAGAATCAGTGTCAGAAACGGTGATTCTCACCAGGGCCGAGTTGAATGGGTCCGAAAATGACAGTACCCATTACGGTTAACCTTTTAACAGGTTACAAAGTGTCCCCATACTAAGCTAGTATGTAGGTTTATGTTTGGACAGCTAGATCAAAGCTTTACCCAAACATAAAGTGGACGACGAATTATGAGCGAGACCGATCTTATATAGGATAATTTCGCGGGGAAAAATTTCGAATACTGTAATCTGATTGATCCCTCGCTTTCACCTCGACAAAAGAAACAACAGCACAATGTGCTTCGGCCTGAACCAATGAGGTACATTGATTCATTTTAAACACGGAAATGACTTGAAGCCAACAAAAATAGAATTAAACCTCTGTTATGAGCAGATGAATTACAACAGAGTGATTTAGAACTTTTATTGTATATTATTTATCAACTGTTGTTACCAAATCCGTTACACTTCCCCTCCTTAAAAAGAAAATGTGTAACATTTTCAGAACCATACAGCAGTTGTTAAATAGATTTCCAATAAATCTTTAATATTTTATAATTTTCATTTAAAATGTGGCGTTCCACATAAAACATTCCTCCATAATCACGAGACCCGACTAACCAAGCCAGTTCCCCCGAAAACATTGTATGCAAAATGTAAATTGATGATATGAAGGAGATGAACAAGGTGTTACAAAATTACACATGATTCCTCTACCGACTATTATATAGTTTAAGTTATTGTCTCTTTTTAGAAATTCTGAAAAGTCTTGATCTTGTCTCTCGTGTTCACTGCTGGAATGTTTCCAATTTCTTTTCATCACTCATTAACAAGATAATCCCCTTGTTTTTCACAGCACGCTAAACCATACGCCGTTCTGCTCTGGAGAAGTGAAGTTCTTTTGCATTACCACCACTCATCTCGGATCTGCTGCAACACGTTCATCAGATTCTGCTCTCTCCGCTAGCAATGAAAGGCATAGTAAAATTGCGTCAGCAGAACCACGAATTCTTTTCTGACACACTGCATGCAACATCGCCTTACTCCGCTGCCAGCTTCTTGTGATGGTGTGCACCCCATTAATGTTAAACAGACGTTCAATTTCTAGTGGGAGGAGCAAACAAATTAAATCTACAGCCGAAACAGCAATTCTAATTGCTTCCTCTGCTTTATAGTTTTACAGAAATTCCAAAATGCGAAATACCAGATGTACTGGTTAATTTCCCTATAAGTTAGGTGAAATATCCAGAATACAATTAATGTAGATGAAATTCTGAATAAAATTATTTCTCTGGATTTTACAATTCCTCCAGTAATTCTAAAAGTATTCAAAATTTAATTGTAACGTTCTGAAGGTCAATAAGGCCACGTGGTTTCCACTAATCTAACACAAGTGATAGCTCCCCGGCTCTTCCACTATCAACCATATATTACTATCAATGGGACATATCAATATTCGAGCAGAATAATCAGCTGTATTCAGCTTTTTAATATATATATACTGCTCACAATTGTGCCCCATTTTAAATTTAATGGTCAATTTGGAAATTATATTTTGGGCTATCCATGGAGAACATAATTCCTAACAAACAACTATTTTACATTAGCATTCAAGAAAGGTTCTTACATTTTAGTAAACGAGTGAGAGATTGGCCACTACTCACAAAACAACAAGCCTCAGGATTGCAATATTTGCTCTACTGTAAATTACTTGCCCTTTTAAGACACTCAAAATGTACACCTCTAAGGTTAGTTCAGTTTGACATATCAGTAACAGCTTCAGTTTTCGCTAGAGCTAAATGATGTATCGCAATGACATCCACAAATATTATCTACGTAATATTAAAATAGCACCTAGACTACTGAAGACACACCACCCATTATTATTAGAACCCAAGACGCCGGGAGCATAACTTAAAAGAGAAATATACAAATATTTACAAACTCCTACACGTCGCGATTGCTGTTTAATAGAAAAGGTTCCACATTCGTCAATGCCTATTGCCAATAGAAAATCGACATACCAACACACTGTGTACTACCTACTTTAAATTAGCAGGCTACGAGGTCCTATTTCACTTCCTAGGAAAAAAACTTCCTTTCTTGTCACTACCGAGTGTTACCTACGGTAACACAAAATCCATCCAAACTAATGAGCAATGCAATCATCTAGCATTTTAGCTTTTAGTATCGATTTACTAAAATATTCTTCCTTGAATCAAGTTTACGTAATAGTTAATATCTTATCGAACCTATAACTCGGCCCTGTTTATTAGATTTAATGTTGACATTAAACATTTCCAGAAGTTGAAGGAAATTGTGGGGTTAAATCCCGCAATCACCCAATTCTACTCTGTACTAAAGAGCATATAACTCGACTTCCCTTCCTATTTACCAGATTGAGTTGCCTCACATGCCCCATAGATTGATTCACAAAATGAGTCATTGACATAATGAGAAAGATATTTCAGAAAAATTGTAATTCAACTGCAGACATTTTTTACGACCAATACCACTCACAACTTTTACGAATAAGCTTCTTGAGCTACATTGGTGCTTCAAATGTCAAATAATATGGCTCAACATTTAACCTTCAATATCTTTACCGGCCTCAAAATAAATCCATCTATAACAAGATGCTATAAAGCTTCACGTATTCTTCACATTCGTGTTCTAAGTGTTTGGACTGAGTTGACTGATCACCTCAGACCCTCTCAAATACTCTGGCTCAAATTACTCCGATCGTCGACCAGAATACAAAATATGTATTGTGTGTGTGTGTGGGGGGGGGGGGGGGGGGGTATTTCGGCCCCTGTCAATCCCGGTTTAGTGACATATTGTGGGTTTGGTGCAGAGTAAAATAAGACAACAGAATGAACAGTGTATAAACTTAGATTTCAACTCACTCATAGAATGACTTTGTCTACCAAACTTTAATTACACCCAGCTTATGAGCTTCCACTTCACCAGCAGTGGTATATTTGGGCTTATTATGCCACTTCAAACCACAAAGTAGGATTCCAAATGTTTACAATTGCATTTAATTGGGGAGAAGCCCTTGTGTTGTAATAATACAACAATAGCTACTGAAATTATGCATACCAACAATCGAGCTCTAATTTCCCATGAATTGAATTCATCTTAATCATTCAAAGACCTTGTTGAGAAAAATACCCATCATGTAAGCAGCTGTAATAATCAGATCCTGGTAGCCTCGCCAATTTGTAACAGGGGTGGGGTGAACGATTCCCCAAGGGCTAGACCCCTGGCCGAAATCTCCCTGTTGTTCTTCAGATTCGTGAGGATCTTGGTCAACTAGCAAACCATGGATAAAATATAACTCAACTCTAGAGGTAGAATAACCATTAAATTATGTGCTGTGGTCTGGAGGAATTCACAATAAAACAGTTTATACGTGGTTTATTAAGAAGCCAAAAATAGTATGATATGAAATGGGCATGAATATGAATGACGGATCAAAAACCACGGGTCCACTACACGTTTACCAAAAAGAGGGTCAAAATTCCACCCAGCAAGTCTATTAACTTGCATGGTTCCCACAGAACTCGGACCTGGAGAGAATCAGTGTCAGAAACGGTGATTCTCACCAGGGCCGAGTTGAATGGGTCCGAAAATGACAGTACCCATTACGGTTAACCTTTTAACAGGTTACAAAGTGTCCCCATACTAAGCTAGTATGTAGGTTTATGTTTGGACAGCTAGATCAAAGCTTTACCCAAACATAAAGTGGACGACGAATTATGAGCGAGACCGATCTTATATAGGATAATTTCGCGGGGAAAGATTTCGAATACTGTAATCTGATTGATCCCTCGCTTTCACCTCGACAAAAGAAACAACAGCACAATGTGCTTCGGCCTGAACCAATGAGGTACATTGATTCATTTTAAACACGGAAATGACTTGAAGCCAACAAAAATAGAATTAAACCTCTGTTATGAGCAGATGAATTACAACAGAGTGATTTAGAACTTTTATTTTATATTATTTATCAACTGCTGTTACCAAATCCGTTACATATGTATGTTTCATAATTCTTATTTTGTTTTTGTGTATTTCAGGTTAGGGCCTCTGCTACCTGTCATCCAACAGATGAAGAGAATCACACCATGCCAGCTTACACAGTGCTGAGAGTCCAGCCGACTTACATGGCAATGAAAGCCTAGCCAGCTTACACGGCAATGAAAGCCAAGCCAGCTTACATGGCAATGAAGGCCTAGCCAGCTTACACGGCAATGAAAGCCTAGCCAGTTTACACGGCAATGAAAGCCAAGCCAGCTTACGCGGCAATGAAAGCCTAGCCAGCTTACATGGCAATGAAATCTTACATGACACAAAAAATGACAAATATGAAACTGATAAAAGAATGATATCAGAACATGAAATAAACACAGAAAGAAATGCAAAAAATCATAATGGAAATACAGCCATACTAAATAGTGATATTAATCATGACTTCCATTTTATAATATCAGGTACATTTCACCAAGCAGCAAACAGTTTCAGTGATGAAAACAGAGGATCACAATGCACATGTATGTCTTTAGCATCACTTGTCATGCTTAGAGACAAAAAAAACAGTATATACTTCTCAGGATGTTGACAGTGTCCTTCGGGAAGGTTACTTGGCATATAATACAGTCGTGAAGGCCAATAAAACAAAGGATATTTCCTATTTGGGATTTCGTGATTTACCTGATCATATCAAAATTGAAAACCAATGCTATCTAAATGAAAATACGTTTAATAAAATTGGCGTGCTGTACACAGAAGATGACAAAGATATTTTCATGGATTTTTTAAATGATGCTTTTGTTTGCTCTACAAGTCAGTTGCTCATTTTAAAGGACAACACAATAGCATTGTTTCATAACACAGATGGATTTTACTACTTATTTGATTCGCATTTACGTGATTTACATGTAATGTCACATTCTGATGGGACAGCTGTTCCCCTAACCTTTAATACTATACAAGACATAGGACATTATATTTCTAAATTGGTTACACCTATCTGAAACAGGCTACACCCAATATGAAATACAGTCTGTTTCCCTGAAGTTGATCAATAACCCAAAACATGAAAATTTGCTTTTTGAATATTTTGAGAATCAAAAAGTAAACAAGCCACTCATACTGCCACCTCTGAAAAAAGAAAATATTACCAAAGAGTATATAAACAAATTCAAAGATTGAATATTTCTTATAAAATAGAAGAGAATGAAAAGGAAAAGACGGGATGAAGAGCCCGGCGATTTGAGAAACAACAAATTGAACAAACACATGAGAAACTATCAAAGGAAAAACGTACAATGAATCTAAATGTTAGACACAAAGAACAAGAAAAAGATACAAAAGCTAGAAAAGCAGCGAGACTTGTTCCTGGTAGAAGACAAATTGAACAAACACAAGAGAAATTATCAAAAGAGAAAAATAGTATGGATCTAAATATCAGACACAAAGAACAAGAAAAAGATACAAAAGCAGAAAAGCAACAAGACGTGTTCCTGGTAAAAGACAAATTGAACAAACACAAGAGAAATTATCAAAACAAAAAAGTAGGATGGAACTAAATATCAGATGCAAAGAACAAGAAAAAGATACAAAAGCTAGAAAAGCAGCAAGACTTTTCCCCGATAAAAGACAAATTGAAGGAATACAAGAGAAATTACCAAAACAAAAACATAGGATACATCTCAGTATCAGACATAAAGAGCAAGAAAAAGATCCAAAAGCTAGAAAAGCAGCAAGACTTATTTCTGGTAAAAGACAAACTGAACAAATACAAGAGAAATTATCAAAACAAAAAAGTAGGATAGTTCTAATTATCCGACACAAAGAACAAGAAAAAGATACAAAAGCTAGAAAAGCAGCAAGACTTTTTCCTGGTAAAAGACAAATTGAACAAACACAAGAGAAATTATCAAAACAAAAAAGTACGATGGATCTCAATATCAGACACAACGAACAAGAAAAAGATACAAAAGCTAGAAAAGCAGCAGGACTTTTTCCTGGTAAAAGACAAATTGAACAAACACAAGAGAAATTATCAAAACAAAAAAGTAGGATGGATCTATATCAGACACAAAGAACAAGAAAAAGATACAAAAGCTAGAAGAACAGCACGGCTAGAGTCCACTAAACGACTTAAAGAAAGAGAAGTAGAAGTGAATTCTAAAAGGAATATGACATCTAATGAATTTGTCAAAGAAAAAGAACGCATTATCAAACAAAATTCAAGACGCATCAACAGATCAAATGAGAGCAATGCAGAGAGGATAAAGAAATCCACAAAAAGGGCACGGGAACCTGAATTTATTGATCAAGAAACTATTGTTAGGAAAAGAAGAAGATATAGTAATACCCTATCGGACTGTATTAATATTTTTCATAATACTATGGCTATTGGACCAGTCTATGTCTGTTCATCCTGTCACCAGACTTGTTTTGAAGAATCTGTAACACAAGTCACTGCACACCATCACAACAGCAAATATTCAGAGTTACTGAAAAAGTGCTTAACTGCCTGCATATCTGTAGATAACAAAGAATGGACATGTAACACTTGTTTTAATGCAATAAGGTGTAATAAAGTTCCAAAATTATCCTTGGCTAATAAGCTAGAATTTCCAGAAAAGCCAATAGAACTTGAACTTAATAACTTGGAAGATAGACTCATATCTTTACAGATACCATTTATGCATGTGAGAGAACTCCCAAGAGGTGGACAATTATCACTGCGGGGAAATGTTATCAATGTCCCATGTGACATTTCTTCTACTGTTAGTTCTTTGCCAAGACATCTGAATGAAACGGCAACAATTCCAGTGAAATTGAAAAAAAACCTTACTTATAAGAAGTCAGATTACATTGAAAATGTGCGACCAAAAAAGTATTTGATGCATTGACTTGGCTAACAACATTCAGTTCCTTGTATAAAGAAAGTGACATTAATTTAAACAACAGTTGGTGTCACGAAATTGTAAATGACAATAGTGAACAAACCCAAGAATTTTTAGAAAATACCACACATATAAATACAAATGATGAAAATGATAATACTAATTCTTTTGCCAATGACGATTTTGATAATGACAATTTTAGTGAAATTGATAAAAACGAACAAACTGTCACTGGTAATATGGACACTATGCTTGATGAAGCAGAAATCACAAATGACAAAATTCATACATTCACACCAGGCGAAGGTCAAGTCCCAGTCAGTCTTTTCCAAAATGAAAACGCTGAATTTCTGTCTTTCCCATCAATATACTGTGGCGAGACCAGGCCAAAAAATGAAGAAAGATGTACACTGATACACTATATCGACATATGCAAGTGGGAATTATGATCAGACGACAGGAGAGTTGCTAAATCTGTTCCAAATATATTTTTCAAGTGTAGGAAACAGCAAATGAAACAAATAACAGATAAAGTTAATCTTGCCATCAGGAGATGCAAAAAACAACCTGGATCATTTACGACTGGTAAAATACTGCAACCCAATGCAATTGATAAACTTGTTAAATTAGATGAAGGGTATTTTATATTTCGTACCTTAAGAAATTCTCCACCTTACCTAGAAAAAAAGATCTCTTTGCCATGATTAGACAGCTTTGTTTATCAACATTCTTTGGATCTCTGTCGGCTGCCGATACAAAATGGCTTGATCTCATATCTTTTCTTGGAATTCTAGTAGACAAGAAAGAGTACACCCAGGAAGAATTAAAAGCCATGGACTGGAAAACAAATCACGGTTATTGCAGTAACATGTAGTCGTTATTTCAATAGGAGAGTAAATGAATTCATTAAGACAGGTTGGAAGAGTGACCATGCACCCATTGGAGAACTACAAGATTATTTTTATAGAGTGGAATTCCAACAAAGGGGATCACCACATATACATATATTGATATGGAACAAAAATTCACCTTAGTATGGAGCCAATACTGATCGAGAAGTAGTTGATTATATTGACAGTTATATATCCTGTTCTGCAAATGTTGCAAGTGACATTACAGAGTTGATAAATATTCAAACTCATAAACATTCAAAAACTTGCAGAAAAAAGGACGAGCTATATGTCGATTTGGATATCCACTTCCTCCAAAAAGACAAACTGTTATTCTTGCACCTTTGGAAGAGGATGACAAAGATATTAATGTACATCAGAAAAAATTATCACAAAATAACAGAAATATTAAAAGATGAAGTGGATGGAATTACTATCTCATTTGATGACTTCCTGTCTGAAACACTAGGAATGACGGAAAATGATTATGTCATGGCTATTAGAAGCTCATTAACTACTGCAAAAGTGTTCTTAAAAAGAGACCCATCTGAAATCAGAATAAATTCATATATGAAGCAATTGATTTCAGCTTGGAAAGGTAATCATGATATACAATTTTGTCTTGATCCATATGCTTGTGCAATATACATAGTCTCATATATTAACAAGTCGGCAAAAGGAATGAGTGAACTTTTGGATCGAGCATGTAAGGAAGCCAGACTAGGTAATCTCGACATTAGAAAAAGTGTGAGGCACATCGGTAATCAGTTCCTTAATGGTGTTGAAATATGTGCTCAGGAAGCTGTATATCTTCTTCTGCAGTTTCCATTGACCAAAGCAACCAGGGAAGTGACTTTTAAAAATACATCAGAACCTGAGAACCGAGTATTTTTGCTGAAGTCGCAAGAAAAACTTAAGAAGTTATCATCAGACTGCACAGATATTGAAGCTGATAATGTTATAAAGAGATACCAATGACGACCAACTGCCCTTGAACATTGGTGCTTAGCAGACTATGTTTCAAAGTTGAATGTTATATATGGCCAAACCAGTAAAAGCAGTGATATTAATGATACAGGTGATACCTCATCAGATGAAGAGAATGAGTTATATGAATCTGGAAGTATAAATAAAAAATTAACAATTGAATGCAGAGATGGAACCATTATTAAAGAAAGGAATGTGCCTACAGTTATCCGTTTTGTCAACTACAGCGAGCAAACAGACTATGAAAATTATTGTAGAGAAAAATTAATGCTCTTTTATGCATACAGAAATGAATCATCAGATTTGCTCGACAATTTTCAGACATACCAAGAATTATTTCAGCACAAAAGAAACTTCTTAAATGATAAGATGAAAGAATATGCAAAACATGCTGATAACTTGGATGACGTTGGAGGACATATGAACAATCTAGATGATAGTGCTTTTAATACAATAGCACCATCCACAGAGTATGCAAACAGAGAAGACTAAGAACATGAAAGCAGAGAAAGTGAACATTATATGTACTTTAACCCAGACAGACCAGAATTCCAACGAATAGGTGAAATTGGTCCTGATATTGGTATAGGTCTTTTAGCTCAAGTTTGCAGTCAGGAACCTCTACCTAATATCATGCCAGATAATCAGTACTATGCTCTCATTAGATCACTAAACCACAGACAAAGATAATTTTTTCTTCATGTGCTTCATTGGACTAAAACGAAAGAAACCCCACTTTTCAATTTCTTCACTGGAGGAGCAGGTGTTGGCAAGAGTGTTGTGATTAAAGCATTATACCAAGACCTCTTCAGATTTCTTTGCACAAAATTTGGTGATAATCCAACTGAATGCAGGATACTGGTATGTGCGCAAACTGGTAAAGCAGCCTGCAATATTCACGGAACTATGCTTCATGCAGAATTTAAAATCCCAGCAAACCAAGGATATAAAAAATACAATGAACTAAGCATATATGACGGTGCATTGCAAACTATGCGAACAAAGTATTCCGAACTCAGAATAATACTCATTGATGAAATTTCCTTAGTTGGTCATGAACTTCTTAGATTTATTCATTTACGCCTGCAACAAATTAAGTATAACAAAAAGTTATTTAGTGGTGTTTCAGTAGTTGCTTTTGGCGATCTATTCCAATTACAACCTGTAATGGATGGATGGATATTTGAATATTTAACAGAAGAACATGGGCCACTTGCAACAAATCTCTGGGTAGAATGCTTCCATGTCTATGAATTACACGAAGTTATGAGGCAAAAAGATGGCAAATCGTTTGCTGAGATATTGAATCGATTGAGAGAAAATAAACAGACAGAATCTGACTTAAAGTGTCTAAAAACTCGACTCATTGATTCTACCCATTCTGATTACCCACATCTCTTTGCATCAAATAAAAAGGTTAATGATTTTAATTCACTTGTGTATGCAAAACATAATAAAACTAAAACCATAGTACCTGCACTTGATACAGTTATTGCTGATACCACAAATGCTGTAAAAAAGTGCTAAACAACTCGATATCAACAAATCCTGCAAATACAGCAGGTCTCTTCACTCAACTTGAAGTGGGAGAAGGTCTTCGTTGTGAGCTTACTGCAAATCTAGATCTTTGTGATGGATTAGCAAATGGTGTAGCTGGCAACCTTTCTCATATTGGCTACACAATGGATAACACGAACAGACCTAGTACTTTGTGGATGACCTTTAATGACAAGTCTGTAGGTGCAAACAGAAGAAGACAATATAGTGTATTTTTTAAACCAGGAATATCACATGAGTGTACACCAATATTTGACATAAAAAGAAATTTCCTAGTCAGTACCAAAGCTCGTAGAAATGTTTCAGCAATACGGATACAGTTCCCACTAAGATTAGCTGCTGCAAAAACTATAAACAAATCTCAAAGTGATACAGTGAGCAATGTTGTTGTATCCTTAGAAACTAAAAGAGACAATGCTCACATGCATTATGTTGCTCCAAGTTGGGTTACAAATATGAATGGCCTATACATACTGGACTTGGAAGAAAACAAAATTAAGGTTGATGAAAAAGTATTTACTGAAATGGAAAGGCTTAGAACAGAAAAAGAATTACACCTCTGCTATACACCTGTCTATCTGTTGGACAAAACAAAATTGAAAATTCTCTTTCATAATGCTCGATCAGTCCATGCGCATTTCCTTGACATCATAGCTGATGGAAATTTTAGAGCAGCTGATGTCATGGGACTTGCTGAAAGCAGACTAACAGAACACGACTCAAATGATAATTATTGTAATGAAGGATATGAAAGTTACAGAAATGATCAAAAACCACGAAGTCAGGGAGATAGACCACCCCATGTGCTACACTAGTAACACACACAGTTACACATTTCAGTGATAAAAATTTAGAATACACAGTAATAAAACTTGAAGATAGTATACAAGTTGTTTTTATTTATAAAAGCCCATTATGTTCACTTACAATGTTTAACCCTTTACCTAACATGAAATGCAGACGACACTTGGAAACAAAATTCTTGAATAACTATTTTTTTTCATTTTTTGTCTCAAAAACATAGGTTATGAGCTCGTTCCAAAGAGGGGTCATAACCTATGTTTTTGAGACAAAAAATGAAAATACAATGAAAATTAATTGGCGATTTTTGATAATAGCGCTGGCCGGTTTTGGCCGTTACGTTGTGTAAAGAGTTAAAGAGTTTATGCACTCTCTGTGTGTAGTCCTTGACATTACCAAGCCATTCATTCTATTAGGTGATTTCAATTTTGATTTTAACAACCCAAGCAACAAATCATTTCTGGACTTCATGCAGACTGTCTTGGATGTACTCAGTTAATAAAGCACTGTACATATCAAACATGTGATGCTATGTCCATACTTGATTTAATTTTTTCCAATATCCCAAATATTTGCACAACTATTATTGAATGCCCTTGGTCTGACCATAAAGCAATTATTGTTGCAGTTTAATAGTGGCTATTTGTTTGCACCCAAAATGTATGTATTCAGTTTTTTGTTTGGAACGTGTAAACAACATTTATGATTTTAGTAATATTCGCTACAAATGTGCAGCAAAATGCTATCCTAACATATGATAGTTTTTATTCATGAATAATTTATGCATATGCAAATTACACAAACTAAGCGTTTTTTGCATATTATTTGTACATTGTGAGAATGCAAATCTATTCAGCTTACACTATTTATACACTGTTTTTTAGGAAACTTTTGGACTATGTTATTATCATGGGATGGTAACTAGTGCTTTTGGGCTCTGCCCAAAATTCAAAATTCCCGTTGGCAGTCATATTTACGGGAATTGTGTGTTACATGTTCTGTACAGAACCTGTAAAGAAGATTCTTTATGTCAGTAATGTTTGCTATACATTTATTGGGTGCCTTTGTAATCACAGTGGTACGAGAAAAAAAATTGGGGGTTCAGTCAGACCCACTCGAGGACTCAAAAAGTGTGATAATTAAAAATCTTTTCCAAAAACACCAGACAAAGTAATGTTTCTTGAATTCAGCATCCCCACGATGTGTATATTCAAATGTGTGGTAGCCAAGTTCCTAATATTTGATGTTTTTTGGGGAAGGGCAAACATTATTTTGCACAACCCGATTTTCTATTTCAAATGAGAAATATAAAACCACCTCACCCATGAGAACCATGGGAACTGAGCTGAAGATAAAAAATTCAAATACCTATATTTTAAGAAGGACTGGACAAATATTAATTAGTATGAATCAACCTTAGAAGGGTTTGAATCAAACGGGCCAAAACAGTTGCTAACATTTGACTTATTGTGCACCATACAAGGATCCCCATTGTAACATTAACCCCATGGAGATTTCTCTTCTAGTTTGGCATCGAACTGTCACCCGCCTTTAAAATACTTTACATGTGCATTTGTTACAGGCTACGGTCAGTATTGATGTACAGACCTATACAATACTTTACCTTTACATGTGCCTTTGTTATCAGGTCATTACCTAGATGTATCTCATTGCTGTGTCACATCCTATACATGTACATGTCTTACACAAGTTGAGCTACAGTGTCATTGACACTTTCATTATTGTAATTATTTCATGTCATTAGTTATCCTTGTGTTTTCCAGGGTGTATGGGAATTTACACCGGTTTGGGAACTCATACACCCTGAGGCGAAGCCGAAGGGTGTATGAGTTCCCAAACCGGTGTAAATTCCCATACACCCTGGAAAACACAAGGATAACGGATTTATTCCGAATAATTTTTGTGTACTTAATACTTTAACCTACACTGTGGGCAAAAACTGACGGAGAATTGTACTTTGTAAATTTCTTAACAAAACCAGACGAATATGGATGTCATTGGAACTGAGCCAGTTCCAATGACATCCATATCTGTAATATTTTATTGCACATAAATATAAAATTTCCTGTATTTTTGTTTTTGTTCTAACATAACCGAGCAGAAGGTATGAAAGTAGTATGTCAGGTACCGTTCACCCCCGGTTTCATGGATATCGGGATCCCGAGAACCATGGATCTCAGTTTTCATGGATCTCGGTTTTCATGGATCTCGGGATCTTGGTTTTCATGGATCTCGGGATCTCGGTTTTCCGCAATCTGGCAATAATGAGTCGATTTTTTAACAACCTATAAGCCAGTTCGACTTTCCTCTGTGCGCAATGAATTGTGGGATAAAAGGTGGAAAAGTGACGTTTATAAATAACATCGACTCGAACAGTAGTACACACGTTTTAGTGAAGGGTCAAAACCTACGTTTTGAAAGTAAAAAGTCGGCCGGCCCTAGCCGTCAGACAGGGCAGACTGGGTAGACTGTTTTATTTTGGGAGGTCTCGGTGTGGTTTTTGGGAGGGGTAATTCTTCCAAAGAGATATAATTTTAAAAAAAAGTATTATATGAAAATATAGGTTTTATTTTGTGCACTTTTAAGGGTAACATTTATGCGAAACATTTGAGTTTGCTTGCTTTATTACTTTATTAGTTTGTTGTATCCAAAAAAAACACACGTTTACATAGTTCATTGAAGGGTAACATTTATGTGAATATTATTGTTTATAAATTTTGAATTACTTTAAGGAATTGTCAACTTGTGTTATCCATTCAACACCTGGTTAATCTGGACATTGAGTATTAGTGGACATTGGGTATTACTCAACGGTATTGTGTAACAGATTTTTATGGCTTCTTATATTCAAGGATTAATGATAACTATTACTCTATCTGTGATTCGTGTCTGGACATGTAAAGGTTTATGATGTATAAATATCGTCTGAATCTATTCTACTTCAAATCATTTTTAACAATCATTCTGTTACAAACTGAGTATATTATAGCGAGAAGAAAAATGGATCGTTGTATTCCAGCGGAATTGGGAAATCCATCATTTACTTGTCAAGTAAGTTGAAAGTTTTAATTATTTACAAGAGAGTTGCTGTTGTGAATTTTGTTAACAGTTTAATAATATGCTGTGAATTTGCCCCCCCCCCCCCCCCCTCGTTTTGTTTCTCTGCCCAGCGTGACGCCCAGGGCCGGCCGTCGCCATTTAACATTTTTCTCGCTTAAGTGAGGGGTCATACCTGTGTTTTGGTGGTGGGAATTGAGGATCTTTAGCCACAGTTTTTTTTTTTCATGAGTGTCGTCTGTTCCAGGCGTTGGGTATTGGGTTAACTTTCTTTGAACCTGCTGCTTATTGGGGCATAGCATCTATTATAGTTTTCCTGATGATGAGGAATAGTAAAGTGTTGTTCTGGTATACAATAATTTATTCATTGCAATGTTCATATATATATTATTGTTGAGTTACGTCCAACAGCGAAGATGTTATTGATCTCTGTTTATTTGTTGTTGTTTTTTGTAGGATTGTAAATGGGAATTCTTGGACGAGAAGGACTTGGATCAGCATCAGAAATCGGCGCATCCAGCACTTGTGGCTATGGAGACACCGTCATTTACTAGTCAGGTAAGTTGAAAGTTTTATTTACTAGAGAGTTTTTACCCCTCTTGTTTTGTCCTCTGCCCAGTCTGACGGCTAGTGTCGGCCGACTTTTTACTTTCAAAACATAGGTTTTTACCCTTCACTAAAACGTGTGTAATACACTCGTTTAAGTGAAGGGTCATAACCTGTGGTTTTGGTGGTAGGAAAGTGGGGATCTTCTGTGTTGAACTGTATTCAAATTATTGATACGTTTTCTTGAAAAGATCACATAGAACTTGAAATTGAATGTCTCCATTTGTGATAAAAATCTGGTGGACTATGCATATGCTCGGTTGCAATTTTCGGTTTTTTGATACAATTGACACTGAATCGATTAACTGCAAATTATTTACTCATAAATATTTGAATGATAATCTCCTCAATAGAGACTGTGTATTTTTTCTTGAAAAACTATTGGGGTGTGATCTGAAATATTCAAACCATGTCTGTGTTGCGTAGTACTGCTGTGCTTAGTTCATTCTGTGGTTGAAGGGCTTGTAGGTGCCCGTCATTGCTTGATGGTTTTCTCTGGGTGTTTTTCGCCACCAATAAAACTGACACCGACACGATATGACCCTGGCTGTTAAAAGTGTCGTTAAACATAAATAATATTAACAGACGGCCACAATAAATTAAATGTGTGAGGTTTATTCGGTACATAACGCAGTCGGACGTTTTAGGAACCCCGTGGAGCCCCCCCCCCCCCCCCCCCCGTGAATAAATAAATAAATAAATAAATAAATAAATAAATAAATAAATAAATAAATAAACATTTTATTAACCCCTGTTTGTTTTTTGGGGTTTTTTTTGTAGGACTGTAACTGGGAGTTCTTATATGAGACGGATTTGGCAGAGCATCAAACATCAGCCCATCCAAACCCAATGCCAGTTGAAGAGGAGCCACACGAAGTACATCGTTTTGCCTGTATGGAATGTAATGAAACATTTTCTCACCGGACCATCAGGAATCGCCATATGAGGATTGTACACAGGGGAGTGAAAAAACACAAATGTGATAATTGCACAAAAACATTTGCTAGACTGAGGAATTGCGGGCGCACAACCGAAAGTGTTCGAGTAGCTATGAACGTTTGGATTGTGGTCAAACATTTGGACAGCTGATTCATTTTAATCGCCACAGGGCTGCGATGCATAGACCACAAAGGACACTTTTCAACACCATATTTTATCCACAACAACAGCGTTTCAAAATCAACTGTAGTTATGGTTATGTTTTGAGAAACAATGAAACTGGAGATCTTCGTTACTTCCACTCATCACAAAACAATGCTGCATTTTATTTGATTTCAAACGAAGCAGACTTTCGGAATTTTTTGGAGGCCATTACTAAAGAAGATGTCTTGGAATAGGCGCGGCTTCAACGATCGAACTCCAAGTGGGTCGTTCATCGCGTCACCAACATCACTTTTTATGTAAATAAGATCAAGAACCATCCTATTGGTGGCGTGCCAGAAGACATACCAAGGTACATCTTGGAAAATCGCTTCATCTGTACCCTCGTCAAAGACGAACATGACCAATTCATTTATGATGACAACCTTTGCCTGTTTCGATGCCTTGCATTTAGGAGTGGAGCTGAAACAGTGGATCACCAAACATCTATTCCAGAAATACACAGATGTCTGCACACAAAAATTTGCCGGTGTAAAATAGGACCAATTGCCAGATGTGTTCGAAGATGTTTGAAGTGAACATAAAAGTGTTTGAACGGGTGGAAGAAGATGGAGTTGTAGTGGCTAAAATTGTTCAGAGAAGCACTGGAGCGTTTTCGGACACTATGTATGTTAACCTGTACAAAACACATTTTAGTTATATCACCGACATATATTCCAAATCTTTTTCATGTCGTAAATGTGGAAAGCTGTGGAAGACTGTGAGAGCCATAAATCGACACGAGAAAACGTGTTCGGATGAAGTGAGCTACTGCTATGAAGGAGGGGTGTTCCACAATACACCAACAATTTTTGAAAAACTGGAAGAAGAAGATATATTTGTTCCACAAGAAAAACGATTTTACCCATTTCGAGCTGCATATGATTTTGAAGCTTATTTCGACAAAACAAATCTTCCAGATGCCAGTGACAAACGATCGTGGGAGGCCAGGCACGTACCACTAAGCGTCAGTATATGCAGTAACGTTCCAGATTTTGAAATGCCGAAATGTTTTATCACCAACGGAAATACGCAAGAACTGATCAGCGACATGATGCAATACGTAGGAGAAATTTCTACTACCGCCTACAACTACCTGCAGGGCTTCTATTCAGATACAATAACGGACCTGAAGGAAAAAATACAAAAGATGAAAGACATTGAACCCAGTACGGACGAAAAAGACATTCACCCATTGGAATCATTGCTGCTAGAATTGGATGCTTACATGATGGAACTTCCACTACTACATGTAGGTTTCGATTCCGGGAGATATGGCATCAATTTAGTCAAGAGGGAACTATTGTCATACCTACTACACCACAGTCCGATGAAGTTCAACGTGAAAAAACAACAGTTTTATGTGCATCAAGACAGCGAATTTTAAATTGTTGGACATCACCAATTTTTTGGCTCCTGGATACAGTTATGACAAATACCTGGAAGCTTTTGGTTGCTCGGTAGCAAAAGGATTCCTGCCTTATGAATATATTGACAATCTAGCAACGTTAGATCAGGACTACCTACCAGAACACGAAGCCTTTTTCAGCAACTTGAAAAATGAAAATATCTCGGCTGAAGAATATGAATACTGCCAACAAGTATGGAAAGTAAACAACATGACTACCTTCCGGGATTTCTTGGTGTGGAAAAACAATAGAGATGTGAAGCCGTTTTGGAAGCTGTAGAAAAGGAGTTTAGTTTTTACCAAGAGCGGAATATAGACATGTTTAAAGACGGGATCAGTGTTCCTGGACTTACTCTGAAATACCTGTTCAACACAATGAATAAAAATTCATACTTCACCATGTTCAACGAACAGAACAAGGATTTATACCATTTGGTTAAAAACAATATCGTTGGAGGCCCATCCATAATATTTGATAGATATCAAGAAAAAGGAATCACTAAAATAAGTAAAATGGATTATGGAGACAATGCCAAACTGTGCCAGAGCATTATTGGATTTGATGCTAACGCTTTTTACCTCTGGGCTTTAATGCAAAAAATGCCCACCGACTGGTATATTCGACGCCGCTATGAACATGACTTCAAGCCCGAATACACCTCAACTTATGGACGCATGGCTCAGCAATGGCTAAATTTCATCGCGGAGAAAGATGGCATCGAGATACGGCATCAAGCTAATGGTGTAGAGAAACGCATAGGTCGCCGACGCCTTCCTGTTGATGAGTGGTGTAAATCTACCCAGACTGTTTATCAATTTCATGGTTGCTGGTGGCATGGACACCGCTGCAGACTTAACACGGGCAAAAACGGACAGCCATTGGAAAGGAACCAAGTGAGAGATAAATCAATGTCAGAGTTGTATGAGGAGACCATGAAAAACTCGAAATACATCAAGGATTTTGGATATTCTCTTATTGAAATGTGGGAGTGTCATTGGAGATCACTAAAAAAATGACGTTCCAGAACTGAGGAAACAACAGCTACGCAAACCAAAAAATATGAACCAGAGTGGCATTGTGGATGGAGTGAAAAAAAGAAGAAATCTTTGGACTTGTGGAATGTGATATTATGGTGCCACAGAATTTAAGACAACATTTCCATGAGATGACCCCCATCTTCAAAAATGTTGATATTTCGAGAGACGATATTGGACCACATATGCGCGCCTACGCCGAAATCAGCCAAATTATGAACCAGCCAAGACGGAGTCTTATTTGTAGTTATTATGGTAAAAAAATTCTACTTGCTACCCCACTGCTGAAATGGTATCTCGAGCACGGCCTTGAAGTGACACATGTTCATCAAATTGTCGAATATGAAGGAAAGGAGTGCTTCAAGGACTTTGGAAAGCAAGTGTCGACCGCTAGGCGAGCTGGTGATATTGACCCAGACAAGGCAATTTTGGCGGATTCCTACAAACTTCTTGGCAATGCCGCATATGGGAAGACTTTAACTGTAAAGGAAAAACAACGTGATGTGAAGTATTGTGATGCCGCTGACGTTTCAAGACTTATCAACGACGCTTCATTCAGAACACTCAATCAACTGGGAAATAATATCTTCGAAGTGGAGAGGAATAAAAAACGAATAAAACGCAATTTACCGCTGCACATTGGTTACTTTGTCTACCAATATGCCAAACTGCGAATGTTGGACTTTTATTATGATTTTTTGGATGTTTACGTGGACAGAAAGGATTTTTTCATGTGTGAGATGGATACCGACTCGGCATACATGGCATTATCAGCGCACCACTTCGAAGATGTTGTCAGACCCGAGCTGAGAGGGAAATTTTACAGTGAATGGGATAGATGGTTTCCAGAGGAAGCATGTGAATTACACAAAGAAGATTTTATCACCACCAAACTTCGTAGACAACAATGGAGACCAACTTCATGCTGTGAGAAGCGGAAAAAATTTGATAAGCAGACACTAGGATTGTTTAAGGAAGGATTCAAAGGAGATGGGATTATCAGCCTTTGTAGTAAGACATATTACTGTTTTGGAGAGACAGACAAGCTGATCTACAAAGGGATACGCAAGCGTCAAAACAAACTGGACAGACAGAAATACCTGGATGTACTGGAAAAAAGGAAAGTGGATCAGGGATTAATCGTGGTTTTCTTGTGCACAATAACTCTGTTTTTACATACTTACAGGAACGATCAGGACTATCTTACTTCTATCCGAAGAGGCAAGTGCAGGAGGATGGCTGCAGTACTATACCACTAGAGATATGAGTTGAACAAAATGGTGAAGTATGGGCGGATATGTATAAAAGGAGATTGGACAAATGTATGGACAACATTATTATTTCCACATATCCGTCGCGGATACCAAGTCATAAACACTATTCATCTATCACTTCATCAATCTCTTTGAGCTGATGAAGTAGTAGATGAATAGTGTTTATTACTTAGCTGACGGGAGTAAAGAATTCCGTCAGCAGACCGCCTGAAGAGTACTCTGTGGTGGAGACGAAACGGATCTAAATAACAAACAATTACTGGCTATCCAATTTTTTTATTATAAAAACATCGTTCCCTCATACAAATTCATTAAATACATAACTATAAAAAGTTATTAATCTGTTTTGACAAGCAATCAGAATAGTATATTTGGCAACAAAGATAAACTAAAAACAAGCGGATTAAATTATTTTCACAACCGAGTAAATTGTTTCTTGTCATAGTGAATTTAAATACCAAGTAATAAAACTAAAAAAAATAGAAAAAAAAAATTTACAACGAATGTTTCAGTAATTTTTTACAAGTCAAAGTTATACAAAAAAATTAAATTCGATTAAATTCAATTAAATTCAATTAAATCCAATAATTAAAGTTTTTTTCTTCAAGTATTTTTATCTAAACGAAATATACCTTTAGATATTCATTTACTGTCTTTCGACACACGGGGCATGCTTTCAATTCTCTACAACATTTTTCACAGCAGCACAAATGGTTGCATGGTCTAATCAATACGGTTGCTTGTGTATCCAAGCAGACACAGCAATTCATGTTAGAGTTTGTATTGTTTGTTTGAATCACTTCTTCTTTTTCTTCTTCTTCTTTTACTTCTTCCTTGGGTAGGCTCTCTAGGAATGCGCATAATGGCTCGAATCTTTTATGTTCTTCTTTGACGTTATCTGTTGTGGTCCAACACCAAATCTGGACCCCACAATAGAAACATTTGGTTTTGTCTTCCATACCCAAGTAGAAAAATCCGCATCGTGCTAATTCTTTTGGTGTTTAAAAAGCGCGTCAGACGGGGAAATATGGTTGATACGGATAGATACGGGTGACCATCCGTATCTATCTGCAGACATCCGTATCTGACCGCAGACATCCGTATCAACCATATCAATCCGTGTGAAAACGTATCACGAAGCACACAATATGAAAAAAGTTTTGAAAATTTCAAAACTTTTTTTCATCCGTGTGCGGATGGCCAATCCACACAAAATCCGTATTAATCCATATTAATTTGTATTGATCCGTATTAATACGTATCTCATCAGCATCAGATACGGATAAATACGGTGGAAAAGGGAGTCTACCAACGCGAGGTTTGATGCCACAATAACAAAGGTTGACCTCTTGTGGAATCTCAAATTGGAACTGATTTGCCGTCCAAAAATCGCGATCTTAATGCAGATGTGCGCACGTCGACGCAAGCCGCATTTCCTGTTTGACATGCGCATCGCAGTGTATCTATCCATATTGATCTGTATCTCATCCGTATCTATGATTATCTATGCGTATCTATCCGTATCTCCTGCCGCAGGTTTTAGGTTTGGCAGCAGAGTGACACACATACATCCATATCTATCCATATTTATCCGCAGACCATCCGTATCTCATCCGTATTATATGCCTATTTTCCCAAAATACGTGGTATTTTCACGGTTCGGAGGGGGGGGGGTCGAGATTTATTATACGTATCTCCATCCGCAAGGCCATCCATATCCCCGTCTGACGCGACTGTTAGCACACTCTCTTGGTAACATCGATTCAAAAGTCTTTAATCTGTGAGCTTCTAAAGCGTATTTCGGATATAATGGTGGAAGGACGCCCCCTCGCAACATATTTTCGACATCCATCTCTGTCAAAAAATTAAATTCATGTTCAAACAAAATACTTGGAACTGGTGGCACTGTCTTGAATGTTCTTCTTCGGCGCTTATATCTCTTCTTAAACTGCCTATAATCGAGTTGCGTTCGGGTGGGTCCATTATCCAATATTGAATGACGATGATGAAATACTTAACAAATGAATTATTTTCAGTTAAATTATTCATGAACATATCGGTGATAGTTGCCATAGATACGCCCCGACAGCGAAGTAATAAAAAAAAACAAACAATAGTGTCCACAAACAGGACCTAACCTTTGAATGCAAACTGGATTAAATTGATATCCATTTGAATGTTTGTTTAAAAATCTCTGGAATGCCCTGTGTCGCGGGGGTAATCCGTAGGAGTCAAAGTACTCAGCTGTCCGCGAACCAACGTAAAATCCAACCCAATGTTCACCCGTTCTGGTATTAGGATCAGTATTAGCTATAAACACCACAGGTCTTCTTTGTTGGAGCATTCTTGGTAAGCAATTTCTGGCAAAAACTCCCAAACTAAACTGTCTGAGATGTGGGTCCGAATTCATTACGTCGAGCAGTTGTAAAGTATTCATGTTGAATAATCAAATATAACGTTCCTTTGTTTATCAATTTCTACTATGTTTTGAAATTCGGCATATACTATGATATTCACAGTCATTGGTAGCGCATCTTCAAAATGCATCTCAAGCCTCAGATTTCCCCTTTTCACTAAATTGAAAAGTTCGCCGTGAGATAAATCCGCCGATAAATCGAATGCAAACAATGTATACCCTCGGGCATACTCCTCCCGACTGATGTGTATACCTCCGTCTTCAAATATTTGACCCGTTGCTTGAAACAGACTATTTCTCCATATTCAAAACGAGGCTGTAACGGTTTGGCGGGGATCTGTTGCCCATCTACATATATGGCTAGAAAATTAATGTTATTATGTTTAAAACTGAACGGGTTTCTTGCAAAATTCCCATTAAATGCATCATTATCTACACAGCCAATGACGAGCCGCTTTGGGAGCTGCCCCAAAAATAAATTTTCTTGTATCATGCTCAAATTTCCTTTTGTTATAGAAAATACTTTGGTCTGTATGCGATCTATCGGATATTTGGCAGTACCCCTCTCTAAGGCTTTTACGTGTGCTAAACGCACAGCAGGATTAAGCCACTCTTTCTTGATAAACAATGACACTTCTTCGATTTTTATTTTATAATTTGGGGTTTCTGACATTAAGGCAAATGCATCTCTCGATCTGCACAATTGTACGTGTAAGTTAACACCATTAAGTAAAAAACGCTGTTGGTTACATAGGTCTATGTGTAATCTCCCACTTGGGTCAACAGTTTTACTTTTTTCGGTGAACTTTTGTCTGGTTTTCAAGCCAACATTTTTAGCTAAATCATCCAAATGCCCGGTGCTATCCTTATACCAAAGCGCGGTTGTAAGCTGTGATTTTTTTGCGGCGGGGCCGTAGCTCAATAAAGTTTCTAAATAAGCTCTGTAAGGGTATGTGTTATTCGAGGATGAGACTAGTTTTTCACTGAGGCTGATTTCAACTTGGTTGAATAAAGAGTGTAGCCACAGGTTTGTGGGTCCCACTTTATCGGTGTCTCCAAACACACCCCCATCTAATTGGTTAATTATAATTTATATAAAGGATCTAGATAAATGAAACAACAAGAGTACCGGGAATAAGGTAGGAACTACTGGTATTACGTACCACCTTACCAGTAACAGTATGATACAAACATTTGGTAGGTTAATACTATGAACGGTTAGGATGGGACCTATAGGGGAATATACCAACCATACTCTGCTGCCGTTCTGTATTACCAGGCATTGACCTCACCCCAGAATACCGCTCAATAATATGAAGCATCTGGTGGATCAGTGGTACCAAGGGCCAGCAAGAGACCTACAGGGATATGTACAGCCCATGCTATACTATCATTCTAAACTACCAAGCATTACCCCACCCCCACAAAATAACTGGGTCTACCATAACGTACTACATATACCAGCCATATAATAAAACAAAGCAATCGGTTGGTTAATAGTACCAAGCACTAACAGGGGCCTATAGGTGTATATACCGCCATACTATAGTACTGTTCTAAACTACCAGGCACTACCCCTACCCACAATACCCCTATGCCTAGCATTGCATACTACCTATACCAGTCATAGGATAACATAAAGCATCAGGTGGATTAATAGTACTAAGGGCCAGCAAGAGACCTATAGGGATATGTACAGCCTATATAGCATCCCCATATAAGTATCCGATAAGTATCCTATAAAAGGTATCCTCGATAGGTATCCTCGAATAATACAATACCAGGCCATGGGTATTCTCAAATACCGAGATGAGGCTAAGAGTCGTAGTAAATTATGCCTCATTGAGGGATTTTTAATGGTCCTCATAACCTCAAAATTCAATGAGGCTATGAGGATAATAAATGAGGACTCATTGAGGGCTTTTACATAGCCCTCATGGCCTCATACGACAAAAAGGGATTCCACATCACAGGCGTTTTCCAAAATGGGATTCCATAGGATATACCTGTTAAATACTGAAATGAGGCTAAGAGTCGTAGTAAATTATACCTCATTGAGGGATTTTTCAAGGTCCTCATAACCTCAAAATTCAATGAGGGTATGAGGGATAATAAATGAGGACTCATTGAGGGCTTTTGCATAGCCCTCATGGCCTCATACGACAAAAAAGGGATTCCATAGCCACAGGTGTTTTGCAAAAAATGGGATTCCATGGGATATGGCCATTGGATATAGTCGTTTGTTATACACAAGGGAGATAACCCTGCATACAGATTATGGGAAATCAAGCAATCTGATTGGTTAGTTATAATCTAGATAAATGAAACAACAAGAGTACTTAGAATAGGGTCAGAACTAACAAGAATAGACCAGAAATTGCTAAATATAGCAATAATAAGGTAAACTGTTCCAGTTGATAGGCTCTTCTACGCTACTGGAGTATACTCTAGAATAAAGGAACATGGCCAGATAAACGATAACTATTGCATATATAGATAGAAGCAGAGAATTTTGGAAGAATTCGAAATAATACAAGTTGTCGGGTTGTTTGTGGTAATTATCCAGGGAAGTCGTTCCAGAAAATACTCCGATTCAATCGAACATACCCTCCGAACATACCCCGTCTTATTGCAGAAAAATTGGGTCACATAGCAATCACGTGCTACCATAGAAACCAAGATGGCGGCTTCCAGTATACAAAATGGACGACGGAAACACGTATCACCTTAACAACACGCGCTGCGCATGCGCAGTAACACCACGTATCACTATGGAGATGACGTCACAACATGGCCGCTTACGCGGGTTACCATAACAACACAACATGGCGCCACTACGTCACGTGACATGACGTCACTTCCGGGGTCATCCACCGGGGTCATCCAGAATGGGGGTGAAACATGCGAGACATACTACTATGGTGTCTTTGCACAGGTTGGCCAGGGGGTTCTCCGGAAATCCCCTGCAGGAGAGCTTCTTTAAAGCGTTTTAACCCAGCTGTTTTAAGATCTTTTCCAGAAGGTACATCTCCCACAAATTCCATACCTCTTTTCAAAAATTGTTTCCCTACATGTTTAGCTAGTGGGTACACTGCGTGCTTCAAGGCACCGAACAAACTTCCTAGTCCGTACCCCCTCTGAATGCGCGCTCCTGGGAAAACTGGTAAACCCGAACTTGTTCCAAGTAATAGTCTTCAAATAATTTTGCGTTACAACAGCATGCCATTATGTAAAGTGAAGTGTCACTATCAACTTTCCACGCTCAAATGGCACCGGTTTCATCTCTTATATACACCTCAACTGATTCGAAATATTTCTAAGACAGTGGGAGGTAATACGGATTTTCAAAAGACCGTGAAATTATTGACCCATATTGACCTTCTATGGGTACAATGCGGAGAAGGGGTACTCAAGAATCACCGACAACCTGATTCTGAACCAAGTCGCAATACACGTAAAGGGAACAGAACCCGCGATTTACATCTGCGACGCGGGAAGCTACATACAACCCCTGGTAAAATATATTTTTTTCAAATCCGAAAATTTCTTGAAGACACGGGCTCATTGTTACTTTGGCTTTATTTCGAAGTCTAATAGTTAACTTTTGCGTGATTGTATCCCAGTCAAATTCTAAACAGGACGGGTCGGCGATTAGTTTTATTTTCATCTTCTCCAATTCAGCGATAATTTGGGTGGGGTGGTATATCTTCCAGGTTTGAGAGAGAGTACGTGCCCTCTGTTTCTATATTTTACTTAAAAAAAAGCTTCGGAATTTTTTATATTATTCCAGGTATTTGGATATTGTATTTCAGTTAGGGCCATTTTCCACTGACCCTCGAGATTTATAGGTTGACTCAATTGAGTTCGAAAACTCGTAAGTGTATTGTCAGGGAACGTATCCATTGAACTGTCACTAGGTAAATATAAATACATTATTTTTTCCTGATGGCTGGATTTGGGAGTAAATATCCTATCGAGCTACTTAACAAAGCTGTCCAAAGCTGGGGGTTATTTGCTTCCATTGACAATACTGGTGATTATAATCACATACAAGATAATCACCTGCACAAAGTATGTTATCTCGCTTTTCGGAACTTTGCTCCCACAGAATAACCACGACCTGTTACTAAGAGTATCTTCCATAATAATGAGAATTTTGCACACTTCCTAGTCCTTATATTGAATAATTTGACTTTGTTTAATCCAAGAATTGAATGATTTGGGATAGCCTAACCATTTTAAAAGAAGTTCTTTTCTTTTCCCCTTACCGCGCGTTTTTAACGTTTTCTATTTTAAAAGTGGTTTTATCACTGCGCGTTGAATTTCCTCTTCATAAAACCCCCCTTCCAACTCCACACCGCTATCGTCCCTCAGCCTGTATGTTATGGGACATCCCGGTATCAGCTTTGCTATGGTAAAGAGTTCCGTTGCCCAGCTCTGCAAATACCCCTTTTCAAACGTTCGTTTAACTTTACAAATTCTTACTCTGTCCCCAATGTTATACCGCCGGCGCAATTTTCCCGGGTTTCCATAAAGTTTTTGCCAAATAAATTCCTGATCACTGTGGGTAACGTCTGCTGGTGCCATGCCAATACTCCTATGGTAGGTTTTATTATAAGAGTCGGTTAACGCCTGTATTGGAAAGGTGAGTGTATTGTTTTTGGTAAAGTATTTCCACATTTTAGTCTTCAAAGTTCGATTAAAAAGTTCTACAACTCAACATTTTGTTTCGACATCACACGTAGTAAAGAAGTCAACATTGTTTTTCTTTAAAAATCGCTGAAACTGGGCGTTTTTAAATTCTTTTCCTTGATCCGTTTGTAATTTGAATGGTTTGCGTTCACTGTTGAATATTTTTGTAAAAGCCTGTACGATAGATAATCCCGTTTTGTTGGGTAAAGGCACGTGAGTAGAAACTTAATCATGCTGTTATGTTTACTGATGGAGTTGACGTCCACAAAGTCTGCCTGAAACTGATAATTGATCCCACCAACAATTGTTTGTCTTCCAATAATTTTTTTTCGAGTTGGCTTATGAAGTGTGTACGGATCTTCTCCTTGTAGCCAATTCACAACATCTTTAGATTTCGTTTTCGAGATGCGTGTTAGAGCATTCACACCCCCGAAACTCCCAGGAGCCTGGGGTGTATTATATAGCTCTTCCAAACTCATTATGTTCGCGACTTGTGTTTAACAATTGAATTTATAGGGAAAGCCATTTTCCGTGCGTTCTGGCTCCTTTCGGTGTTTGTCTAAGTCGGGATGGGTGTGGCCGTGAGGGGAGTGGGGGTGGTTGCGGTTTATGAATAAATTCCCAGCGTGCTTTATTCTCAATAAGTTCTTGTGGAATATTGGCGTGTCTCAGTGCCTCCCCTAGAACTTGCCACCCCTGTGGTGCAACCTGTTTCCGCTGTCTCAGTAAATCATTTACTAAATCTGTAAAATTTGACCCCTCTACTGTATTTCCATTGTATATGAGGCGCCATCTATCATCCCACGCTAAATTCGGAACGTCCCTCAGGCGCTTTAACAATAATCTCGTTTTTCCTTGCATAGACATGGGCACTGAATCTAAAATATCCTGGTCATCTCTTTGTGGATCTTTTTCTTTCTCTGTTTTAATCTTCACAGTTGTCGGTTCGAGTAATTTCTTGTGAAAAGTCAAATAACGCTGAAGAATTTGATTATACTTTGTGATTTTTTCAATTTCACTCAAATCGTTCTTTTTCAAAATTTCAGATAATTCTTTGTCAAGCGAGTAGACGACGGTATCATTGGGTTCCTTTTTAGATGAAGAGGTTCGCTTGAGCGTTCTTGGATCTACTAAAATCATTTTCTTTGCGAATTCCATTGTTATCCCAGTAGCCCTTGAGCTAAAACCTTTAAAACTGGTCCAATAATTGACCCTAAAAAGCCGCCTGATTGTATAATTTGTCTTCGAACTTTATCAGATGTGTTCTTTTCAGCCAATTTTCGGACTTTTCGTTTATGGGGGCAAAGTTTGCGCAAGTGGTAGTTTGAAACGGGTACCCTCTCTGCTAAAATATTTTTAGCGCATTCGCAGATTCAAAGAATTAATTCTTTATCGGCGTTTTTAATTACGTTTCTTATCTTGGCTGGTTTCGCCCGATTAAGAATGTTAAGTGTTCTGATGTTGCGCCTAACGCGGGTAGACATGTTTATGAAGGGATCTTAACGAAAACACACCTTTTATACTCTCGGTACGTAAACTACTTGTATCTCTTCCGGAAATATTTTTGTTCTAAGTCTTAACCCCTCCGCGGTTTGCTGTCTCAAATCAATGACTAAATATCCGAATGGAACCGAAGTTGCATCAGCGAATATTTCTCTTAGGTATTTTGTTTTTTCTGGATACATTTGAGCTGCTAGATGTGCGATTTGTGATCTGTCTCTCGGGTTTTTAAAAAGTATCAAGTAATGGCAGTTAAGCGACACGGTGCGGTGGAACTTATTTTTATCAAATAAATTTTGCACAATGTATAACACACTAATGTTTTGGTGGTGGGATTGTTGAGTAAACAAACGCGCTATTCGATCATCTGCTTATGACATCAGATCATCAATGATAACCAAAGAATCTGGCTTAAACTCATTGGGTATACCCTCTATGAATTCAACTTCCGGTAGTTTATCATACAGCATCTGCCACTCCCCGTAACACCACACAATATTTTTAGGGGTTGGTTGGACCATTTCACTCAGAAAAGTAGATTTTCCACAGGAGGTCGGTCCGGCGAGGACTCCGGTGAATGGGTGCGGCCACCGAGGATCCATATCTCAACTAAGCTTCGGCTGTAGAGATACCAAGCCTTTTATAACCACCACTACTAGAAGGGGAGAAAACTCTTTATTAAAAGAATATAGGGAGGGGCTTATTAGGGGTTCGGGTGGGGTCGAGCCGAGAAAAGTAATGTACTTGTGTGAATAAGATTCTCTTTTTAAGAAATTGGCTGGCCCTGAAAAGGGCCATTGTAATTCATGTCTTCTATGGTCACCGTTTATCTGTGCAATTCTATACAATCATCTTACAAATGAGGTCCTTCTCAGGTTCTCTGGCAATCATTGGCGCATATTCCCATATCATAGGTTCTGATATCATGGTTTTCTTCAAGTTCTCTAGTCAAAGCGTTTTCACTGCATCCACTTCTACTTTGTCTAAGGCCTTCTCGAAACATTTTTCTACCCGCTCTTCCGTGTCCATCATCATGCACACATCGTGTTGTATTTGCGAAGGGTGATCCACAGAGCAACCATAGCAGAGTTCCATGGCGACGCTTGGTATTTCTTTTTCAATCAGATGTGCCCATGATCTGTTCAATTCACATGTCATACGCTGCACTCGTGGATCAACAGCCCGCCTCTTTACACCAGGCACAAATGGTGAAGGCTCATCCTTTTTTCTTTTTCTTGATTCGGCCATCTGTTTGTCTGTTGACTGTATTCTTACATCAATCTGGTCAACTGCCTGTTTTAAATCTTGCCACTCAAAGTTGTTTAAGGCAATACCTGCTTTCGTCGGTGTGTCATTTTCTTGGTTATAGCGGCGAATATGGACTAACATCTGACCCCTGAAAGGCGTCACATTCACGAAAATATTTCTGCTACCAATAGCGATTTTCTCCATTTTATTCTATCTGGCTTCTCAATAAGCTGAAGTTGTGATGAAAGAGATAGACTAAGCCGATATATATACGCCAAGAGACTCTACAGATGTTCATGTTGAACTCAAAGTTCAATACACACCTTGACTATATAAGGATTAACGATAAGATATATAGAATGAGTTATCTACCAAACAAATAGGTATATCTTATCATTAATCCTTGAATATAATTACACAATACTGTTGAGTAATACCCAATGTCCAGATGTCCTGATAACACAAGTTGACATTTCCTAACTGGACGATTTATAAATAACTATTACACTTAAAAAATACACAAATAAAAAAAGTCTCTGAAATTTAATTTGAATTATTAAACAAAACCTAAGTGAAATTAAAACTAAGTAATAAAGTAATAAAACAAGCGAACCCAAATGGTTCGCATAAATGTTACTCTTAAAAGTGCACAAAATAAAACCTATATTTTCATATAATAATTTTTTATTAAATTATATCTCTTTGGAAGAATTACCCCTCTACCCCTCCCAAAAACCACGCCGAGACCTCCTGAAATAAAACAATCTGCCCAGTCTGCCCAGTCTGACGGCTAGGGCCGGCCGACTTTTTACATTCAAAACATAGGTTTTGACCCTTCACTAAAACGTGTGTATTACTGTTCGAGTCGATGTTATTTATAAACGTCATTTTTCCACCTTTTATCCCAAGATCCCCGAGAGCCATGAAAACCGAGATCCATGAAAACCGAGATCCCGAGATCCATGGTTCTTGGGATCCCGAGATCCATGAAACCGGGGGTGAACGGTACCTGACATACTACTTATGAATTAATAATTAAAAATGGGCACTTTTTTAGTCATATAGCTTGCTCTTGTATATTCTTGTTTCTACACCGCGGTAAAACACGGTGTAAAAACGCCACTGTGGATTGCAAGTTACACAGTACAGCTCAGCCAATCAAAATGCAGTATTTTGTCTCATTTGGAAATAAATTATAATTTTATTTATTCAATTTATTTACTTCATAATTGACATTTTTAATTTATACCGTTTTCTCGCCACGATATAGCCTTGGCTACTGATGTGGCGTTATACACCAATAAATAAATAAATATTCAAATGTTGGTATCATTATTCACTACTGCCTTTGTAATTCATTTTACTGTCACGCTAATGTTCATTTTTCAAGTTTTAAACTCATGTTTCATTTTCACCACATAATCGATTGTCGCCACGATATGGACCCAGCTGCTGATGTGGCGTTAAGAACCAGTACATAAATCTGGATTAAGTGTCTTACCCATGGGCACAACGCAGTGGTGGTCGAAATGTGGACCTTTCGGTTTGAACTTCAATGCTATAATTTATTTATTTATTGGGGTTTAACGCCACTTTAACAGCCAGGGTCATATCGTGTCGGTGACAGTTTTACGGGTGGGGAAAGCCTGAGTACCCGGAGAGAACCACCGAGTAACGACGAGCAGCTGCCAGCTCCCCAACATCGTAACTCCGCACTGCATCACATGCAGGGTTAGATTGGTTGAAGACATGCGCACCATCGACGTGCAGTACGCCTTAGTACACGTCGTCATCGTGCCCCCATGTGAACAATCGGGGTGAAGTGCCTTGCCCAAGGACACAACGCGGGAGTCCGAATCGATCGCTCAGACGGTCACCCTTCCAAGGATTAACCGGGCTCGACGTTGCTTAACTTCGGTGATCTGACGAGAACCGGTTACCGCAATGCCACCGTGCCCCCTCAATGCTATAAGCACTGAGCCACTGCACCCCTTGCAAATTATTTTTATACAATGATTACCTATTCTACTATATATAAAGCCTATGACATAAATTTTAGCTTTACACACCCAACGTGGTGAACACGACAGCAATGGGATTTCAATAGCTAAAATTTACACCTGCAGTGGAACTACATCCAAGTTGACATTTGGTGACCTTGACTAGAATGCAAACTTGTCTAAATTTATCGCTCATCGCCTCGCGAAGAGTGAAATGAAACCCACAATTATTTATTACGTTTTTAAATGAGTTTACCTTATATGATACCAAAAATTAACAAGCATGAGTTGTCTCATATTAATAAAGCATCCATAACTCGAAACAGCATGTTATTATGTTATTAAAATGAAAAAGGCCCCATGATTTGCGCGTTTCTTCTTCCATTTCGTTTCGGAGATAAAATTGACAGCAGAAATACCGCCCACCGGTACCCATGTAAACAAAAACAGATTCGCACGTGTGAAGATTGTAATATTTAACATTTAAACTCTTATTAATCTGACGATCATGGTATAAATAAAGTATACCCAAAGTAGCTTGATGTATCAAATGTTCACCACTCGTGGTGAAACTGTGTTAACCGCTCGTCAAAGGCTCGCGGTTAACACCACATCACCACTCGTGGTGAACATTTGGTACACCAAGCTGCTATGGGTATATTCTATATTTATACCATGGTAACCTATTCTACAAAATATAAAAAACCTATGTCATAAATTTTAGCTTTACACACCAACCGCGGTGAACGCGCCAGCAATGGGATTTCAGTAGTTAAAATTTACACCTACAGTGGAATTACATCCAGGCTGACCTTTGGTGACCTGGCCCTGAATGCAAACGTGTCTAAATTTATCACTCGTCGCCTCGTGAAGAGTGAAATGAAATCGGTAATTATTTATTACGTTTTTAAATAAGTTTAGCTCAAAAGATACTAAAGATTAACTGAAATACGTTGTCTCATGTTAATAAAGCATCCATAACTCGAAATAGTATGTTATTATGTTATTAAAATGAAGAAGGCCCGTAATTTGCGCGTTTCGTTTTCTATTTCGTTTCGGCGAGAAGATTGCCTCGGAAGTACCGCCCACCGGTGCTCATGTAAACAAAAACAGATTCACACGTGTGAATATTGATTTTTTTAACTTTAAACTCTAATTAATCTGACGCTGATAGTATAAAGGCTCGCGGTTAACACGACTTCACCTCTCGTGGTGAACATTTGGTACACCAAGCTACTATGGGTATACTCTATATGTATTTTAGAGCAAATAATTGAAGCCATGTGTAAATAATTTCACTCAAGTGCAAAAAATTGGATACATGTCCAAATATTTTGGACTAAAGCGCAAATACCATTTTTGAGTTGTACTTAAATTGTAGCTGGATTGGGCTTAGTTCAAATGATTATTTGACATTCGGGCAAATAGTTGGACCTAAATGTAAATATTTGGACTAAAGTCCAAATATTTGGACTTGTGTGCAAAATAGTACTAAACTGAAAATATATACACTCATGTCTTAATAAATGAGAAATCTGAATCTGGCTTGTCACATAAAACTGAAAATCCGATGAAATAAATGATGATGTGTACAATTCAAACGTCGAGCATTTGTGTTTCTAAATGTAGTACCCGTGTTGATGTCACGGTTACAGCTCATATACGAGTCGGGAACGGATAAATTTATTGGCTTAAATAGAGTAAAGATACGAAAATAACCCTAGCACGGATTATCCACAAGACACGATGTTTTGAGTCCAAAATTATTCCTTTGCGTACATATGTTATCATTATTTGCATTTTAATTTAATGGGACAGTAGAAATAACAGTTCGTCTTCGACACTTCAGACTCAAGCCCGACAGGTTCCTTTGATACGCATGATGCCCAAAAGGACAGCCATCACAGGAACAACTATTTTTGTCCCCCTTGGTACCCAGTGCGAACTCAATATTTACTATACAACTCGATGGGGAAAATAACTGAGGTTGAGATTTTTGTTAAAAAAAAACATGATTATTTTTGGAATAGGCGGACATCAATTTGTGATGTCCGTGACAAATGCTTTTCAGTGGTATATTATTCAAATCGCCGGTGTGATGTGCCTGAACTTCTCCTTTGATCTGAAGTTTAGCAATTTTCTTCCATTTCATCCTGTACAACTCAATTTAATGTTTAGAAGCTGCTTAGTGGGTCCTCTTCAAAGTGAAATTATTATTATATTTATTATATTTGCCGTCGGTGTAAGAACCTTGCCTGACATCACTTCGGAATAATCAAAGATTGGATTTTCAAAAGCAAACGGAAAATGCACAATAAGTGTTTATATTCCTACTTTCGTTTCACCTTGCGCGATTGAGTTTTTTTAATCTCAGCAGAGATTTCAGAGATGCGTGTTGGGTTAGTCTCCTGACAACAAACGAATTATCGCACCTGTAACGCTTATTTCTTCGGGTACCTTGGTAAAACGAAGAGGCTAGCATCGTACTACATGCGGTAAATTCATTCATTAGGTGGCAGAGCTAGACCTGTCCGCCAATTTACGGAAAAGAACAGGCATTTTTGCTGGACTGAACTTTGTGAGCAGGCTCTTGCTACCCAGAAGGACAGACTCACATCACCCCCGTCCTAGAATAGCATGGAAAAAAGGATCATTCACCTTGGATGCCGATGCCAGTAGTAACTCGGCGATCGGCGCATAGTGACGCAGGATCAGTGTGGCCAAGGGAAAGTGATCGTCTATGCCAGTAGATACCTCTCAAAACTGTAATTCTTAACTCTAGTGAAATCACGAGACATTTCTGGTTATAAGGCTGTGTGCGGTTTCCGCCAGAGCCCATGTCATGTCATGTTCCATGTCATGTTTCACACCTCTGACCTCAGAGTGTGAACACCTTGATCAATATCATGGAAAACCTGGAAGTACCAGCTGGATTGATGAAAGCCATGTCAGCTCTGGGCGCCTTTGTCCCATCTCCTGGACTAACCAGGAAATAGGCAAGAACGCCCATATGACACTGGAATTTAATGTTGGAGAGAACACCACAACACCACCCCCCTCGGGGGGAGGTAGTACATTCGGTGAGAGGATCCCCTCTCACACTGTTCCTCATCCGAAGGGGTCAAGAGGCCCTCAGAAGGATAAAACGACAAAAACAGAGAAGAGCCCGTCGACCAAGCGCAGGGATGCCCGACGCTTGGAGACTTTCCTGGATAAGAAGAAAGAAGAGAGTGAGGGGGTGGAGGTTCTGGAGGCAGCCGCAATTCCCCTCCTAATCCCACAGACACATCCAACCAACTACCGGCTCCCCAATCGATACAGTTGGATGAGGAACGTCCTGTGGAGATTGAGGAGGAACTGGAAGTTGCTTTTTCCCCACCTCCCACGGTCCCACCCCTCACTCCCTTATTCCTTCGCTTTAGGACAACCCGGGCATGGGACACACATCAATTCAGCCACCACACACCTCAGAAACACGCGAAGAGAAGTTAGGAGGGAATACAATAAAATCATGGCCGAGTCCGAAGAATTTAAACAACGATCATATGAAGTCTCCAGAATGGCTAAGGAATGGCTAGACAAGAAAAAACAACAAAATCAACAAACAACCATATCTCCATCACAGCCACCTCCTAAAAAGAAAACCCGCAGGAAACACAAACGCGGATAAGCTGCTTCCTTCTCCTTTCCTCCTTTACCACGCTCAGACATGGCACAAATATTATATAGCTAATGAGGGTCGAAAGGGGCTTGCCCGACAGCGTCCCTGCGCGCCTTCGGCACGCAAAAAACATATCTTTCCGTCAGAGCTTTCTTGCGGGTGTTGCAGACAAAGTAGGTCGATTGTTTCATCACTTTGTTCAGTATAAATCATGGATCAATTTGTGCTTAGTACGCCTGGCATTAAGAGTTAAACAGCATGTTTCGGTATAAAAGCTAGCTTTACTACCTGAACGCATGATGCGTGCGGCTGCTATTCGTATTTTCTGAAGCTCGGGTCAGAATCAGCCTCCTTGCAATTAACCCATACAGTGTAAGTATATTCGAGTAACGGTCTGATGAACGCAAAAGAGATTTTTCAAGCACGCTACGCTCAAGTGTAAATTTCGGCTTTCTCGTTGCGTTAAGCCGAGCCCATGCTCTTGAGCTAATGTGTTCAATGTGACTGTGCCAGATACAACTTCTGTTTAAGATTACACCTAGGTGGTTATGGTGACTAACCTCGGTAATTTGTACATTGGGCATAAAAAGAGGAGGGTGACCAGCTGTTACTGTTTGCGGGATGCAAGCATTATTTCCGTTTTCTGTGAGTTGAATTCAACTAACCATCGATGTTCCCATTGCTGGATTGTACCCAAGTGTTTTTTTTATAATTACAGCGGCGTGTAGAAGATTTTCGATGATAAAAAAGGGGAGTGTCATCTGCAAAGAGATGAATACTGTTCTCCAAATTTAAAGTTATGTCTTTAATGTAGATAAGAAAGAAAAGAGATCCAAGAATAGAGCCTTGTGAAGAATATTTATTTTGGGTTTGAGACTCTGTACATTGAGACGACAGATTCTGATTGAGTTTACTGTAATATTATCGTTTGGGTGTAACGGTCCGGGGTTAGCTCAATACCATCAGATAAGTTCAACAGCAAGAGACCCCAGGTGAAAGAAACAATTGGCAGGAGAATGTTCAGCGTATCTGGAGTGGGGCACTTTTCCTACTCGAGCAGAATTTGATCTGTTGTCAGTCCATAAGGCCTGAGGTAAGGATTTAACAGGGTCCGCCAGGATCACTACTAACTGTATAGTATGTTCCTCACAGCCGAAGCAGGCGATGAGATTCGCAAGCAATACAGTAGATTTATCCAATATTTTTTTTATAATGTACGCCCTTTCTGGCTCGCGGTAGAAACATACTCCAGCTCTGTACCTTTCTATGTTACTTATACTTTAAATTTGACCAGTGGAGATAGAGCAGAATGGGTATATCTCTGGGCGGCAACAGTGGACGTCTCTCCGGGACCAAGGTCATGTTGATCAGGTTTGCTTCCATTATATAGTTTCCATTGCATGGGTGGTGTTGGAACAAGTCACACTAAGACAGCAAATAGAAATATGTTTTGAACTGGAAGGTAAGAAGTGGATGACTGAAATACAAAGAACTAGAACTACAAAAAGACGAAAAGGGGAAATGTAAAAAGGACTACAACATATGTACAAAAGCGATGTATAATACAAGCATGATTGTTGAATTGGTAAGATTGGTCTTTAACCCTTTACCTAACATGAAAAGCAGACGACACTGGCAAAACAAAAATCTTGAATAACTATTTTTTTTCATTTTTTGTCTCAAAAACATAGATTATGACCCCTCGTTGGAACGAGCTCGATGAGCTCGTTCCAACGAGGGGTCATAGCCTATGTTTTTGAAACAAAAAATGAAAAAATAATGAAAATTAATTGGCGATTTTTGAGAATAGCGCTGGGCGGTTTTGGCCGTAACGTTAGATAAAGGGTTAAAAACCAACAACCGACATGTCATTCTTAATAAGTTATTGAGCTAATAATCACGACTAAGGGATCATAATTGATATATGTGGAAATGAGCTATATTTTGGTATATGAACATATGGGGATCCGTTCACTGTGAGTACTTGATGTATAGGCTCCTCAAGACAGAAAAAGGTGAGACATTGGTGATCAGGCCTGGCCCGGTCAGATCAATGGATTGGGTGACACAATGAGCCGCTCCAAACTTGCTTGGCGTAGTATTTTCAGTGGATGTTACAATACGTGCAGCTTGTTTGTTTATTGGTGTTTATTAAGTCACTTTCAGCATATATGGCTATGTCGTGACCACAACACAAATATATAAACACGTTGAGCCAATCATTGGAACTTGTGTTGCCCATCCTTAAGGACTCGCACCCCAGGCGATGGCTATCCGGTCCTATTCTACCAGCAAAGCGGAACTAGTTTACCACAGAGAACAAGGGATTACAATGGGATTATAATGCGTACAGTCGTAAAAATTTTGGCATATGATGAACAGCATTATAACTTGTGTTCCAGGGTCTACACTACAAAAATATAGGTTCTCTTTAGAACCAAAACTGGTTCTAATCTTGTCCCTGAGATGGAACCAGTTCTGTTTAAACAGTATTTATTTCAAATCAAATAAATTTATAACGATTGACATTAAATATTAACAGAATTAAACATAAATTGAGGGGGTTTCAGACGTAAGTTTAGAGCTTATACGAGGTTGTCTCAAATCATTATTAAGCAAAGGAGATATGAACAGTTGGCATAACGAACCAGTTTTGTTCTGTATAGAACCAATATACCAGGTATTTATATTCTCTTTGTTTCAAAATGTTTGGCGACTGCATGGAATAAGCTCCAAGTTTACGCTGAATCTACTCCAGTTCATGTATTATTCTGTTAAAATTGAATGCTAATATTGGTAAATTTATTTGATTTGAAATAAATACTGTTTAACCCTGAGCTCGACGAGCGCGTTCCAATGAGGGGTCATAACCTATGTTCTTGAGACAAAAAATAAAAAAATAATGAAAATTAACTGACGATTTTTGAGAATAGCGCTGGCCGGTTTTGGCCTTTACGTTGGGTAAAGGGTTAAACTAAACTGGTTCCATCTCAGGGACAAGATTAGAACCAGTTTTGGTTGTAAAGAGAACCTATATTTTTTGCAGTGTACTCAGCAAGACAAACATATCGATAATGGTTTTGGATGTGTCAAACATGACGAATGCTACTGATGAATCAGATGCACTATGGATGCAATATATTATTCTTCGTGGTCCGAGTAGGAGCTTTGGAATTTGACATGTCTCCAAACTTGTATTATCGCTTGACAGTAAATGTATGATAGGGAGTCAATGTGAGAATAATAGCTATAACTTCAGGTGGGCCCCATCCCCACCGATGCAGCGAAACCTCCATTATTGCAAGAAGACGAAAGACCGCACTACCCGAGCCGCCCCCTCCTTCTTCCACCCCCTCCTCCAGCTCAACAAGCAATCGTTGCGCATTTAGGTATACAAAGTAGCTATATGGAGTAATCTGTAAGTTGTTACTTTGGTGACTTTAGACGTTGACCTAGTTGTGTCCACAGATTTCTATACGTTCGAGAATACACAGGCAGAGTTTAACTCTCTTCTACACAGGAACACGAAATAAGAAGATACACCCTTCTGAACAGAGGCGGTGGAGCCAGGGGGACACGCGCCCCTTCACTTTTTCCACAGATATGTTTTGCAATTACCCAGTGAATTAAAATGGGCGCGTGCAAACGTGTCAGCATGTAGGCATTCCTGTATATTCCTGTAACATTATTTGCAAATCCAAATAATATTTAGGTAAACAATCCCACTTTCGGTCGCTTCGGTCTGTTTCTTCTACTTCAACCATCTTCCAACCCGAAGGCTAGCCTTCGGGTTGGAAGATGGTTGAAGTAAAAGAAATGGACAGGACAGTGACGACACAGTGGCATATTCGCCTGAACGAGAGACTATAGCGAGTCATGGTACATTTACCGATATACGATTGTAACCTTTCCCACACTGGGAAGAACCATGGTAGGATTGCAAATTTGTGCCCCTCCACTCTTATCGAGTTTCCGCCTCCCCTGCTTCTGAATAACTTCATGAAGGAAAACAAAATCCAACAAATTGAAAATTTGACTATTTGCTATTTGATTATCTAAAATAGAATAGGGTTCATCTGGAAGGTTCCAAATTCTGAAAAAAGAAAAAAAAATATCGCACCGGATCTTTGTATAAAAGTGATCTTTTTGTCCTGCAGATAGGCAAAAACGCGAGATATTTTTTAAACCTTCGCCGTTTACTCGTGACCTTCAACCGTTTGGTGACAGTGATCACGAGCCTGACAATTTCGTCAGGAGAGAAAGTGAATTTACTTTTCTATCTTTATGGGGTTAAATTAACATGTGGATTGACAGTAATATAACAATAACATGATTTTGGAGGGCATTATGGTTCATTAGCGGCCCTGCAGCAATGATGAACAGCCCGAGGGTTTATTAAAGGCCCGAGACGAAGTCGAGGGCCGTTAATAAGCCCAAGGGTTGTTCATCATTGCTGCAGGGCCGCTAATGAATCATGATGCCTGACAACAATCATGTTATTACTATTATTACCACTCCCTGTTACAGCTAACTTGAATCTAAAAATAGCCGGGCCGCGGCCGCTAATGGCTATTTATACCATTATCGCCCGCGGCCCGGCTCCGTCGAATGACATCAAATTATGGAGTTTCAACGGGCCTTCAAACTTATGTTAATCGACTAGTAACTTATAGATTGAGTGGTAATAATTGAAGTGTAAAGCATAATCCGACTAAAGCTCTTTGCTAAACGTAACGACCACACCCGAGCAACGCTGTGCACAAAAATCGCTATTTAAATTTTTAATATTTCTTCAGTTTTGAATTGTAAAACATTGCTTATGGTCCCTCATCGGAACGAACTCACCGAGCTATGTTTTTTATGTGAAAATGAAAATATTTAGCTGCTCAAGAAAAAAGAAACAACAGCATGAATGAATCGAGTGTGGGAAATAAAGTTATGCTTTGGTCGGATGTACCAACGAGATCTACAGTGTTAAGGTTTTTCGCCCTTGCATTGTGTGGTTTCTGTACAAAGCCATCTTCCTGAGTCATTTGTCGGTACAAATCTGCAGCATGGGTTTACTGTCAATTTGTGCGGTTAAATTTAGAGTATTAACTGGTAGGGTGCTGGAAGCCCATAATGGGGATTTATTTTGAAGTGCAGGTATCTATAAAGACTCATATTCTGTAGATGTGTTTCATATTAACCCTTTGAACTCCAGACGCCGTTTTTCCGGCCGGGTCACAAGCTACGTCATAATGTCATTAAGGGTGGGGGGGATGACTGCAAGTTAAATGTGTGTTGTAGACCCATCGATATTTTCAACGTGCAGCCCTAAGGCTACACGTTGAAAATATTAATTGGTCTACCCCCAAATAATAAATATTGACTCTTCCTATTGCTACCATGGAACTGATATGAAAGATACCACCAGGGTTCAAAGGGTTAACTATGAAGTGAAATAATTTATTCTTCGTGAATTTGCTTTGTTACAGTTTATGTGAGAGTGTCCATTGGCACTCTCCCATAAACTGTGACAAGGCATTACCATGCCAACAAATTTTGACAGTCAAAAATTTTTAGCACTCTGCCTGTTAAAAAGTTGACATAACATGTAGAATAAATAGGTACTAGGGCCGGTAATCAGATTTAAACCACGAGTAGAATAAGGGTTTTAACCACTCAGTTTGCCGAGTGGTTAAAACCCTTATTCTACGAGTGGTTTAAATCTGATTACTGGCCCTAGTACCTATCTGTTTTATTTATACCATGCTCCTAATAAATAATCGATTTTGTCACTTAAAACGGAGAAAAAAATACACTTTCTATCGCAAACACGCGGGTTTGTTTTGTTTCCATCTACCTGCTGTACGTGAATGCTTGGTTGACAGGTAGACACGTCGTCAAAGTTGATTGAATTTACCTTGCTTTTTCAGTCAAATTATTATTAACAATTCTTAAATTTTATCTTAACTATTTGATAGTAGGCATTTAAAACTTAATAAGTCATTGCACGTAGTAGATAGTACCGCAAAATATCGCGAAGTGTGAATGTATCGAAGTCATGCCAAAGGTCAAGTTGGATGAATTTTCGACTGTAGGTGCAATTTTTTTAACCGCAGTGGAAGCTGCTACGCCGTTAGTGGAGTTAAAAGCTAAAATTTAACATACAGGCTTTTCACAGGTAGTAACATAGGCGAGCATGGTATAAAATGTTGATTTATACTGATTGGGATGATGTTCTCTTGGGGTTAACACTACAAGGAGCAAATGGCCCCCACAATGCTGGATAATACATACATTTAACACCACACTATGGGTCTGCTAAAAGGCTATCGCCAAGAATATAAACAATATATTGTTTATGTCTGACTCGCAGCCCATAAGTTTGAACTGTTTAGAGATAGCAAGCATGCGGTTAACAGTTTCAACCTGGTAGAAAGCGAGTTTGCTTTTCTATCTCTATGGGGTTAACCCTTCACCCAATAAAACACGAAATGCGGCCAATGCTATTCACAAAAACCGCCATTCATTTTTGTTTCTCGCAATTTATGCCTTCAAAACATAGCTTATGACCCCTTAATGGAACGAGCTCGATATGGCTGACAACTGTCGTCATTGGAAGAGATTTTCGGGAAAGTCAGCTCCCCTTAATTTTCTAAAGATGTCAGTAAATTTAATACTAAGGGTATGGTAATTTCATACAAAAATTGAACTTTCGAAACGTTAACGATTGTGTATCATCGATGTGTGCATCATTTCACAAACTTCGGGCATTTCTCCCCCCAAAGTAGTACAAAATACAGAAGCTGGCTTTTTTCAATTTTTTTTCCAATCACTTTAAAGGTTTGACTTATTATTATCTGTTGAACCCCGTTGAACAATAAGAAAATCGCGTTTACACCAACTTTCGATGTTTTGTGACCTTTTTCTGTTCATTATATCAACCGTGTATGCATCCTGACATATAATACAGCCACTGTCCTTTCCATTAATATACAAGTCTTGGAGGTGAGATTTGCTCATTTTGTTCCTGGGAAGAATAAAAACTTGCAAATTACTACTGTAAAAACACATTCTCCAAACAAAGAGCCAACGTGGAAATTAGTGATGGTGGGTGTGATACTGATAGATATTTTTAATGACGGATTACCTGTGAACCAGTTGCTTCTAAATGACTTGCCGTAAAAGCCAAGTTTCCTTGTGTTATTTTTAATAACGAAAACAACAGACATCTCCGGGAGCTGTCTGTTGTTTTGGTTTATTAAAAAGTAACTGAAGGAAACTTTGCTTTATTTTCTACTGATGTCACAGGTATTCCTCAATAATTACTTGGTTTTCAATTGGACTTTCCACGTTCATCTAATAATTTAAAGGGAGATAACTTTATCGAAAGTCGATTTTCATGACAATATAAGTCAGGAGTGTCGAGTTCGTTCCAACGAGGGGTCATAAGCTTCAGTTCTGAGGCACAAAATGAAAATGTTTCGTTATTTAAGGAATGCTGCCCAAAGTGTCGTCTTCTATTCATGTAAGGAAAAGGGTTAAATTGACATATTGTTATTCATTGAAGTGTAAAACATAATCTGGTTTAATGGTTTATTGTCGATGTGATTATATCGGCAATGACAGTCACTCAATCATTCAAACTTTTTATTGATTTTCCTGGATATGTTTGCACTCTTGCTCAAGAATGAATAACACAGCGGGTTTCGTTCGATTGAGTTTGAAACAACGCTCTAGATAAAACACATGGTGAATGACTTAAAATTCAATATCAACACAGAGTACATTTTATTCATTTAGCGAGCGATATAACAGATGCGCAAGAAAATAACATCGTGGCACGTACTCGAACCACACAAAAGTTAATATCTCGCGATACAGGCCCGGACAAGAATGCGTTTTCGTCAATACGATAACCGCCAACAGCATTGAAAGCCTTTGGAAAATGGAATCCATGTTAAACTTGGGATTTAAATGCCTCGCTAGCAATATCTGATGTAAGTTTTTTTCTAATTTTTATTTTTAATGGGCAAATTTTGTATTAACCGAGAAAAAAGCTTTTTGATGCCTACCTCTATTTGGGGCTGCATATACGTGCAATCAGAATAAACACGAAAAATTGCCTCAAAGGGTGGATTAGCCCATCGGGCAACTGGGTAGTTGTCAGGTAAATATGACCCGTATATGCTGAAAATATAAAAGACAGCCGTCAATCACACATCCCATCCATTTAGATTGAAAAAATGTAATAAACTGTCACTGCCCATACCCCGCGCAATCTTACTACATTCGAATTTAGCTCTATTTGATATGCAGAAGAGTTGAAAATTTACATTTTAAATGGATTTTTTAAGCGTCGCCGGACTGTTGTATGTAACACCTGGCAATTTTAGGTGCCCCCCCCCCTCCCTTCCCTGTAACCTCTTGGAAAGGTTTTCGTTATAAGCTACTGCTCGGAACGACGACAAATACCTAAGATACGATGATTTTGTGTCAAGAAAAACAAAATGGTCTTCCCCGTGTAAGAAAATTTTGTTTTTGCTTTTTTTTGGGGGGGGGGGGGAGTTTATTTGCACCACTAAACGCTCGTTATAATACAGTACCCCAGAGGAGACAAGTGACTTCAATCCGACGCATCTTTTCTGTTCCAAAAATCCAATCTTTCTCACATGGGGCCGAACCGTGATCAGTTCCCTTTGGTGTGGGGGCCACTGAAGAGGGGCTCCTTTCGACTGATTTTACAGCAACGTGTTTTCCAGCCCAGTTCGCTCCTATCCAAAACGCATCAAGTGTGTCCAATAATATTTATTGCAAACGGACGGCTGTACTTAGTATTTGTAGGCAGGAGTAGAAATAATTTATTCCCACAGCCCGCTAGGGTTTTAGGATTGAATAATTACCGCTTCCTTTCAACTGTTTATTGTTCATTGAGTGGCCCATTTCTTCATTCCGTTCACTAATGGCTTATCGACCCACAAGCCTAACTGCCCTTCTGGAAATCTTCAGATCTAAAGGCCCACTAACCCGTTCCTGATTTATACGGTAATTTTTTAGGACAAACCCAATCAATTTAGCCACGCGATATCCAGTCTGTAAGATATTACTAACTTTTTACCAACCCATGTGACCAGATGCGCTTTACATACAACATCAAAAATCGCCATTCTATTTTTGTTCCCAAACCATCGATCCCGACTTCTCGTTGGAATGTACTCGCCGAGACTGTCGTTCCAGCGAGTGATCATGGGCTATAGTTTGGAAGAGAAATATGAGCGCATGCTATTTGGGAAGGATATCAATACTGTTGTATGTTGTAATTAGTAGTGTACAGTACGTGGAGAGTGGATTGTAACTAAATCACCCAACCTATAAATTTCAAATTTTTTACACATCGACAAAAAACACATGCAATCTTTCAGCCAATGGACCTCCGGGTTTAACCCGGAGGTCCATTGGCTGAACTTTGCTGGTTCTGGTTATGCTTTGCAACAAATTTGCAATTATTGCTCGGGTGGAATCTCCACTCTGCGGGTGATTCAGTGACAATACACTCTCCACGTACTGTAAGTTACAATGTTTACTGTTTACCTCAATAAACGCCCAAATTTGCCTTGTGCCACATTCAAACATTGCCACTCAAATTTTGTTGTTTTTCAAACATTGTTTCCAAATACTGGCATGTGACTCATCATTGGAACAAGCAGACCTACCGCGTTCCAGTTAGGGGTCATAAGCTTGGATTTGGAAATACAAATGAAGTATATTGGTTACTCATAAAACAATATTTCGTTTGTCTACTGCAAGAGGTGATTAGTGGTTATTGGATATATTCGCACACGTAATTTACAAATTGTGCAATTGAGTTATTTTTCAAAAACATTCAACAAAAGCATTGCCATGTGACCCTTGTTGGAACGAGCTGTCTATATGGTTTTGTTGAATTTTGTGAAAAAAAATGAAGAAAAAGATATTAAAGTAACAAATTTTGCTATCGGTTGTTTGGGTAAAGGATTAAATAAAATGAATATTACAAATTCCCCGTTGTTTTGTAGCTAAAGCTGATAATTTTGTAAGCGACTGTGTGAGGATTACTTCTTTCGGCCCAACCGCACCGTGTCCCCATGTGGGCATTCGATACACTTAATCCCGATTGAATACGTGGGGGCATGGTGGCGCTGTATACTAAGGCGTACTGCAGGTCGATGGTGCACTTGTCTTCAACCAGTGCTTATTCTGCATGTGTGGAGTTAGTACGTTGGGGAATCTGGGAGTCTGACAGTTGCTCGCCGTTGCTCCGTGGTTCTCTCTGCTTACTCCGGTTTTCTCCATCCGTAAAACTGTCCGACACGCAATGACCCTGGAGGTTGAAAGTGTCTTTAAATCCCAATAAATAAATAAATAAATAAATAAATAAATAAATAAATAAATAAATAAATAAATAAATAAATAAATAACAGAAAGGTCGACTGTTCGTTTGTCCTTGGGTAGGACACTTAATCCCGATTGCCCACGTGGGTTGGAGGAAGCATGGTGGCGCTACGTACAGAGGCGTACCGCATGTCGATGGTGCGCTTGCCTTCAACCGTTAACTCTGCTTTTGCCGAGGTAGTAAAGTGAGGAGTCACCGCTGCTCGATGGTTCTCCCCAGATAATACGGCTTTCCCCACCCATAAAATTGTACGGCACGACATGACCCTGGCTATTGAAAGTGTCGTTAACCCCTAATAAAGAAGCAAACTCGAAACGTTTTAAGCTAACAAATAAAACATTTTTACATGAGATGTCTGAGAAATAAGATTCTGTGCATGATGTTGGCATGAATGTCCTTCATTGTGATAACGGTACCGCCCAGTTGCCATTTTCGATGAAACGGTGTTCTCAAAACAATGATAAATAATGAAAAATAGGAAACTAGAAAGCAATTTATGATCTTCTGAACAAATTAGACTGTAGGTTAGGGAGTAAATCAAAACTAAAAGTTCGATCCCCGTCCGGGACGACCGCGTTGAGTCCTTGGGCAAGGCACTTTATCCCGGTTGCCTACATGGGGGCACGATGACTGTGACCTTAAACCTCCCAAAATAAATAATAAATAAATCAAACCTAAACAAAAAGAATTGCTCCAGTGTATGTGAGCCGTTACTAAAACGGCACAGGGTACTAACAGCGATATGGGTTATTTGTTTTCAAAATACCTTACATAGATTCCATGAAATGCATACAAACGAACGCTATGTAGATTTTCTTTGGTGTGTTTCTAAAGAGTAATTTACTATTCATTGAAGACCCGGCTAAATCTTTACATAGTCTACAGTTAATTGAACTTTTGTTGAAATGATAAGGCTGAAGTAAAGGTTTTGAATAGATGTTGTATGCCTGCCCGGTGTTTTAATTAACAGGGGTATGTATATATCCATGTAAGTAGACTTGGTTGTTAATGAATATATTTGAATACAGACCCTAAACACAAGCCTTATATTTGATTTATTTTCAGGCGGGCGGGAAACTCGAAATGAACCGTGAAAAAAATATATAGAAACGGTTGTTGTTCTTCTGATGGTTAATTATTCTAACTATAGTTGTTCGATTACTTATAGCTGTTGAAATCTTAACCCTTCTGACGCGACTTGAATAAAACAGTACCATTTTATACGAATCTCCATGGGCGGATTTAGAGAGGGCGCACCGGCGCGCGCCCCTCCTATTTTTCAATTTTTTTTACAAGCACCGGTACCAAGGGCCACGACATTATTCGCGATAACGACATTATTCGCGATAACATGTATTATCGCCGATAATATCGTACCCCATGCAAACAGCTACCGGCCTGGCTCCTCCGTGGGTCTCGTGTGACCCGATATAAATTGGCTTCTTTCCTACAAAATTTGAATGCTGGAATATTTTGGTAGGAAAACATTGTGGCCATGTGCAACGAAGCCAGCGGGGAGCCATACTGATCTTCCATGTTCCCACATTTTCCACGAGATCCTCCCTACCCCCACCACCGGGCCCCGTTAACAAGAGTTTGATATCCCATCTCGTGCTCGCCTCTCACTCGCCGCTTCGATCGTCGAGTGATGCTTCACACCGTGACCCACGATTGAAATGTGGCGCCCCTTCAAACCCAGAATCCTGGGTCCGCCACTGATATCAAGATAGCGCTAAAAATATAAGGAATTTCCTATTACCTATATTGGTGTATTTTAAGGTCATATACTTATGCACAATGGCTAATCATGACCGTGACAGTTTCACGGGTGGAGGAAGCCGGAGTACCCGGAGAGAACCACCGAACAACGACGAGCAGCTGCCAGATCCCCAACATCGTAACTCCGCACTGCAGCACAGGCAGGGTAGGGGCGCGGTGGCTCAGTTGGTAGAGGTGCAGGCTGTAAGCCGAGAGGTCCTCGGTTCGAATCCCACCTGCGGCAACCGCGTTGTGTCCTTGGGCAAGACACTTCACCCCGATTGCCTACATGGGGGCACGATGACGCTGTGTACTGAGGCGTACTGCACGTCGATGGTGCGCATGTCTTCAACCAATCTAACCCTGCCTGTGCTGCGGTGCAGAGTTCAGAGTTACGATGTTGGAGAGCTGACAGCTGCTCGTCGTTGCTCGGTGGTTCTCTCCGGGTACTCCGGCTTCCTCCACCCGTAAAACTGTCACGGTCACGATTAGCCATTGTGCATAAGTATGTGACCTTAAACACCAATAAATAAATAAATAAATATACAGGCAGGGTTAGATTGGTTGAGGACATGCGTACCATCGACGTGCAGTAGCTTAGTACACGGCGTCATCGTTCCCCCATGTGGACAATCGGGGTTAAGTGCCTTGCCCAAGGATACAACGCGGGAGTCCGAGTTTAACGCTCAGACGGTCATCGGGTGATCTGACGAGAACTGGTTACCTCAACGCCACCGCGCCCCTCCTATTACCTGTGAAACGAGAGAATATTTAACATGATGTTGCGAATGAAGAAATTGCTCAGATGTCAAACGGTTTTTAACACTTTTTAATGCCCCGCCCAAACTGAGACGGCGTCTTCCACAAAGACTGTATTAAAACATTTTGCTTTGACTAATTCTTCTCTCGTTCTATTTTGAATGAATTAACCCGTTTAGTTTGCTTTGTTTCGTTTTTTTTTATTATTAATTTTATCTTCATCATGGTGTCTCAACACCAGCTGCAATCATCACTTACCCCTGAGATATGTTTCTCAAAACGTAGTGCCTTAAAATCCGTCCGATGATATACGCATAAGTAATCTTTTAATAAGTCCCCACAAAGTTGATCGTCTGTTTCTCATGCCATTTTTTGTAAAATTGCATGTGGACTGACGGTTTTTAATTAAAATTTTTATTTTTGTAATTATTTCTTTGCCGTCATAAGTTCATGTTCTTAGGTTATTTTATGTTTTAAGCCTCATAATCTACAGAATAGCATGTGTGGGGATGTATTTCGCCCCTTGAGTGCAAGAAGGCTTTGTAATGCTAAAGCATTGCAAAGCCTTGTTGCACTCAGGGGACAATTTTTTTCATTTTATTATCTTGTTAAAATGTCCGACCTAAACCATTTAATTTTTATTTTTTTAAGTTTGCATTTGTTATGAAAAGAGAACATATGGCAGGCGGCAGCCAAAAGTACCACGCGGGAGAGCCTTTTTAGGTCTTGTGTTACTTTTTTATTGTTTCACTCACGTAACATCTTAACTCTTCATTCAACGTAGTAGTGAAAATCAGCCAACGCTATTCACAGAAATCGCCATTTAAATTTTATTGTTTTGTTTTTTTATTTTTTGTCTCCAAAACATTCCTAAAGACCCCTCATTGGGACGGGCTAGCAATTCTCGTCCCAGTGAAGGGTAATAAGCTATATTTTGGAGACGAAAATAGAAAATTTAAGTTTTTCAATAAGTCTTTTTTTGCCCGCGTCGTCTATTATTCGTGTTAGGAAAAGATTTAATATCATTATGCACTCACTCTCGAAGAGATTGGAGGGGTGTATATGGATTGCATGCGTCCGTCTGTGTGTCTGGGCGGACATTCAATACCTTAAGCGATAGGAGGTGTGGCCTAGCACAAAAGATTTCCGCTGTCTATGTATCGAGTATTATTTTTCCCCAAGTGGTTTTCCCAGCTCTTGGCCCAGCTCTTGTTTCCACCGCTCTGGAGGGGGGGGGGGACTGGTGTGGGAGACACGAGTCTCATCAGAAAGTGATAGAAATGGAGCGGTCGACGAAAAAGGGCACTTACCAACCACTATGGGCAGTCCGGATCTCTCTAACCCTAACCCATCGCAGACGAATTTCAAATTTGTTTTTTTCAATATATGTTTTTCAAATGTTTCAAACAATTTCAACAAAACCATAACCATATCATGTTGTCTCTCATTGGAACGAGCTACATGAGCTCGTTCCAATGAGGGATCTTGTGGCTTTGTTGAAATGTTTTGGGTTTGTTTTAACTACTCAATTTGTAAGTTATGCGGCTGGGGAGCAGTGGCTTAGTGGGTAGAGGTGCAGCTGTAAGCCGAGAGGTCCTCGGTTCGAATCCCACCTGCGGCAACAGCGTTGTGAGATACTTCACCCCCATTGCCCTCGTGGGGGCATGGTGGCGTTGTGTACTAATGTATACTGCACGTCGATTGTGCACTTGTCTTCAACCAATGCTAACCCTGCTTGTGTGGAGTTAGTATGTTGAGGAGCTGACAGTTGCTCGCCATTGCTCGGTGGTTCTCTCCGGGTACTTCGGCTTCCTCCACCCGTAAAACTGTCGTGGTCATGAGTAGCCATTGTGTAGAACTATGTGACCTTAAACACCAATAAATAAAAAAATGAATAAGTTATGCGGCCTATGCTTTAGATAAGTTATCTCGTGGTAAGTCGGTGATTTAGCAATGGATCGACTCGAGTTTGAGCATTTGCATCTATACTGCAATCTCCATCTGTTACATTATGGATAATGTATCGTGTCTTTTCTCTTTTTTTTTTGTTCAGAGTTGCGTGAACACGGACAGACAACGTGCGTTTTTGCTTGTGGTTGGAGAAAAGAGCGAACATTCAAAGCATTGCTTAGATTACAGGTTGTACTTCAACGAATAGCCATTCAACATGGATTTCTCAAAATTTCGTGAGACTGGAGAGTTTTCTGACATTGTGGTTGTTGTTGATAAATCCGAATACAAGCTGCATAAATTTCCCCTCTTTGCAAAATCGGATTACTTCTGCGCCACCGTAAAATCCGACGAAGATCTCAAAATACAACTTGCTGATTTCCCGGGAGGCAAAGACTGTTTTCAGACCATAGCTGACTTTTTTTATAACATGAAAATTGAGGTAACGAAAGAGAATATTGTAGAAATTCGATGTGGTGCGGAATATCTCCAAATGACCGGCTTCTCCAACTTGATAGAGATATGCGACAAGTCACTTAGAGATATGTTGATGTCTGCAAAACTGAGTAGGTTTTCTGATACTGCAGTTTCGTTGCTATACCAATGTGTTGCATATCGAAGTATCGCGGAGAAAGCTGGCATTGTTGACTTGTGTGAAGATGCAGTTGTTGACATTTGGCTTCGACGCCCCACACGTCTCAGTGCTTTTACTTCCTCAATCAAACTTACGGACCAATCAGAGGATAGCGAATGGGAAAAGTTAATGGCCCTGCCCGAAGAGTGGTTTTCTTCCATTATTAGTAAGGCTCGAGAACGTGGCGTGAATCAATCGCGGTTAACAGATATGATCGTAAAGTATATACTATGCGTTCTTACTGACGAACCGGACGAAAAACAGCCACCAGAAGCCGATGATCAACCACAAAAACAAGCAAACGACCAAACACAACCGGATGCTGACGATAACACGTCATCGAAAAAGGAAAGCGATATCCAACCAAAGAAAACTGTTACACGGAGCAGATCTAAAGCTTCAGATTTGGGTAAAATTTTGGACAAACTGATTCCCGAGCTTCCAGAAGAAGCTTACCTGTGCGACAGGATTTCTATTGAATGGGTGACGAAAGTTCTTCATGTTTCTACTGCAAAAGTTTGTAAATGTCGTCCGATATTAGTGAAATTGGCTCGAGAATTGTTTAGTCGCTGTACGATAGACGAACTCACTAAAGTATCCCCTTCTGTTCTTCATGAAATCGTCACAGAATCGAACAGTGAAGACCCTGAGACTCAAGAAAAGGCCTGCATTCTAATTGATAGTTATATGACCGAGATGTCCAGAAATGGCGTTCTGACAATCGAGACCTACAAGTTGTTAACAAAAGATGGCGCCTGTGATAAACGAAAGAGCCACGACCAGCTTTATGGGATACTGGAGCAGCTGTTGAAGTCAGGTATGTCATATAAAGATATCTTCAACGAGTCTCCAGTGTATTGTGAAATTTACGAAACGAGTTCAGTACATTCGGTCTGGGGCTAGCCTTTGACGAGGTCCAGATCTAATTTGCTGGACGAGTTTCGTAAATATTACCAAACTACGCAAAAAGCCAAAAACATTTGAACCACCCCAGTTTTTCCAGCTTTTGCGAAAGTATATTTGGTCGAATGTTTTATAAAATGTGAATCCCAATAGTTTCACAAGAAAATTGTGAAGTTGGTCTGCGTACGTCATTGACCATCGAACCGGCGAATAAGTAGGCCAGATGTAGTGTTTTGAAAATCACAAAGTGGCTAGTAACCTGTGGAGATCTCTGTGCATTCCATCTTTAGATCTGTTTATTACTCGACTTGTATGCACTTTAAACACGTATGTTTTATGCCCGGGGTAGAATAATATGTGCTCACGAGAAAGCCCGTGTCCTTGGGCAATATCAAGCTGATCTGTGTGCAAGAGGAGTGGAAATTAATTTTGGTGTTTTACATTCTTCTTCAGGAATGGGGTGAAATTGGTCAGGGCCAAGTGCGCACGCTCATTCACAATATGAGATTGAGGTGTGAAGTATGTTTATACGTCAAAACGGACACACCGATGCAGGCTAGTAAAAATGTGCTTTAGGTACCGACCACCCATACCTGTTTTTGTGTAGAATATTAACTGGGGACGAGTTTAAGTTTCTATTTATTACTTAACCCATTATCCGATAAAGGATGCCAATATGGACAGAGAAATAAATAGCCTTTCCTACAAGACCTCGAATTACGTTGTTAAAAACAATATGTCCAAGGGTTTGGTTGAGTCGCCGCTCTTAAATAATACTAAAATGACGTTGACATTTTGAAGCATTCAGTAACTGAAGTTTATTGAAACCATGTTTCAAAACTCATCAAACGATGTCATAAGAATGCTTTTTATTTCAATCATAATCTCCTGAGTCACAGTTGATTATCCAGCGGCGCGCAAAAACACAACTGCGTTCACTTATTCAGGAATGTTAAAGAAAGATCTTGCTTTAACATTTTTAACATTTAGGTTTAATGTATAGAAACTGAGTTAGACCATAAGATACATGTTCTTTAGTTTCAACAACAGACCTGTAGAGATTAAAAAATTAAAGGGTGCCGAGAAAAAGTACCTAAAATTTTGTAGCCGACCTTTTTGACGGATAATTGTTTCGGGAATTTTGGGCAATGATGATAAAAGCAGGTATACTGATATATGTTTACTCGTGTACAAAGGTTGGGGCGGGGGGGGGGGGGCTACAATAGTGCAGCTTATCGATTGACTTCCCTTTATTAACACTTTACAAAGTAAATCGACCGCAGCCGCCAGCATAGAATACAAATTCAGCAGATATAAAAAAAAATGTTTTTTTTAATTCTCCCAAACCATATCATGTCGCCCCTCATTGGAACGTGCCCGTCGAGCTCGTTCCAATGAGGGGTCAGATGATACGATCTTGTGGAATTTTTTTTTTAAATTTGAAAAAATAATATTTAAAATAATAAATTTTGATATCGTCCTCTTTGGGTAAAGGGTTACGGTGGTGTTTCTTTCTTTGTTCATTAGGGTTTATTGACACTTGCGACAACTAGGGTCGCATCATACCGTACAGTTTTACAGGCGGATCAAACCCGAGTACCTGGAGAGAACCGCCTAGCAGCGGCGAAAAACTGTTAGTCTCCCCAACTTAATAACCCGGCACAAGCAAAGTTAGCAGCGGTTCAAGGCAAGTGTATCATCGACGTGCAGTACGACTTAGTACACAGTGCCACCGTGTCCCACGTTATTGAGGTAGTTATATGCCATTTTGTTACACATTGTTGGAAAGATCCCAGGAACAGGGATGTACCCATGTTTTTTAGGAGTTGATGATAAAACGTGGGAGTGACCAAGCTTTGACTAAACCGTGACTACTAGGGGCATCCGAGGAGTACACACGCACCAGACACCATTTATTTGTTAAGCATTATTCTCTCAAGTGGTGTAAACCATGCAATTGCCCAACCTATGCTTCAATGACGTTACTGGTGTGCATTGATCCCCGTAGGCCTAATCAGTACACAATGTTCAGTTCAGCCATCCTGAAACATGATACACATTTGAACAATTTAGAACGGTTCTACTGACGTTGGGCTTGAATGTTGGCCACTATCTTTATTTTTACAAGAACGCATTGTTTAACCCATAGCACTCTGGTAGTGCTACGGAATTTTCTCCAATCTCTCTCTTTCTTTCTTGTTCAACTAGGTGGTGTGTGTGTGTGGGGGGGGGGGGGGGGGGGGGGGTCAGAAAAAAAAATCGGACACAAGGCGCAAAAGTTTTGTTCGGACTCTTGGGCACCACCCAAATCATTTTTGAAGGAAAGTTTTTTTCCCATTTTGAAATTTGGTACCTACCCCGCCCCAAAAAAAAAACAAAAAAACAAAAACCAATTAGAGTAAATCGTATATAAACTGCTTTGTTTGGCAATTTCAACAGGTAGTTTTGCTGGAACAAGGTCTGTATTGTTCGAGTAACCATTCCCTACATTTAATCTACCCACAACCAGCTAATGGAGATAAAACAGAAATTCTCGTGAGATTGCAGTTGGAATTTGGTCACATTTCTTCGCAAGTTGATGAATTTATTCAAACTTTCTCACAGACAGTGTCAGTCAGTGTATACATGGGTAATCAGGGGAGTATACAACATATACTGGCATTCTATCTGAACAGTAGATTGCTATAGTATATTTTAAAAAAGTAATTTTATTTCTATTATAAGATAACACAACCAGGTGTCTTTTCTAAATAAGATAGAGAGTTTCCACTGTAAATAAACCCTCTATCAATAAGATATAATGTCCTGCCTATTTGATAGTTCAGCCTTTTCTGACAGAAAATCACAAATTGAAGGGCATTGATTTGAAGGCTACCCCAAGGCTTGAATAATCAATGGCAACCCCACATTTTGCTCCTACATGAGTAGGTATATATTGCGGATTTACCAACCACTTTGTACATGTACGTGTACAACATACGTACACGATGCGTTCACCAACGTGGAATTCAGTGTTAAATCGCACGCTTGTTCACAAAAATGTACAGTGGTCTTGAATCCCCCATGTTTTTTTGTGACTCCTAGATCGCACTTTTAACGTTCAAATACTCGTGGTGAACACGCGTTTTTTAAAAAAAAAAGGTGAAATTGTACATCTTCACTGTTATCTTGTACTTTAAAAATTTTTGTCGACGTTCCCATCGCAGATCAGACCATCGATCCATCGTTGGTGAACGCGAGTAAAAAAATTCTGGGCTATCATCAAAAAACGGTCTGCGGATTCTAGACCAGTGGTCCAGAACCCCCAATTGTTTTGAGGCGGTGGGTTTTTCCCATTTATGACGTCATTAGGGGAATTCCCCACTATGGGAATTCCCAAACTCAGGTAATCGACCGATCGGATCGCTCGATTCTCCGCCAATTGACCGATCGGATCGCTCGATTCTCATAAACTCGATCATACAGAGTTATCTCCCCTCATCGTGGGGTGGGGGAATACCCTAGGAAATAAATAAAAGTGATCGATATATATAGGAGAGAAAAAAAAATATATAAATAATAGTTATTTAGAAAATTAAATATATCAAATCGAATAGATAATAAAAAAAAAATACGTAAATCATGTGCGCTTCCCAGACTATTAGAGCGAGGATTCTTTTAAACATGCTGATGAGAGCATACGCAATCTGCGTGAACGACGAACTACGTTCCATCTTGTTAGAACGATGTGTCGGATGTCGGGATCATCTAGACTTTGATCACGAGAATCATTCGTGTCTGACGATGGAAAGGGAAGATATGGTCGTCATGTATTTCGAACCGGCGTTCGAACGCGTTAGATTCGACGATGTGATCACGTTTTGGAAGAGATTAGTCTTCTGTAAGAATCAAGACAAGCCCACAGTTTCGGAAGAACTGAAATTGGCGCGTAGAAGTCTGACTTTAGAAGACAAGGGATGCATCAAGAAATTATTGCTGAATGAAGCATACGTCTAAGTTTTTTTCGTTGATATAAAATAAGGGAGAATAGAAAATAAAAATAAATACACACATAAAATTTTTTATCTAATATTAGAAAGGGAAAAAAAAATACAAAAATGAGAACCAGAAATAAATTGTATCAGACGTTAGTGGACGACGAGGACGAGAAGCCGATCGACGTTTTGCCGACGGCACCGTCGCTAGAAGAAAAAGAAAGAGGAGAGAGGTATCGCATCGATCAAATCAATAGAATCCAAGAGTACCTAACTCGAGAGAGAGATTCTCGTCGTTCCCTCAAGAAGAAGTATTCGCGTTTCGTGACATTCGTCAACGCGATCGACACGACACTCATCACGATTTCTCTGGGTTTACACGCGGCCGGCATCGGATTTTTGTCGACCGCGGTCGGCATTCCGATCGTGTTGACCGTAGAAGGAGTGGCCCTCGCCGCCGGATTGTTTAGCACGCTCGGAAACTTTTTGAGTAGGAAATTATATCTGAAGGCGAGGAAACACGACAAGATTTGCATCTTAGCCGACTCCAAGATCGACACGATATCCGAAATGATCTCTATGGCGTTGAAAGACGGTAGGATATCGGACGGAGAATACTTCGCGATATTGAGCGAGAAAACGAAATACGATGCCATGAAAGAAGCCGTGAGAATCAAGACTCGTCAGATCATCAAGGAAGAGATGAAGGATTCTCTCGTGGAAAAGGGGAGGAAAGAGGCCAGGGAGGAATTCAGTAAGATGATAGAACTCAAGAGCAGCGATTGAAAAAAAAATATATATATAATAAGAACAGAATTTTTAAAAAAAATTAAATTTATATATAAAATAAAAAAAACGAAATTAATTTAAATAACTCTTAAAAATGTATTGCGTAAAGTGTAAGAGAGTTACCGAGACGAGTAATTCTAGAGAAGTGCGAACTAAAAACGATAGACAGATGCTTCGCGGAATTTGCGACGTGTGTGGTTCTGTCAAGACACGATTCGTCAAAAAAAAGAACGCGAGCAAAGGTAAAGGCATCGTGAATAAAATGATCAATAATCTACCTTTCGAAATGCATCTGCCCGGTCACAGATTCACTGGACCCAGAACGAAATTGAACAAGAGACTCAACGCTGATCTGACACCCAAATCTTGGAGCAAACCTGTGAATAGGGTGGACGCGGCCACGTATGATCACGATCTGTGCTACGCTGGACATCCCGACACCAAGACTCGCAACGACGTCTGCGACAAAAACATGTTGGGGAAATTGAGAGGCATATCGAATCCGACCAGGAGAGAGAAGATGGAACGTTCGCTGGTCGGCAATCTGATCGGTGTGAAACGTCGATTCGGATGGGGCATTCAAAAAAAAAAAAGCGCATCTGAAACGATTATTGACGAGCGAATTGGCCGAGGAGTTACACAAACCCATAGTGCACAAATTTCGAAAGAGAAGGGTATTCGTGAAGGGTCTCGATGATATTTGGTCTGCCGACTTGGAGGTGGAACGAGGGCGTCAAACATCTATTGACGGTCATCGACGTGTTTTCCAAATATGGTTGGATCAGAGCTTTGAAGGATAAATCGGGACCTTGCGTCGCCGAGGCTCTGAAGAGCGTGTTCGACTCGTCTTCTCGAAAACCGAGTAAATTGTGGGTGGATAAGGGAAAGGAATTCTACAACAAGGACGTTCGTCGATTGGTAGACCTCTACTCGATCGAAAACAAAGAGAAAGCCAGCGTGGTGGAATGTTGGAATCGAACGATGAAGGAAAAGATGTACAGATACTTCACAGCAAATTCAACCAAGAAATACATATACGCTCTGAACGGTCTGGTCAAAGATTACAACAACACGTGACACAGATCGATCAAGATGACTCCCGCGGAAGCTAGCAATCCTCAAAACGAAAAACGGGTCTACGCAAATCTATATTCTGAGAGATCTAACATCAGGAAGAAGTCTAGAACGCCGAAATTTGCGGTCGGTGATCGAGTGAGAATTTACACTTATAAGAAGCACTTCGAAAAGGGTTATACTCCTCGATGGACCTCGGAAATCTTCGTGATAATCAAAATATTTCACACCGATCCGGTGACTTACGAAATCGAAGCTTTGGATGGAGAAGAGATCATCGGAAAGTTTTACGAACAACAATTACAGAAGACGAAGTTTTGATGAAGAAGACAAAATTTTTTTTTATTTACTCTCTTTAACATTTTCTTGTTTACACACATATATATAAGAGAGAAAAAAATAATAATAAAAAATAATTAAAAACTATTTTTAGATAAAAAAAAGCAAGTTAATTAATAAACAAAAAACTAAAAATCCTTTAAAATGACAAATATACTAGATATAGCACAAAGCATAGTGAAAGATGAAAGTGTTCAAGAATATGAGGTTCACGAATACGAACCGGTAACCGGAATGAGTTTGAACAATGCAGGAGAGATAAGAATCAACATCGAAACTCAAGATCTATTCGTACATCCTAGCAAGAGTTACATAGTGGTGCAGGGACGTCTCACCAAGGAAGATGAGAGCGACTACGCCGACGACGACACGGTTACTCTAGCCAATAATGGCATCATGCATCTATTCAGTAACATAAAATACATGCTATCCGGACAAGAGATAGAATCTGTGTTTCATCCCAGTCAGGCCACCACGATGTTCGGACTCTTGACGTATCCTGATGATTTTTTGAAATCCAGAGGACTTAATCAGTTGTGGGTGAAAGACACCGTAGGCCCTGCTAGCGCCGGTGCTGCCTTGATATTCGACTACATCATCAAGATGTCCAGACCTAAAGGAACGTTTTCGTTCAAGATACCTTTGAAACACATCTTCGGATTTGCAGACGATTACAACAAGATCATGTACGGATTCAAACACAATCTGACGTTGATTCGAAAAGGAAACGATGACGCAATAGTGAGACTCACTGCGAATGATGAGGGTAAGATAACTCTACACAAGATATCGTGGTTCGTTCCGCACATGGAGACTTCGATCATGGAGAAAGCGTGTCTCTACAAGATCATAGAATCCAAGAGGAAATTACCCGTGGGATTTAGAATGAGACAGTGTGACACAGCTAGCATTCCTCCCTCCACGAATCACTTCCATTGGAGATTGACGGTGAAATCCGCTTCCGAGAGACCGCGTTTCATCGTGGTTGCGTTTCAGACCGATAGGGACGGGTCTCAGGAAAAGAATGCATCGCTGTTCGATCACTGCAGTTTGAGAAACATGCAAGTGTTTCTGAACGTCACAAGATATCCAGCAATTGATTACAACACGTCGTTCGACAAGAACGATTTCTGCAGACTGTACGGCGACGCCGCTGATTTTAGAAAGAAGTATCACGGTCTAGACGAATTGATGAGCAACCCTAACATATCTCCCGGTGAATACAAGTCGATGTATCCCATGTTCAGATTTGACGTCAGTAAACAGAGTGAACGACTCAAGAGTAGCGTGTTAGACATTCAGATCAAGATGCAATTCAATAGGAACGTGCCGAGAAAAACCGAAGCCTTCGCCCTGGTCCTGTCGGACAGAGAATTACAATTCAAATCGTACAGAAATAAGATGTCGATCATTCGATGAGAGACGAGTGTGTGAAAAAATAAAAAACAAAAAAAAAATAAAAAGTAATGAGTAATTATTAAAAACAAAAAAAAATTAAAAAAATAAATTCGTTTTTAATGATATTTTTTTAACAAAAAAAAAAGTTTCATCCGAGAAAAAATCGTCTTTTTTCAACATTCTCGACATACAAAATGTTACAATTCATAAGTAGTCACGTAGAAAACGAAATACACATTCCATTTTCACGTATGAAAAAAAAAAGATTTTTACGATTACGTTCTGAATTATTTAAAAGATCGCGTGCTATTCACTCGAGAGAAACAAAAAGATTATTTCGTGATGAAGATATTAAAACTCGAAGAGATCTTAGATTGTTCGAACCTGTGCGATTGTCTCTCCATTTCCGTCAGATGTTCCATCCTGTGTTGCACGCCAAAAAACAAAAAAAAAGATGTGGAAAAATGGTTAGGTAAACAGCGGGATAGACGGTTGGAAATGAAAAGAATGAGACGCTTTCCACCATCACCACTACCTTCTGAAGAGAATGGTGATGATGCGAGTGTTACCAAGAGATGCACAACATTCGTTCATAATTATGATTCGGATCAACAAAAGTGTTGTTATAAACGTATCATATCACAAAGAAAAAGAAAAAAAGAAAAAGAAGAATCGACGCTGAAAATTGAGAAAAAAGGAAACGTTATTATAATATATGGTGATAGTGAAGAAGAAGGAAAACAAAAAAAAAAGTAATGAGATCATCTTTAGATCTCATTTTTTTTTTGTTTTCAATAATCACACATTATTTTTTTTAATTCATTATTTTCCACGCGTTCACTGTTTGTTCAAAGAATCGAGTTCGATCAGTAGACTCATCACGGAAGTGGTGGCTTCGGGATTATTGGTTTTCGTAACGAAATTAATCCTGTCACCGGCGTTCACTTTGAGAGGTGTGCCGAACGTGCTAACATTCGCGTGTTGATTCTCAGTCTTTTCGACGCTGTATCTCTTATCGCTCTCTACACCATTCACCATGAGATTGACGACCGCTCTGTTATTCAAATCCGAGGAAGCCAGACTCATTCGAAGGATTTCACCTCCCAATGGCATGGGATATCCCACCTGACCATGTTTCGATCCGCTACCTCCATTTCCGAAAGACCACACAGCTTTTCCCCCATCTAAGGAGCCGGCTTCTTCGGCCCACACAGTGATCAATTGTCTAGCATATTTGACTTTCTCCACCACCGAAATCAGGGTGCAGGCATCCGTCATGTTCACGGGATCCGGTAGATTCGTGAGCGTGTGTCCACCCATGTCTAGTTTACCTTCCATGATGTCACCCTTTCACCAGACTGAGTTGTCGTCCATGTACTTCCTGCTGACTGTGCTGGAATCGAATTCGGGATCGTGACTGAGTCCGAAATAAATTCTTACCGTTCATGTCGATGCCACCCTCCATGGTTCCGCCAGATTGTTTGTTCAGGTAGAGATCGTCCACTTGCAATTCTAGGTATTCTTGTGATTGTATCACGGCAGAATCTACGTAGCCCTTGTTGACCGCAGTTGAGTCCGCTTCCGTGTTGTCAATCTTCGACAGATTCAATATCTTGTTGAATCCCACATTCAGATCCGATTTCATTTCTCGTCTGTCAGACTTTCTCTGTTCCAGATCTATGTAGTGTTTGGTCGCCATGTCCTTGGGATTCGTGGGAGTGGCCACGTTCGTTATCTTGTTAGAATTAGCGCTCAATTCTGAGTGCATCATTTTCTGAACGTATCTATTTCTCAGGTGTTCGCTGAATCTCGCGTGAGAGTCATCTGCATATTTCTTGGTCGCGGCATCGGTGGGATCTACGGGATTCACAACGTTCACCAAACGTTTGGATTTCAGATCCAGATCGTCAGTCATGGTTTTATCCACGTAATTATCTAGCAGGATTCGTTCAAAATCGGCGTTCCCCCTGTCGACGTATTTTTTAGCCGCAGCATCTGCGAGATCTATCGGCTCGGGAAGATTGTAGAGCTTCTTATCGTTCATGTTCAAAGGTTCTTCTCGAGGTTCATATCTCCGAACGTAACGTTCGTCCAAGTTGGCAACATCGCAACCATCGTCTACTTCTTTCTTGGGTTGACTTTTTCGTCGTCACTTCTACCAAATTTAATGACTGGCATGTTGTTGTGGGATTTTTTGTTTTTTAGAAAAATATGTTCAAATGCAGTTTATTAAAAATGAACTATGTTATTTTATTTTTCGTTTTTATTCGATTAAAATTTTTTTAAAATAATTTTTTATCTTTATATATACTATAAAAAAAAATCTCTCTCTAATGTATATCATTGAGAATGTCTTGAAATCTATCTCCTTCAGACCATCTCTTGAGAACGTAGAGACACAGGTGACCGCAAAACACTTGATGGGGTGATTGCACTTGTTCCGTGTTGTAACGAACCATCAATTTGTTGAAATAGTTCTTTATTTCTTTTGGCGGCGAGATTCCGCAGCTGTCGAAATAATAATTTTTCTTCTTCCCGTTCTTCATCCATGCCACCCAGTGAGTGCCTTCACCTGATGAATCATCTAGATTTAAAATTCCGCATTCCGATTGTCGAGGTCTTCTCTTCGGCAAGGCATCTCTGGAAAACACTCCTAGAAAATCTTTGATTTTCAAATCTTTTGCCGCATTCAACAGATCGATATTGGATAGGGGTTCGTTGGGTAAGACGACACCTTCTACAGATATCTTTATTTTCTTATTCATAAATGCGTATATATTTTTTTTATTTATTTTATTATAATTTACTAAAAATGACGTTATTTTTTTTCTATTTTTTTCTTTTTCTTTTTAAACTAACTTTCTCGATGTCACTATCGATTTCTATAATTTTGTGTTCATCTAATTCTTCTTGATTTTCTGGAATCCTATCATCCACAATCGTATCTGGAATCTTATCATCCACAATCGTATCTGGAATCTTATCATCCACAATCGTATCTAGAATCCAATCATCCATATTCATATCATCTAAAATTAGATCCAAAGTCCAATGTTCCGAGTGCCAAAGTGCTTATTTTATCGTCTAACATGAATCTCTTATCGTCGTCGGCCGTCAGCGAAATCTTGTTGACTATTTCGGTATACAAGTCGTGATTTTCGCTTCGAATCGATTTCATAGTCTTATACACAGGACCACTTCCTAACAGACAATCTTTATACTCTTGGAAAGAGATGTTTTTCTTCACCATGCACGCTTTAACTCCTTTGCACTTCTTGATCTCTTCATCATCTTCTAGACGATAAGCATACAGTTTGGGTCTCAAGCCCACGAATTCGACGATCTGTTTACCGCCGCTCTCGTCCTTAAATTTACCCAACACCTTCTTGTTGTCGTTTGATTGAATGTTGGATGGGTGATCGACGGGATAATTGCTCGTGTCGAACCACTCAGTCACGTCCGGAGATATATCTCGGTAGACGTCTTTCGTCTCTATCTCGTAAACTAAACTGTCCATGTCGGTGAACAGTAGTTTGGCTTTGTCACCAAATTTTCGTTTGACGTAATCGTAGTGAAACACGTACATCAATCGCTTGCTGATATCTCAGATGATCGGTCCGAGATAATACGGTTTGTCTAACTTCAGGTGCGTCTTTTGCATGTGAACGACCACTAGATTTTCGTCGAACATGGTTCGGTGTTTGTAATTGGGTTTCGCCACTAATTTTTTTAGCTCTTTTCTCAGACGTGACGAGTCGAACGTCGGTTCTCTTCCTGATGTTTTCCATCGATTTGCCATACACGCAGTTGTTCATGAGTTTGAAGAAATCTTTTTCGAAATCATTCTCAGCTCGAGTTCTGAGATTCGTGTTGAGATCGATGTATTTTTTTATCCAAGGCTCTTCATCGAATCGAATGATGCGATGTATGTCAACTAATTTCATCCCGTAATCGACGTACTGTTTCAAATTCTCGCTGTAGACAACGTAGTTACATTTGTTAAATAAATTGGGAATGAGTTTTTCCTCGTCTCCTTCGTTCGGTTCCATTCGTTCGGGAGCTAGTGGATCATCGTTGTGTGGATCGTGTAATTCTTCTGGATAGTTCAAATCGACTTCTAAAATGCAAGGATAGTCTCTCCATTTTTGCATCTCTTCCGGTTCCTTCACCCATTCGAAATTTCCAATCGGTAAAGGATGACTCATAGCCCAACCGTACAGATTATTAGCGTCCCAATACTGTATGTATTTAGTCGACCGTTTCGAATCGAAACCTTCTTTCATGTAGGGATTGTTACCCTCAGAATATCTGTGGGAGATCATCGAGACGCCACCTCTCACAGCCCTTTCGAACATGAGCAACATGTTCACGTCGGATAATAATTCCAATTGGACTTCGGTGGTCTTCAACAGAGCGTCCCATGCCAGACCGGGTGCGGTGAAATACCAAGCGGGATCCAGATTGTAATTTTGACGACAGACATCTCGAAAATTTTCGAACACGTCTGCAAAGAGCAGAACGTCGGTCTTCAGATAGAGATCGTGATAATCTCTCATGGTTTTCATATCGAATGATTTCCACACGTTTTTGGCGTGTTCGTAATTCTCGTCGGAAATGTCGGATTCGTATAATTTCGAGTAAAAATCTTCTTTCAAAGGTAGTGTGGTGTCTTCGATTCTCTTTAGATCGTTCATGTAATCATAAGGATAGACTCCTTTCCTCAACATGACGTCTACTCGTTCTCCGAAATGTTCACTCGTGATTTTAAATTTATCCTTGCTCATGTTATCGACTAATTTTTCCAGAGCGGTCGACATGAATTTAAAACTGTCGATGAAACGTATGCATCTACAAATGGATTTCGTTTTTTCTTTCAACGTATTTCCATCGATTACTCTTTTCTTCTCCATGAGCTTCCATTTCGTGAAGGAAATGTATCTTTCTTCGCTGTTCGCGATGCAATTTAATTCTTCGTGTGAGGTGCCGAGATTTTTCATGAACAGATGACTGTCATAACCCGAGAGATTGTGAAACATCACCGGATAGAAAGCGGCGTCTCAATATTTTAAATTACACTTGCTGTGAGCCGGACCGCGATACAGACCCGTGTAATGATCGTGGTCTCTGACCTTCTTATTTTCCTCCGAAATCTCGTCGAACGATTGTCTGCATATGTGACATTCGGTGGCTCTGTTATTTTCGTCCTGCTGCTCTCGCGTGATGATCATTTTCGCCAGAGTTTTGAATTTGTCGTATAACATTTGAATTTTCGATTCTAACTCTTCCACGTACCTTTGAGCCACATCGTCATCTTCGCACTGTTTCGTGTAGGTGAAGGGACCCATGTCGTGTTGTGAGTCGAAAGCGCATTTCATGTAAATGCAATAGCCTGAAGGTATGTGTTTTTGATATCTTTCGACGTAACTTTGAAGAGCGTTGGGTTGACAGGAACTCATTTTCACGGTGAAACATTCGAAATCGGCGTACACGACGAATGGTACTTTTAACCTTCTATTGTGATTTTCAAACTTCACGATGGTGTTGGGTTTAGGCATTTCGACGGCCACACCTTGATTTTCGTTGCAATATTTTTGATGTTTCGCTAATGATTTTTCGCTGTGAAACACGTTCATGCAATTGTAACATAAAGATATCTTTCCTTTATGATTATTATTTTGTTTCGACAATAATCGGGTCGGATGTTTAACCCAACAATAATGAAGATTGTCACCATTCGAAATCAATAATAAAATAATCGTCTTTTCTCTTCCGCGATACAAAGTCTGTCTGAGAGGATAGATCTTTTGATTTTCGTCGTCGTATCCAAGGACGTTCACCGCTATGGTGGGATTTTGAGCCTCAAAACGTTCGATATGTTTTAACTCTGTTGGAAAAGTCACTCCGGTCCAATCGAGATTTTTAGAAGTTTCCACGTAACGAGAAACTCTATCGAAGTGTATTTCGACAGGGTATAAAGCGGAGGTGACTGCCCATTTAAAACACTGATCATCTTTATTTCTCACGTTGACCACGGCGTGTTTCTTAGTCAAGAAATACGGTAATTCCAAGTAGGAAGATCCTTTCAACGGATCGTTTTTATTTATGTGAATTTCGAGTTTCAACACCTCATCGAACGTCCAATTACTACCTTCATGTTGATAATTCACGAGAGACGAAAACATCTTGTCTTTCATCTTTTCGAAAACGTCCGATAGATCTGAACCTCGAAATACGGGTTCTACGTTAGATCTGAAATATGCATTTTTCACGATGTTCTCGCTGGACTTCACATCGATTTTATTCATTATGCAATAGAGTATCATCTTAATTTTTAATCCCACGTTCATGTATTCGCGAAACAAATCCAATACTTCTTTCTTCACCCGTTCCATGAACAATTTCGTATCGACTTTCTTGAACGAGGGAACCACATCGAAAGTTTTAAAAATGCCTTTGATCACACTCTCCCGTTCTACGGGTTTCGATTGGAATAGTTCCGCAACAAGTCGTATTACATATTCTTCTCCTTTCTCTTCATCGATTGCTCGTTGAATTTCACTCGATATATCTCGTTTGTCTTGAATCTGAAGTGCATCACTCGTTTTCGTTTTAGTTTTTCTTTTCTTTTCTTCGGAAACTTGATGTTCTTCAATGGCTTTTCATTTAGACGTCCTCTTATTTTTCACAATCAAAACGTTTTTGGTTTTTTTCGACGTCGGCATTTCGATTCCTTTTACTATCTTCTCATTTTTCACAACTGATGCATCTTTTGACGTTGTTGCTATTGACATTTCGTTTGCCTTTCTAGCGTTTCGCAAATATTCTTGTATGACATCAATTTTTTTTGATTTAGTTCTATGATTTCTGAAATCTGAAATTTGTAATAGTTTACAAATCTCGTTTAACTGAGGTATGGTTTTCTCATTTAAATTTACCATTGTTTTATCTGTTTGCTTCATTTGTAAAAATTTTTTTTTTTTGAATTTTGTATTAAATAATTTGTTAAAAAAGTTTTGCTTTTTTACTCTTTTTATATATATATAAAAAAAAAAAAAAAATTTAAATTTTAAATTCAATTTTTTAATACAAAATTTAAAATATACTTTATTTGCAAGAATTCATAAAAACCAAATAATCGATCATGACAACAACACCTAAAAGATGCGAATTGAAATTGAAACGAGGCGAAGGGTATGAGAAATTCGGTTTTAATATCTATACATTACAACAACACGATCCCATCGAATTGAACGAGGTTGAGATGGTGGACTTAGAGCACTACTACCACAAATATCGAATATGTTTGAAATTGGATGAAGCCGTGCTCGATTTGTTTTACGAGTACCAAAGCGATCTGCTGAATAATATCATCGTCGCCGAAGACAGAGAATTCGACAAGGGTGATTTATTGTTGTCCTATGGAGGTTACATATATGCAATAATCTCACTCGAACTCGTGAACAAATCGGGTGGTGAGAGCGCATTCGCCTATGAAAAAAAACTCAAAAGAGTAAAGATAAACATTCACACCATTTTCGTAAGTGAAAAAATGACGAATGTCAACATGCTAATAACGGACTTGGAAATATAAACAATAGAGAGATTGAAATGTTAAAATTTAACTTTTTATATATATATATAAAGAGAAAAAAAACTTTTACTAAAAAATGTTTACATTAAAAAAATTAAATATTAAAAAAAACAACTTTTTTATATATATATAAAGAGCAAAAAAACTTTTTAAACAAATTATTATTTAAATACAAAATTTAAAATATACATTATTTGCAAGAATTCGTAAAACAAAAAAAAAACAAATAATCGATCATGAAGACAGCAACACCTAAAAGATGCGAATTGAAATTGAAACGAGTCGAAACGAATAAGAAATTCGGTCATAAAATCTATAGATTACAATGACACGATCCCATCGAATTGAACGAGGTCGAGACGAAGGGCTTAGAGCACAAATACGACAAATATAAGATGCCTTTGAAATTGGACGAAGCTGCGCTCGATTTGATTTACGAGTACCAAAGCGATCTGCAGAACATCGTCATCGCCGAAGATAGAGAGTTCGACAAGGACGATTTGTTGTTGCCCTATAGAAATTACATATTTCCAAACATCTCATTCGAACTCGTGAAGAAATTGAGTGGTGAGAGCGAGTTGACCGATGGAAAAAAACTCAAAAGAGTAAAGATAAACATTCAACACGTTTTCGAAAAAGGAGAAGACACGAGTGTCAACATGCTAATAACGGACTTGGAAATATAAACAATAGAGAGATTGATTTTTAGCGAAGAAAAATGAAAAAAATAAAAAAGTAATGAGATCATCTTTTGATCTCATTTTTTTTTTGTTTCTTCGCACTCTGTCTCGCGATATTCGTCATTATCGTCTAATTGTTTCTCCACCTTTTTATCCATTTTAAATATATTATTTTATACTTTCTATGATTTATATTTTATATAATTTTATATTATAATAACATATTCAAAATCGGTATATTCTTAAACGGCGAATTCTCACCGAGCAACAAACCCTTGCCGAGTCGCTCAACGTTCTGTCCACTCTTCAGATAGAGACCGTTTCCTCTCAGAGAGTTGCCACCTCTAACAGGTTCTAGATAAAATCCTTTACCGCTATCGTCTATGTGGACACGACACACGGCTCCTCCCTTCTTCAAAAACAGTCCGCTGCCACCCATTAATTTCTCAACTGCCGAACTAGTGAGTCCCGTGAGAGCTCCCACGCCGAGAGTCTTTCCGAGAAAGGGTAGCGCCTTTGCGGCGAAGGGTAATGCTTTTGCGGCTATTCCTGCCAATAGCGGTAGGAAACCACCTTTCATTCTCAAATTGTATCTCAATTGAGCGGGACTCATTCTCGCCGTCAACCCTCTTCCATCGTGAATCGCTTTCTCCATCCTTTTGATTTGACTTCTGGTCCAGGCGATCAAATCCTGACCGCCTCTCGTCAGATCTTCGTGAGTGAATTTGAATCTCACCGCCTCGCCTCGAGTTGTTAACGCTCTCTTAAGTTTCTTCCTCTGTCCTGCGGATATGTTCACGTTTTTAACCACGTATTCTGTCATAATTCTGTTTTTTTAAATTATTTACTTCAATTGTGTCTTGTTTAATAATTTTATTAAAATAATTTTGTAAAATTAATATTGCGTTTATTTTATTTTTGTTATCTATATATATACACAATATTTTTTTTTTTTTGCTTTTATATTTCTCTTATGTGAAATCGTATCGTCACTCTCTCTCCGCGAAGATCTAACAGTTCGCCATTTTGATCTGTCAACGTGGTTTTGAGACTATACAACGTGTCTAAAATCACTGGTAGATAAACTAAATTTCGAGGTCGCTCCACGATCTTATAACCTGGCGACATGTTTGGAAAGAAGGAATAGATCGTCGGTTGAGCGCTAGCATTTATGTAGCTTCCAGCAATCACGTCCACGTTCACCAGAATGCTATTGACTGCGAGAATGTTGACCGTATTTTCAGATGCCGCTTGGCCTCGATACATCTTTCGATCGAATCCCAACATCTTGCCTATAGAATCGTGTCTGAATGTAATTGTTCAAATCGTCTATGTCGTAACTCCCTTTGGGAATTCGAATCTCCAACCAATCCACTCCGTCGGAATACTTGAGCGAGTTATTCTTTTCGGTGACGTTGGGAAAGGAATCTCGTATCTTTTCTCTCTATTCAATTCGATGGAAGGTTCGAATTTCGTAGTGAATCGAGTCGAATCGCCACTCACCACGATTTGAATGGATTGTTTTGCAGCCGTATTCTCGGCTATCCGTCCTAACAATTCTCCATGTTCGAACATTATATTTAATTTTATTTATTTTTTTTTATTCAAAACTAATTATTTGAAGATTTATTATTTTCTAAATTTTATTTTCACGCTCTATCTTTTTATTATCATCGGAAACATAAAACTTGTCGAATCCGCACCGATATTTTCCACGATTAAATTCGCTTGTCAAATCGATCACGACGAAATTGTAAAGTCCACCATCCCAAACCCTCTTGCAGAATCTCCTGAATTCCGCAGCGCTCGTGTCGTTTGCGACGTGATCGCCATAGATGTGATTGAGATTCTTGAGATCTTGGCGAAAGAGACATAGAAAATTAGCGTTCTCCATTATCGTCTGTCTGGGCAATCGAAAATAATTCTGCGACAGGTAGAAACAGTCCACGTTGCTGTGACGACCCCTAACGTAATACGATTCGCATCGGTTCTGTCTCTCCAAAAGCAGATCGTCGAAAATCATGAGATTCTTATCTTCCGATTTCAATTCTCTAGGATCCGGAACGTCGCTAGCATTCTCATAAAATCGACACTCGACGTTCGAAGATGCATTTCTCTTCATCAGTTCCATCGCCGCACCGTCCAAAATGGTCGAAAGTGGAGCTCCGCTCTTGTCGAATTCCTCCCTACTGTCAAAGATTCTGGCTATGACGTCCTTGGGCAATCTGCGATCCATGCACTCTCGAAGCAATCTGTATTCGGGTTGAAACAAGCTCTTGCCAAACATGAACAATCTGTCGTAATCCAACCAGTCGGGTCGGGACAACAGATTCATCAACAGATTGGTCTTTCCACAATTCGATTTTCCCACTATCAAGCCTCTTATGCTCTTGGGAAAGAACTCGTTATTCGACCTCTTGGTCGCGGCGTCGTTCCAAGACATATCTTTAATGTTCATCTTTGTTTTATTTTTGTTTGTTTGTTATTTTAGATTCTTTTCAAACGCAAATTTTTTATGTTTTTCAAACTCTGTTTTTAATGTTATTATTTATTTATATCGCACCGTCGCGAGTTCTCTTCAATCCGGATCCACTCGTCATTTTGGCTAAATCTTGTACAGGCACCACAGCATCCTTAAAATCTTTCCAACTTTTCGGCGTTCGCTCTAACGCAGCTCGCTTCGCCGGCGAACTGATCAACTTGTCGATCAACGCGTCGGTTGCCCTCTTGCCAGCCACAGAAGCTATCCTACCACTGGCTTCGGAAGTGGCTTTCTTACCAGCATCCAAAGCCGTCTTCTTACCGACCTCAAATGCAGTCGATGCGAGTTTTCTACCCGCATCGCCCGTGAACGCTCGCATTATAGAATCGACGATGCCAGAACCGCCTTGTACGTATGTCCTGACGTATCCCCTGTTCTTTATCACCAACATATTTTATTTTTATGATATATTTTTGTTTTTTTTCACTGGTAAATCGTTTTTGCCGTTTAAATACTTTTATTATTCTAGTGTAAGAATTTACTGTTTTATTTTATTTTTTTGTTTGTTTGTTTGTTTCTCTCTACTTATTATATACACATCAATCCTTCAATTCATTCATCAGCCTTTTATACTGGTTTTTATTCAAAACCTTCTGTCTTAACAATTCGTCAGATATAGCAACTATCTGATTATCTAATCCTATGTTACCAGCCCATCTGCTCGCCATCAACAAACTCAATCTCTAAGACAGAGCGTCGGAATCGCTCGGAAGAAAAGTGGTTTTCACCCCTTTGCCAGTCACCGATTCGACGAACTTCTTGTTCATATCCCATATGGGTTTAACCACTTTCGTCCACTTGTAACCTCTGTTGGCTTTGGGTCTCGTCTCTCTGGCATCGTTATTTCTCTTCATGGCGTGGGTCTGAACCAGAATGTCTACGTAATTATCGAAATCCAGTTCCGTGTAATCGCCGGGCTTGTCGTAAAGGAGCAATCTGCGCAGACCATCAGTTACTTTATACATATTCGAACCCACGATCAATTCATCATCGTCAATTTCTACTTCTGTGTCTCCCACAAAAGTTCTACCCTCAGAATCCTTATAAATTCCATACGACTGATCTCTCTTACCGCCATCATCATCGGACGATGCGACGCTACTAGTGGTGATAGTCGAAGCTGTATCGTCGTCCTCGCTCATATCTGTTTGAATTCCCATAGGAACGTAATCCGGTGTAGATTGAACGGAATACCGATTTCCAAAACTAGGAGGCAACGAACCCATTCTCAAACAACTCTCCTTTATAGGTCTCAATTCTTCGACTATCTCCTTCCTGCTTCGCTCTTGACCCTCCGTCACGGGTTTAAATATTTTTGTGGCTTTGCGTTTGAGTTCCATCTCACCAAGACGTCTGCTTCTGTCAGCAGACTGAATGCTCTTCTTAGCACGTTCATACTCGCCTAAAATTAGATCTCGATGTCTAGGATCCATCTGTAAAAACATCTTTCGATTTAATTGTTTTTATTATTTTCAAAATTAAATGTTTAATTATATTTTTGTGTTTTAAGTAATAAAAATCTTTCCGTCTTTAATATAATAAACTGACTGTTAATCGAATTGGTGAAGTTTAAGAATACGTTTAAACAGTACATGACAAACCGGTTTCTGATTTAACGCATTTTGACAGTAGTTTTTTACATTTTGTCAAAAGATCACCATTCACACATCAAACAACCATTCACTCAGTGTCGAATTAAGAGAGAATCCCTTTGATGACTGTTAAACAGTTTCAACACACAACAGAAAACTAATTTTAACGTTGAGAACCTATTTCATCTCTCTCTGATTGCTATCAGGAATATATTAAAAATTTACCACTCAAAAACCTAATTGTGCGGAAAATGCGTTTTAAACATTCCACTAAGTGTTTGCCTCTTCGAACAATATCCTCGAAACTCAATTTCTATCCGTCTCATCAAGAGAAAACATGAATGTCTATAATACAGACCATATTCATAATCGACTCTTTTTGAACAAAAAACCTCATTCAATCATAACGATAACATGTGTTAGTTTTACTTCAGGAAGACGTGACAGCGGGCTCGCGAATTTCTAACACACCGACAACACTCTTCGTTCAGATCGACTTTATGAGAATCGAGCGATCCGATCGGTCGATTGGCGGAGAATCGAGCGATCCGATCGGTCGATTAGCTGAGTTTGGGAATTCCCATAGTGGGGAATTCCCCTAATGACGTCATAAATGGGAAAAACCCACCGCCTCAAAACAATGGAGAGTTCTGAACCACTGGTCTAGAATCCGCAGACCGTTTTTTGATGATAGCCCAGAATTTTTTGCTCGCGTTCACCAACGATGGATCGATGGTCTGATCTGCGATGGGGACGTCGACAAAAATTTTTAAAGTAAAAGATAAAAGTGAAGATGTACAATTTCACCCTTTTTTAAAAACGCGCGTTCACCACGAGTATTTGAACGTTAAAAGTGCGATCTAGGAGTCACAAAAAACATGGGGGGATTCAAGACCACTGTACATTTTTGTGAACAAGCGTGCGATTTAACACTGAATTCCACGTTGGTGAACGCATCGTGTACGTATGTTGTACACGTACATGTACAAAGTGGTCGTAAACTCTCCTTTATTACCTACTTACATGTATATGACTGGAATTCATAATTACATAATGAGAGTCTGTGAAAGTAGTCAGTTGTATTGGGAAATGGAGTCATGCCATTGTATGATATCTACTATTCATGATGAGAAGAGTATTTTTATTGTCAGATCTGGTTAGATTACATTTTTGTTAGATTACATAAATCATAATTCGTTTAAATTGCTTTAACCTTTTTTAAAATCGTGAACTAATGATGGTGTGATGGGGAACGATAAACGTATGTGCACATTCCCATGCTGCTAGCACCTATCCTGCATTCCTAATCACCCCCTGTTAACCCAGATGAGATGGAGAGGTGGCAAAAAGACTACACAAGGTTCCCTGATCAATGTGCATAACTTATTTGAAAGATTAGTGCTCATAGGAAAAGAATTTCAAGGCATGAAAAAACGTGTTTTCAGAGCTGCTGACCTATCCACCCACCCCCGCCTCGTATTAGGAACAAATGTGACGACCCCCTCCCCCACCCCCGGTTTAACTATAAATTTAACCAATTATATCTTGTTTGACAGAGCTCACCGAGCATTGTCACACGAGATATATGTGGTTAAATATCAAACTGCATTATGCTAAATATTTGCTGCTGAAAACTTTGGCATTTTGACATCAGAGTGCAGAGGGGTAATTTTAGACACTTCTCCGCCAACACCCCACCCACCCCTCTGGATACACCTTTACTCCGAAAGCTCTTCTCAATCCTGTTTGCAGTTTTGCATTTCATCAACAATATCCAAAAACCTTAAGTTTAATCGTGAATAAAAAACTAAAAAACTAAAGGTGTGCTCGTCATAAATACAGCTCAAAGTACTCCAAGCCGATATGGCAAAATAATATATTTGATATGTTTTTCAAACCCATGTGATTAGCAGTGTTCTCTGACTGTTTATATATCCAATCTCTACCAGTCAGCCGGTGAAAATGTTAGAAGTCCCGGCTATAAAAAGAGCTGTGTTGAAAGAATAAGCGTGGCGTAATTCTCATAAATACTGTAATTTGCGATTGTTTGAAAGTGTGGTTGTTCTATAACTTCTTCAATACTACCTATCGTTTCGAGAATCCTTTAAGCCACAGTTGTCACTTTTGGAACACAGATTGTACCCGAGGTCAAGTTGACTCATTATAATGAATTGTGTGGTCAAAGGTCAAGGTCCTTATCCCCTTTCATTCCATTTTTCTGACTGTATGTGTTGTAGGTCTGGGCGTTTTCTCTGCACTTTTTGAAGCGACAGTGGTCATGCTTGACACACCATTCGGTGTTTAAACTTTCTGACGAAATTTCCATTTATTCAATAAGTGAAAGGTCAAGGTCTGATCACATGGTTAATCATTTGATTTGGTTTATCACTTTTGGGGGTTACAGTGGTGTTCCCGACAGCCGCCCGTTGAATGCAACAAGGCGCCATCTGCAATGCTTTGGACTAGGTGCCTTCGGTACATGGTGGCCCCTAGGAACTCTCCTCTTGTCACTTAGTATATTCGGCAAAGGTTCGAATACGTTCTGCGCTCATTGTCACATTATCTCCCGTATTGACTCGTCCAGCGGGCGAGTCAATATGGGAGAAAATGTGACAATGAGAACACAATATAAATTAGATAAACTTTATTCATTTGTTACCCTAATTTGTGGGTTTTCTAATTCAATAGGCTTACATCCCATAGAACCCATAAAAACTATCAAAGTTAGGCTGACCCCAGTGGGTGATACTTACGGACAAGGCTTTTTGTGATGAGTCGGGGGTGGGGGTGGGGGTGGGAGGCAGTTGACAATTTGCAGACTGCTTTTGTCCCATTTTTCGGTTTAGCCCCTTTTTACACCCACCCACCACCTTGTGCAATTTTTCTACTGCCATTTTCAGACACACCCCCCGCTTTCCCATTGAAATTACGAATTGCTTTGACAAACATCATAATAGATATGGAAAGAAGTATAGTTCGCTGATTATTTTGATTCCACCAGCGATTCCAAGTACTTGTTACAACTTTTTATTACCCAGAAAGGTCAGTTTCAATTCCTGTTTGCAAAATGGAGCTTTAGAAATCTTTAAAAACTCACCCAGAACAGCTCAATGCCCATGAAAGTATGAATGATGGCCTAAGATAAACCCAACCCCATTCCCCTGATTTGACGTAAATAAAATATGTTTAAATTATTCTCCTGATTTGTACCACAGGAGTAAGCTAACAATGACAAACAATTCAATCCATTCTGATCCATTTATTTATTTTTTACTTGAGTTTGGCAGGAGTCAGCATGATTGACTCCATAGGTGACTCCAAGAGCTAACCTTGTTAATCATCATTATATCTAATGTGATGTTAGGCATATTTGTAACAGTGAGTTGGGCACAGAGTTTTATTTAGGTTTATTCAGCTGATTTATCTGTAAATTCTGCTTTATCCTGATTTATCGTAGACACTGCGACATGCTGCTGCACAGTGATTGATATCTAAAGATAATATATCTCCATAATACAACCTGGAATTTAATTAAGCACCCCATGAAATGTTTCATAACAGTGAAGTTTCTGTTACTGATTATTATGAATGACTGCTATGTCTTGCAGTACTACATTTCATCTGGTGAAACATGATGTTTCTGGTTGATAGCGTACCCCAAACACATCCCCTCGTCCGCCTGAAGCATGCTTCCCACGAATGTCACAAAAACACTGTCATCCATATGCAATATCTGTGTATAAAACAAGAAAATTTGTCATTTCTTTTATCAATAAATGTTGACATGGAAAGGAAGAGACTAAGATGCTAAATCGTTGGCATGCATGCAACAGGCATGTCATTCAAAGCTATTGGGAGGCAACTTAGCTATAGTCATGCTGTCATCAGCAGACCTGTCCGAAAGTATCAGCAAACCAACGATGTTAAGGACCGACTAAGGCCTGGACAACCCCAAAAGACCTCTCCCCGGGAAGCTCGGATTCTGGCATGCCTCGCTAGGCGTGAACCCATTGTTTCAAGTGGGGATTTGAAACGCCTTTGGCTCCCCAACAGGCGTTTATGCAACAGACCTGTCCCAAACCGTCTCAAAGTCAAAGCACTGGGTATGAGGTCCAGAGGGTCATCGAGCGTCCAGCTCCGTCCGATCAGCATCAAAGACGACGTTTAGAGTGGAGTATGGCACGACAACATTGGAATCTCAGGACGTGGAGGAGAGTCCATTGGTCAGACGAGAGTTGGTTCCTGCTTCACGTCACAGATGGTCGCATGAGAGTAGAGGCATAGAAATACTGCTTACGTGCCCAGGAACATCAGGCCTACTGTTCCTTGTGGTGGAGGATCAGTAATGATCTGGGGATGCCTCTCTCATGATTGTAAACTCGATATGGTGACTGTACGTGGGAATCTCAGTGGTCATCAGTACATCCGGAGAATTCTCCATCCGGTTGTCGTGCCACATTTTGGCAACCATCCGTTGGCTACTCGCGCTGTATTCATGGACGACAATGCAAGGCCACATCGGTCCCATGCTGTAAGAGCATTCCTTCAGAGCAACCCTATTACAACACTACCTTGGTCTGCTATGAGCCCCGAGTTGAATCCCTCAGAACACATCTGAGACTTTCTTGGTCGTCATGTGCAAGCGAAGGATTCGCCCGTACAGACTTTGGCCGATTTGGAAGCTGCATTGCATGAGGAGTGGCAGCATTTACCTATGGACTGTATCAGAAGGCTCACTGGTAGCATTAGGAGGAGGGCTCAGGCTGTCATCCGGGCACGTGGTGGATACACCCGCTACTGACGTCAGACACTACTATTGTGTTCAGGAGATCACAAGTTACATTTTTTGTCAGTAATTACCGGCATTGTCTCATCATGGACCGTTCCAGCATCATACTTGTCGAGAGAACATTTTTCCATTAAAAACATTAGTGACAGATATGTGTTATTAGCACCATTAAAATACTGCATATTTGCATCATTATGTTGTCTTTCATTTGTCAATAGACCATTCTTTCCGCGAACAATCACTTTTGGCCATCTAAAAGTAATGACAGTTTCTTTTAACAACACTGCGAAAAAAATAGAGGGTGCTTAATTAAGGTCCAGGAGTATATATACAGAGTCTTTTCTGTATGTATCATGGGGCTATATTATCTTCCGGTATCAATGACTGTGTGCTGCTACCATCTATATTATCACAGTGCATATGCAGTACTCATCTCTGAACCGTGACTAGTTTTGAGGTTTTATTAACGTGCTGTTCTATAATATGACTTCAATTTTGTACCGCCAGACGAACACAGGTCACCGAAATCACTTCGGCATGGTTATAGGTATGGTCAGTATTGTGCACAAGTCCTGTGCATTATATCCCTAGTTTGAAAATTGGGTTTATTTCATGATAATTATGTTTAACACTCATTACATCAAGGTCATGCAACAATATTTGAAATTTGAAAGTGTGTTGGAACTGTTAACTAAGTTGTCACAATCAATTCACTAGAAGCCCTTCTCCGTCATAATACTAAAGCAATGACAACGAGTAAACAGAAAATATTCTCCAATATCCTTTTAATATTTGAGTGAATACGTGAAGCCCTTGAAGTGAATAGAATATTAGTTGATACTAGTACATTTTTACATTAATTCATGTTGTATCTGGTGCATTATGATAAAGCATTTTTCCAAAACAATTGTCCGGCATTTTTTTCTACACTGAGAACTAGACACCTAACCACCCCCCCCCCCCCCCCCCCCCCACCAACTTGTATTATTTGTGACATTTGCACAGATGTTTACCTCATATCAACACTAATAAAGGCTCCTTGTCTCAGTAGCAGACTGTTGGACTTCTATGCTAGAGGTTCCGAGTTCGATCCCCGTCCGGGACGACCCGCGTTGTGTCCTTGGACAAGGCACTTTATCCCGGTTGCCTAAATGAGGACCCGATGACGTCGTCGTGTACAAAGGCGTATTTTCTACCCTGAGTGAGATTATTATTTTCTTCACCACCAAATCACTCCGACGTCATCAAAGGTAATCCAGGGGCACGTGCAGATATATGGAACAATTTTGTCGTCCATTTTATGAAAAAAATTATTTGCTTATCGGAATGAGCTCACAAAAGTTCTGTATATACCACATACCGCAGGTATATACCACGAAATTAAATCCCAACGCCGGCAAGACAGGGGTTAAAGATTTGTTGCGAAATGAACATTGACACATTCCGATTTAGTCTGTCGGGCGCGTGCATCAATCGATCTGTGGAAATGTCTATCGAAACTTCCTATCATGCCTCGAAGGTAACTTGGCTCATATTCCCGGCCGTCTGCTGTGCGGACATTTATTATGAATTCTGCAATGTATTCGCCTAATTTTTCCTTCGACTGGAATTTAGTGCAGCTCTCTCCACTCATAATGGCGTTCACCCCAAAAATTCATTTTAAAGAATCAAGTGTCCTTTGGTTTTGCGGTATATGTTTTTATTTCTATTTTCTTCGACAAACGTTCGTCTACTAACATTTCCGAAATGTGACGCCATGTTGTTTGTTTACGGAAGAACGTGCGATGATTAAATAGTACATGCGCTCATTAAATATGCTAATAAGCCGGTCACGTGGGTCATACACGTGTGAGATAGATATCTATCTCACGTGGCCTTCTCACAGGAGACTCGCATATCTTGCATAGGAAGTTGGGGGGGAAAGTAGGGTACAGTAGATGGAACAAGCCATTGTGTTGTAGGGGATTTCGGCGCGCACTCCGTTTTTGCGCCAATTATATTGTCAAAACTTTAGAGTTCTGACGGGTTTTCTCACTGTGATCCATTCCAAGTAAAATTAATTGTAAACTGTCATTTGATGCCAAGGAGATTACGCCTTTAGACACTCGTTTTGAATAATTCGAATCAAGAGTTAGGACACCTTCGTCAGATCGGAAGATACCGTAACATTTATGGGGGGAAATATCGTTGCCAGTGTGGTTGTGCGTTAGTACGAAATATAGCATTGGGTATTCTTTTGGGGTCGCATTCTCTTTGACATACTTCTACCATGTCACTTAGTCACCTGCCACCTGGGCTACCATTGAAATAAATATTAGTGTGTGAGCGCCCTCTGTACTGTGCCCCCTCCGAGCCCTCTTAAGACCGAAGTACTTCCTTCGATCCTTTCTGGAGCAGTAGTTAAATAGATTTGCCTTACTAAGTTTTGTGAATGTCAAAAGGAAACATCAACTTTGGTATTCTTTGAACTTTTTTCGTCACTTACCTTTTCAAGCCAGCGCAAATGTAGTTATATTTTTAACTCATTGGTGAAGTTTTATTGCAGATAGTAAAGATATTTCGGACAAGGAAAGACAAGAAATAATGGATACTGTTGACTTCAGCAAAGTAAGTGAGTCCACACTGCATAATGCGCTCGATAATAAACTAGTACCGCCGACCAAGGTGGCCAAAGGAGCGCTTTCCTTGTGCTCAAAATTAAGAGCAGAACTAGGTGAAGGAAAGTATCGCATTGGAACATCTGATTTACACCTTAACACCAAACCTGACATATCGACTTATTCATACAGTTTGAAGAAAAGTCCTGACTCAGGTATGTATTTACAGTTAACCTTGTACGCTAGCTCCCAGGCCACCAGTCTAATTCTGTAAGGATTTAGCTGTGTAAGGGCTGGAATCAGTGACGCCATTAAATAGTCCATCGCCTATATACAGATTCACTAGTCTGGAATTTTTCAATTGGCAGGAAAAGCGAACGTAATATATTCCAGACAATTGAATCTGAAAAAGGCAATACACATTCATTTTTACATTCATTTTATCTGAATGAACGGAAGAAATGTTAAACAATCGAGACTGGTTTTGACAAAGTTTTTCATAACATTATCATTTGGAATGAAGACTCACCACAGCCCAAGTTTATTATAACGCCGTAGTTCCAGAAAATGTGTTAATATTTTGATGAATTCAAGGTGCACTCTAAAATCAGTTGGGTTGAAATTAACCCAAATCAATTGTGTTGAATGAACCCAGTTGATCTGGGTTAATTTTAACCCTACTGATATTAGAGTGTGAATTAAATACTTATTGATTAGAATATCTAAAACTAGAACACGAAAGAATACATGTATATCTCTGTGAATGAAGGAACACCAACGGTAGTCTGCGCGTAAACTCCACAAAAAGTTGGAATTCCTGGTAAAATTGGACTGGTGGCCTGAAGGCTTGTCTTGTTCCTGATTTGGTTTAATACAAGCACCAATACCAATTCATTAGAGCATTGCTGTAGAAATGTGTATGTACAGGGTGGGTGGGTGGGGTGAACGCAGTTTTAATGTTATTACAGTCTTTATAATACGCTGCTAGGTATTCATCGGTACCTCTTTGGGAGTGCCTCGGTTATGTCTTCGTAGTCGCAAGCAAGAAGGACCACAGCGTGTGGTGTATCAAACGACAATTATATCGCTATTCATTCTTACTTAAGGATATAACATTCTGAATCCTTTCAAAGTCGCAACAGCTGCTCCGAATACCCCATTATACTTAACATTGAGCTTCAGTCCAAGTCCTCTGAGGGGCCGAATTTCTTCCCCATTCCCAACTGTGTGTCGTCTGCTATTTGTGTAAGGTAAAAGGTTACGTCCTCATTATCAGTTTGCGCTTCTTAGTCTTATGGTATCATATACTTAGAAGCTCAGCATGGACATTTCACTCACATCGGGTCTGTACATTCAGCGGGAGTACGTCCTGGCACCAATCACAACATCTCTAGGTAAAATAGACCTCATTCTCCACACAATGTTCACGATATCGGGCGCCAATTTAATTTGACACCAAAAAATCTTCGTTGGCTAAAATCTTGGCACCAAGAAGTGCCTTTCACTTGTGAAGGAAAGTCATTGCAGCAGTGAAGGTCACTTTCGTTACCCAGTCAATAATGAGCGTGAATCCGGTTTTATGTAACCACAACCACGAGGACGAACCAAGCGCTCTTGTGACATTGTGTGCAGTGAATCCCTATATTCCAATACACAGTTGTCAGCCGGGCACACCCCTAAGGCGTTGCTGTTCGTTCTTCCTGATAAGGCCAAGATGGCCATGAGGAAAACCATGTTGGCAGGGACGTGGTAGCTTAGGGCATAGGGGGTACGTGTGCCTTCCAACGTTTTCCAAAAAATAGTTCAAGACGGAGATTAGGCCAACGTTATCTGGACAAATATATATTTACTTTGAATACCAGCTTCAGAGAATCAGGACGGTTGTGGTCCCTCAGGACTCAAATGCTGTCACCTGAGACTACGGACGTGACAACCGTTATTTCTTCCTAGTTCCTTATTCGACATTCGTTAACAACCGATCCAGTTGGATGGAGCGAACAAAAACACGTCTCATATCGGCTCCACCAAACGTCCGGGTAATGTGGCCTTAAAACGTCCTATTATACTACTAACGACTAAAGTTTAGTACTTCCCGTAGCCATTTTAATGGCCACTTGAGAAGTAATCACACAAGATTTGACGAAGTTTCAACACGAATTATATTCATTGCAAAATATTGTGAATTCATATTTTACATTATTAAAATCAGAAATTATGTGGTCGTAATACTTCCAACAGGGATATTCAAACCAGAAACGGAGTCTATTTTGGAGGTCATGTTAATAACAAACAGACAGATGGGTACATTATGTATGCGCAAATACAATTTTTGTCACCATATTGAATGTTGTGTAAGCTAAGTTCGTACAGATGGATTACGAAGGTTTCAAATGCTATCATATCGGAAAAGTGCAAAAATCTGCCAAAACCATTTTGGCAGCCATTATCAATTTTCCGGGGCGCTATAACATGCAAACCTTGCTCAAATACACGACCAACAAGCTAGAATGCATCTCGTGTAAACTGACGTTTAGAAGTGGCCAATGATGCTGTTTGAAAGAATGTGCGTAAAATCGTCAAATTGCGACAATTTTTATACGGTTGGATGGTTGGGGGTGTGTTATAGCATGCTGGCCACACACCATGTGTACTATTCCCGAACGCCTACATCGGTCATCGGTCAGGGGGGAGGCACGGTATGTGTGGTGGTGAGATTTCAAATTGGCATACCACATACATGCTTTCAACTGTTATTTTCAGCCATTAAACGACGGACATTTTCGCGGGTTGACGACAAAGGTCAGTATGAAAAAAATGTACTTCTGTTGTTTTTTTGCTTTTTGTTGCGTCGTTTCTGTCTGCTTTCGGTAATGGGGATACTTCTTTGCGTATAAAATTAACAATCGTAACGACTTTGCCATCAGTGGGACTAATTTTGTTTTCAAACTATAATACCCTTCTTATTCTTCTTATTGTTTTCTTTTTCTGTTGCATTTTTGATTGTGTAATCTATTTCGAATTTTTTAAATTGGCTGGCTTCCAAGTTGTATATGGGCTTTTTTTTGTTCGTCACTTTCTTCTCAAGAAAAAACTCGAAACAATAAATTTATAAGCGTTCAAACATATATCAGTATGAGATTAACTCGTTACAGGTCCCAAATCTACACCTTTATCCTGTTCCGATGGCTTGGGTCGTTGGGCGCTCGTTATATGATTAAAAATGGGAAAACGTGTTTGTCCCAGCTTCCTACTTTCAGAAGAAAAGTCACGCCACTATTGCATATTTCACAACGTTTCGATTGTTTCCTGTTGTTTTACACCAAGTGTGATGTCTCTGAATCCCAAACGCGGAGTTCTCGTCAAATTTACAAGGTCAGTAGCTTTGGTGGGCATTTGTCCTACAAGGGAGTGTCTCTACTGTTACCGAAAGAATAAACAATGGAATACACTAGGTTTCATTTGAACGAACAAGCAAGTGTAATTGGTAGCTGATTCAACTCACTCGACAATATAGATGAAAGCATAGAGTCTGCTCAGAGATTGACAGAGAAGAAGTTGATTTTTCAATATTTCTCAATATTACCCGCTAAGCAGAGTACATATTTCCAGCTAATCGCTACCGCAACCATGCCTTCAGAGTGAGGGTGTTATTGCTAACCAAATGCCCCCCTCGTGATTTTTGTACACGGGGACCTGAAAGGGACAACATATAAATTTTAATTCATCCCAAAGCACGTTTAGGAAGTAAACATTAGAAACCGTCAAATGTCCCTACTGTTACCTTGAAAACAGTAACATAAATGAATGTTTTGGTAACAGGGGGACGTTAAACACGAAAGCGAAACAGAAATTATTGTCAATACCTGTGTTGTAACTGGTTTAATGTCATCTCGGTCTAATTATTTTCTTGTTAATCAAATGGTTCCTGCACTGCTACTCAGCATCCCGTTCTTATCCTTGTTTTGAGAAGAAATGTGGTAACAGGAGGGACAGTTTCGGGGATAGGAGTGACAATTTATTACAGATTGGCCATTTTTTTTTATTTTACTGACAAATGCGGAATTACAAAAACTACAAGAAACACCCTCATTGGAAGGTATACATGGCATCATGAAAGTATCCACGACTTCAAATTATTTAGAAGGTTTAATGATCGCCTAGCTGTTATCTAATTATATTGCTAGTAACAGAGATGACCTATCATTTTATATTCGGTAAAAATGTGAAGCAATTCTAGTGCTCTGTCCGTCGAAAAATGTATCTATCTGATCTGCTTGCCTTTCCTATCATTTTCACGAAGACCATTTGAGTATAAATTTTGTATTGTGTCCTGGAGAGTGTGTTTCAGTTGAGAGAGAAGCTCAACCAGAAAAGAATGTCATAACTGTTACCGTCCTGTCATAAATAATTTCAGTTGGAGTCTTTCAACTTTGATGTGAATCTGAGGTAATCACCATATCATTCATTTAACATACTTGCATCTTGGATCAGTGGGAAGTATGAATTGTCCCAAGCTGAGAAGACCATATCACCAAATGTGGAAAATTACATGATTTTTCGAGGATACCAACACAGTTCACTAATTCCTTGTCATGATCAGACAAATTGCCACTTGTCGGTTGGGCAATGGTGAATTTGTTCTGCAAATATCAATTTGGGCATTGTAAGGCATACAATCGCGAAAAAACCAGACTTACAGAAAGGAGAAGTGAGCGGTAACAGAGTGGCATCTAGCATGGGTACTCCGGACTTAGTACGGATTTGGTGGGATCTATGAGATAATTACCCTAAAATCCTTCTGTAGCAATAAACTTCCCGTTTTATATTGCTCTGTAAAAGTTGTCCCAGGTGCATTTTTCCTTGATAAAACAATTGTTAGGATTCATGTATCTTCACAGTGTTTTTACATTATTGTTGGCTGCTTGTTCTGGCAGCCAACAATAATGTAAAAACACGGTTAGGTCACCTGCAGCTGTGTAAATATCGATACGGTAGTTATTAACGAAAAATTAATCAGACGACTTACGGGTTAAGGTGGCATTTTAATTTTGGCTGTTCTGTCGCGCACTTTTGGTCAAACAGTACAAAAGGTGCTCTCAATTTAAAATTATTTTTAGACTTCTAAATACCCAAATATCCATTTAAAGCGCGTTTAGTCAACATTAGACATATGCGTTACTGGCGTGGTAGTGAATTGTGTTATTTTGGGTAACGTTAGACAGTGCGAATAACGAAAATAATTTATATGAAAAATACATTCTAAGAATAAAATAATTGCGCCACTGATTTCTAATAACGCTTTTTTTACTTTCTTGTGCTTTCTGTATTGCTTGTTTCTCAGCCAGGGCGGTATTTTATGTAATTCTCTAGTCTGTTCAGTTAACGCCGTGTTTCTATTCTTATCCTCGTATACAAGATGAAACCATAGGATTCATCCTTCCATTTGTACAATGTTTTTTTGTGATGTTCTATTGTTTGACGTCAAATGCTTATATGCTTTGGGGATAATTAAACGAAAATGCCGTAAATTACATACACGCAAGTGAAAACTCCTTTTCCGCATGGCGGGACTTGTGCGTAAGTAAACAGTCACGCCAGAGTATTTACGAACTTTCCGTCATTTGTTAAAGAACATCATTTGATATCGGACTATTTTTGACAAGTCATGACAATCAGTGCACTAACATTTTTTATTAGATACTTTATATATAACCACATTTCTATTGGCTGGATCTTGTAGACGTGGCTGGTACTCAAAAATCCATGTACACCGGTTTTCCAGTGAATATCAACTTTCTAAATATAGCTTTTGGAAATCCCCTCTCTAGTTTTATTTCAATCGATATAATCTCTATAACGTTGTTTATTTTTATGTTATTCTGCAGATGATAATTATTCTATTGTTAAATAAAAGTATTTCTGGTTGATATAATTGGACTTTTAATTGAGAAATAGAAGATTGTTTTTTTTGAGGATGTAATAAAACAGTTATGGACTTTTGTGGTGGTAAATCATGATGTGATATGAACCTAAAAATCTTATATTGACCTCGGCTAACACCTCGGTCAATATACCTTTTTTAGGTTCATATCATATCATATTCACCAACACAAAAGTCCATAATTGCATAATATATCACATGAGCTTTATTATACAAAAATATATCTCACGTAACTTTCTCTTCCTATTGGCTGAGAGGCAATGTGCTGTTTTCGATAGTTTCACCAAGCGAGGATTCTAAACAAAATCGTGCACTATTTCCGTGCACTGTACTCTTTCTAAAATACCCGTGGAATATTCTACGACGTTCAACCGGCGAAACACAAAGAGCTCTTTTAAGAGATTTTTTCGGGAATTTTGTTCCGTTATTTCAAAATTCGAGAATGAAAAACCCCTGTCTTGGGCAAGATTCTTGACAAAACACAGTGTACGTAGGATTGGAGTCATTCTCGATTTGTGCGACATAATACAACAATAACTGCACAGCGCAGTGGCGTTCCTGTGGAGTGGGAGCTGGGGATCTCCCTCCTAAAATTTTCGCTGCCCCTCCCAAATATTGGCCTAATGCATGTTTCACACACCCTAGAGCCCAACAATGGTCTCCAATGTAGGGGATACATGCGCTACAAATGCCTCATATTTGCTATTAGAGCGCTGGGGTGGTCCTAACTAGCCCCCCCCCCCCCCCTCTCCCCCGGTCGCTGTCCCTCCTACCACTTTCCTTCAGGGAAGTGGGAGGAGGGATCAACAACCAGAAGATCCTTATTAGGACTAGTGGGTCCGAAACCCCACACAACGGCCTTTCAGAATCCCGGCTGCGCGCCTGGCACAGCGTGCCGTTCAATATGCCTAAATAGTTGTCAACAAGGGAGAATATAGTCCACGCACTTCGTGGGCGTGGACTGTTCAGCCTCGAGGACCACTATTATGGAATTTTCAACTCCAAGACGCGCAATATTACACATTATAAACTGAATGCACCATGTAATCTTGAAATTTTAGTATTTGACGGCGCATGGTGGTTTAAATGATTTGAATCCAGTATGCACAGGGAGATTTTAACGAGTGCACAGGAACTCATACTTTCTCGTCTTACAGAAGCTTGATGACCCAACAAGTGAATTCAATGTTCGTTGACCACCGAGCACAATCTCACAAGCCACCAATCGAATTATGTAAAGAATTCGACGCTGTTATGTCCAAGAACTTGTCAAGCCATTAAAGAGTCCATCGCATATGCGTGGATGCAATTGTCTGGAATATTTCAGTTTGTTGGAAACTCGAATCTACGGTGCGTTCGCTTCCGATCACCTGAAAAATTCCGACCGACTGAATCTAGAAAAGACCAAAAACATTCGTTTTTTTTGACTCAACTTAAGAAATGTTTCTCAATCGAGACTTGATTTGACCTAATATTGAATGACTTTTTAATCCTTTACCCAACGTAACGGCCAAAACCGGCCAGCGCTATTCTCAAAAATCGCCAGTTAATTTTCATTTTTTTGTCTCAGAAACAAAGGTTATGACCCCTCGTTGGAATGAGCTCGTCGAGCTCCTTCCAACGAGGGGTCATAACCTATGTTTTTGGGACAAAAAATGAAAAAAATTAGTTATTCAAGAATTTTTTTTGCAAGTGTCGTCTGCTTTTCATGTTAGGTAAAGGGTTAAATAATAAGGAATGAAGACTCGTAACAGACGTAGTTTTAATGACGCCGCATAGTTTCACTAATTGTGTTAATATCCTGAGGTTTGCAAGGCGAATTAAATAATTATTGATTGGAATATCTATAACTGGAGCGAGAAAGAATATCTATATCTTTGTGAGTAAAGGGACACCACGTTACATTAACGTTCAAGTGAGTAAACAAATAATATCCCAGAGCAGCGTCGAATTCCTAATATATTTAGACTGGTGACCTGAGAGCTTGCACTTAACAGTCTTCCCAGGCACTTGTCCTTAAACAGCATATTTGCTTGTTGGATCCTAAAGTTTCATTAAATATACGCATTTTTTCTACCATCCTGTGGAGAGCATCGTTACGTGCACTTGTTTATGAAATATGATTTTCTTTCCCAGAATTGCCCATAATCAACCTCGGCTGATATGGCTTCAAACTCTTCTGAAAAAACGCCGATCTCTACTCATATCAGCCAACTAGGGTTGGTCGCGTTGGTGTGTCACCAGACGCAACCAATGTGTTTGTATCGAAATGTTTGCTGTTATTCGCTGAACGCAATCGGGAAAATTGACGTTACCAGGCATGGTGGAGTAGTAATAAGCAATGATTACGTGGGTGAAGAGAAGAAAGCGAAGAGCTGTTTTGAAAAATTCACCACAAACTAAAAAGGTTGTTCAGCTATCCATGCGTCATCTTTGCCCCAAAGCGGAAACCGAAACGTTCGGATAGCTGAACTAGGAGAAGAGGAAACTTCCAACTAAATGAAAAGAAAGAGAACCGATAACACTTTCAGAAAACTGTACCAGATCTAAGAACATTTTGTAATTATTTGTGTTGGTTTGATAAATAAAGAGGTTAAGGCATAAAAAAGTTAAAAATCTGTTTCTCACGCCCTCTCGCATGGTTCTTTTGGCTGCCGCATTCTCTCTTTTTATAACCAATGCAAACATAAAAAAATAAAAATTAAACCATTTATGTCTGATATTTTACCCAAGTTTTGTCCCATGAGTGCATTGAGGCCTAAAACATAAACAAACCAACATAAACTTTTGATGGCAAAAAAATAATTACAAAAATAAAAAATGAAATAAAAAACGGCCCATCCACGTGCAATTTTACAACAAAAAAATGGCATGAGAAACAGAAGATCTAGTTTGTGGGGCCTAATGCTTGGTTAGTTTCATATCGGGAAAAATATCAGTCTTCGGTAACGTCACATCAGCCTTCGACCGGTCTCAGGCTGATATGAAGTTATCTCTGGCCGATATGAATCTTACCTAGTAATAACCTCTAAATATCGTGTCATATTGCTATCTCAAAGTGCAATAGATTCGATTTTAACCCATAATTGTTATTGGCTCATTTTCAGCTTAACTTGACAAAGTCGAGATAAGCTGTTGCCATCACGCGTGTGGAAGAGTTTGTCAGTCTGTCAATCTGTAAGTCTGTTCACATTTTCTTCAGCACAGGCTACATCCCGTGGTTTTTTGTCCGATCATCACAAAATTTCATGTGCAGGTTCTAGGTCATGTCCAGATGAGAACGTTCCATTTTGGTCGCGATAGGCCTACCGTGACGGCTGCGCCGGTTTTAAACCCGAAAACCTTTAGCACAGTCGTATTTATGGAGGAATTCCATTGTAACATGGTAGGGGGGGGGGGGGAGAGGTAACTCCGTATACTGTCAAAATGAGAACATCCTGTTTTGGTCGGGTTTAGTCAACCGTGACGGCCGCAGGGGCATGTGACCTAGATTCCTTTAGCACAGTCTACAGATTGCATTTATGAAGAGATTTCATTGTAAACTGATAGGACAATTCAGTATGAAGCCTTGATGAGAAATCCAATAGGCTCTGTCGATAAATAGGTTATCCCCACCTGATTCCATGAACTCTTCTATGCTGTGGAAACTAATATGAGTTACTTCCGGTTTGTATGCGAAATTCTTTATCTCTTGAGTGTCCGTTTGTGTACATTGTGATTCAATTAAATGACGATGTGAAAACTGCGATCATATTAATGGAAAAAGTCAGCCGCGTAATTGTGTGTCATAATTACATGTTCGACGACAAAGTTTTCAACGGTCAGGGCGTTGATTTGTCTGATGTGCAGTGCACGAGCCGATGTTGATTGTGATGTCGTATTGATTGCCAAGCACATTTTTCTAGGGGAGAACACCCATTCCACCAACCCATTCCCGACTGGGGTGAATGGGTGTCGGGGGTCCCAAGGTATTCAGTGGTGTTCGCCACTAGGCGAAATTTGACTATGCGATATCAATCCGAGTCGTTATGTTCACAATACCGCAAATACCAACCGGTAGCAGAAGTCCAAGAACGACAACTCACTTTCCGATAGACGCTATTTTTGTTGTGATCTGTCAACCGTGACGGCAGCACGGGTACGTGGCCTAGATTTGTCTAGCACAGTCTACAGTTCATATTAATGGAGTGATTTCATTGTAACTTGGTAGGATGACTCGGTATCATGTCCAGATGAGACTATCCTATTTTGGTTACGATATGTCAGTTGTTGTAACCGCTTGTCGCGTGACTCAGATTCCTTTATCACTGTCTACAGGTCGTATTTATGAAGGGATTTCATTGTAACTTGGAAGGATGACTCGTTTGGAAATATTTTACTGTAACTTGGTAAGTAGTTGACATTCGTTAACTGTGGAACCACATCAACCCAGCCCTCAGTTCTTTAGTACAGTCTCCACCTCAAATTATTCTTGTTGAAAACATAGCATGTAGGGTAAGAACTTAACATGTTCTCAATGATCACAATTCTTGTCTTATTTCATAATCCTTTCGTAAACATTGAACATTATCCTTTTCATCAAACACTGCATACAGACAAGTAAAACAGCAGTGTCATTGACACTTTCATTAAAAGGCATTATCCCTTTGAAACCTAATGGTATTTCCATGCCAATTCCTTGAAACATATAAAGGACTTGGTTATTTTGACACAATGTCATATTGGTCATACGAGACTTACACATTCCCTTTTGTTAGAAGGCAATATGCGACCAAAATATGTTCCTTACCAGCAGGGGTTGACATTGGAACATATTCTTTTGCATTGAAAAGATTTTAATCTTGTCAGACGGCAGTATTTTACTGCAATGTTTCTTAGTCACTTATTGTACAACACAAACTCCAGTAAAATTCTGTCATTCCTCAAAGTAATTAACCTTTTTAATAAATTGTGAACGGTTTTATTCTTTTAAATTATCATCTCTTCATATCTATTTAACAATTTGATTTACACACTATTCTGTAAAAAACGGTCTAATTTTCTCATATTTTTCTCGACTATCTTTTGTTCCTCGTGTTCTTTTCATATTTCATCGACTCGTTTTATTCCATGGACGATAATGACCTCTTTTATAATACATGATATAATAGCCTAAGATGCTGATCTGGAGTAAAACACCAATAAAATAAATCAATTCAATGATATCAATTGGAAGAGTCCATTTTGATCATTTGGAGGTAGAACAGTTAATATTTTCAGCGTGCAGCCCCGGGGCTGCACGTTGAAAATATTAATTGAACTAAGCCACAATTTCACCGAGCAGCCATACACTTCATGCAATTATGGAGTTTAGTTATGCTGGACCGTAAAGCGGTCTTTCGTGTACAAATGGTTACGATTGAAACTCTGTTTGTAAGAGATGGTAGCCTGGAGCGCCGTGGCACAGTGGTTACGAAATAGGACTTCAACCCGAATGGTCCACGGTTCGATCCCCGCCAGGGGTAACTGTGTTGTGTCCATGGACAAGGCACTTAATCCCGACTGCCCACGTTGGGTACGGTGGCGCTGTGTACTAAAGAGTACTGCATGTCGATGGTGCACTTGTCTTCAATCATTGCTAATCCTCTTTGTGTGGAGTAAGTTCGTTGGAGAGTCTGGCTGTTGCTCGCCGTTGTTTGGTGGTTCTCTCCGGGTACGCCTGCTTCCTCCACCCGTAAACTGTCCGATACGAGGTGACCTTGGCTATCGAAAGTGTCCTCAAATCCCAATAAATAAATATATAATAAATCAATAAATAAATAAATAAATAAATAAATAATAGATGGCAGCGAATCAAAGTTGGAGAAACTTTATTATGATAAATCGCACGATATATTCCAGCAATTGTATAAAGTGACTCGGGAGCGCGGTGACTCAGTGGTTAGGGCAGTGGACTTCAAACCCAAAAGGTCCACAGTTAGATCCCGACCATTGGTGACTGTGTTGTGTCTTTGAACAAGGCACTTTATCTCGAGTGCCCTCTTGGGGTTACGGTTGCGTTGTGCACAAAGGTGCACTGCACGTCGATGGTGCACTGCCTTCAAACAATGCTAACCGTGTGTGTGGAGTTAGTACGTTGGGGATATGACAGTTGTTCGGCGTTGCTTGGTGGTTCTCTCCGGCGACTCCCATAAAACTGTCCGACTCGGGGTAACCCTGGCTGTCGAAAGTGTCGTTAAAGCCCATAAATAAATAAATAAAAATAATGAATAAAGAGTAAAATGACTCACCTTCAACTCCGATAATTATGTACGATTACGAATAATTATGTAACTTAACACCTTTTCCAGTTTTAACCCTTTACCTAACATGAAAAGCAGACGACACTTGCAAAAAAAATTCTTGAATAACTAATTTTTTTCATTTTTTTTGTCTCAAAAACATAGGTTATGACCCCTCGTTGGAACGAGCTCGACGAGCTCGTTCCAACGAGGGGTCATAACCTATGTTTTTGAGACAAAAAATGAAAATATTTTGAAAATTAATTGACGATTTTTGAGAATAGGGCTGGCCGGTTTTGGCCGTTACGTTGGGTAAAGGGTTAAGAACTTGAAGGGATATGAATACATCACATAAGGTCACGTGGTTGTGCTTTGAAACCTCTCTGAACAGTACATGTCGCTATTCAGGTTTTTAATATCCAATAGCATTAGTATGGCAAAAATAGAGCTATATTGCAATTTCTGAAGAATCCAGAAGCGGGAGGCGCATCCCCAATACTACTCCCACCCCGATCTTTCCTTTGTTTGCTTCAAGGGAACATTTTCTAAATAGTAAGATACTTGCGTTTTTTCAGGATTCCAAACAACCAAAGTATCTGTCATCAAAGCGTGTAATTGTCTTTTGTCTCTAGCAATATTTTACCACAATGCTTTGGGTGAGGCATTTGACACTCTCCAGTACACCGCTATAAATAATAATTATTTATTTATTTATTTATTTATTGGTGTTTAAGGTCACATACTTATGCACAATGGCTAATCATGACCGTGACAGTTTTACGGGTGGAGGAAGCCGGAGTACCCGAGAGAACCACCGATCAACGACGAGCAGCTGCCAGCGCCCCAACATCGTAACTCCGCAATGCAGCACAGGCAGTTTTAGATTGGTTGAAGACATGCCCCCAAGTGGATAATCAGGGTAAAGTGCCTTGCCCAGGGACACAACGCGGGAGTCCGAATCGATCGCTCAGACGATCACCCATCCGAGAACTAACCGGGCTCGGCGTTGCTTAACTTCGGTGACCTGACGAAAACCGGTTACCGCAACGCCACCGCGCCCCATAAATAATAATTAAGGGTGGAGGTAAAGCGTAGTTAAGTAGAGACATATTTAATAAATAATGAAGAGTGTGAGGTGTTGTCGTTTTCGACGAGGGTATGGATATCGTCCCTAGAACTAATCAGGTAAGTAGTTCGTGAAGTGCGGCACGCGGTGGCTCATTGTTAGAGCATTGGACTTTAAATCGAAAGTCCGGGGTTCGACCTCTGAAGCGCACTGTACGTCGATGGTGCACTTGCGTTCAACCGCTGCTAACTCCTCCACCAATATAACTGTTCGACCCGATACATATACAGAACCGCACGTACGTTTGAATTGGTTAAGAAGTATCGCACGAGATTGCTTTGGCGCGGGATATCACGAGAGCCGAAGGCTCTCGTGATATCCTGGGCCACAGAAATCATAGATATCGGATAGAACAGTTCTATCCAATATCTATGACAGCAATCGAGTTTGAGCGGTTCTGTATGTATTTATTTATTTATTTATTAGTATTATTATTTACTTATTCTTCCCATGTAACAACCACTCAATCCGAAAATTGAACTAAAAGCACTTTTCAACTGGATAATTGCAGAGTTTCCTTCTTTGCCAAGAAGACATCACTGTAAGTTGGCGGAGTGCCAACCCTAAGTTGCTTTTTAAGTTTTACGACATTCAATTGGACGAAACCAATTCACACCGATCAGTGTCACGGTCACGATGATCGAACTTCAGATATTGACAAATCTACGGGAAATAACAAAATGTTTTTAAATAGCTAATAAGTTTAGTACATTCCATCATTGTATGACCAGTTGTGGAAAGTATTTGTCAAGAAAAAAGCAGTCAGAATGTTATTTTTACTTTGTAAATTTTTGTCTCGAATCAGATTGTTTAAGTATATCGGATAAACAAATCTAAATGAGGCACTTGGAATTTCCAAGCGATCTCAACTCCAGTGCATTCGTCCAATGACTGACGTGATTTGTTTGGATGGGTTCCTTGTCTGTTTACTTTGGAAACGAATTCGAATGTGTTTTGTGTCACCACATGTGCGATACAGCTTTATTTTTAGGCAGAACGGTGGAAATCCCATGTTTTACATTAATAGGTGTGTGATAAAATACTGGCTGTTGAAAGTGGCGTTAAACCTCAATAATCAAACAAACAAACCACTCTAGGGTATCGAAAAAACAGGTATCATGGCGAAATCCAGGTTTTGAAACTAGGGTATCAAAACCAAGCGTCATTGCGAAATGCCATGACACTTGGTTTTGATACCCCAGTTCCGCAAGCCACAATCTTTATTTTTTTCATTTTTTTTTTTTTTTTTGTGTGTGTGTGTTTCAGTTTTACTCTCGCAAAGCCTCTAGCGTCATTGCGACTTTTCCCCTATCAAAACAAAACTTTCTGCCACCGAGCCAAACCATGATCGACCCGGTGGATTCGGGGTCTCTCAAGCCCCTCCTCCCCTGTTGAGGATCATAGCCCACGCGTCGGGCAAACCCTGGCGCCACCCCTTACCTTGGTATATAATGCCGGTTATTTTTATTTATTTATTTATTTATTTATTTATTTATTTATTTATTTATTTATTTATTGGTGTTTAAGGTCACATACTTCTGCAAAATGGCTAATCATGACCACAACATGAAGATAAAATTAAGGTCAGTCAATCGTTTATACCTCATATTTCCTATTTTAGAGGACTCGCACTCCAAGAATTAGTGACTGGGTCCTATTTTACCAGTGAAACAGAGCTTGTTTACCACAGTAAACAAGCACTGCTTCACTTCTCGGGGTTCTCGCGGGGGAGGGGGGATTTTTTAATTAGCAGACCGCGGATGCATCAATTGGTCACAATAATTCCACCCATTTGAACTGGAGTGTATAATTTGTCCATAAGAGATTTTTTTTTATATTTTCTATGGATTTCGTCCGTGGGGCCTTTGTCGGAATCTATAATGTTAATATTTCAGACAAATAATGCTTATTTTTCACCTTTGTTTATTTACAGGATATTCGGATACAGTGGACGCTCTGAAACCAAACTACGATTACTTGGACACTAAAAGTTCTCTGGATGCCCTTACCATAGCCAGACAAAGATTAAACGACTCCACCTACAGATGCATGTATCGCCGCCTGGCGGCAGATTGGGATGCTTGCTATGAGGATGAACTAGATTACTACTATTATGATCGATATGACAGGCCATACAAATATTACGAATCCAAAACAAGACCACATTCAAAATATTCTTATTTAACCTCATATAGCAGTCGGTATTAGAATTAATCCAACCAACTTTGTCAGGGTTTACTTATAAACACACTGACATACCATTTCACTCGACTACTAATAACAGAGACTTGTTGACATACATGTATGTAAGGTTGCATCGACCCTCTGAATGTCGTAAAGTTCTAACAAGTTCATAAAATTAGTTTGTGTTAAAAATCAACTCGGTTGAGTGAATATGAACCCAGTTGGGTTCATATTCACTCATCCCTGTTGATTTGTTTTAATTTCGAACCCAGCTGATTTTAGAGCGTAGGAAAGGTGGTAATTGAAGTTTATCGTACCCCGGAACTCTTCACGAATATTTACTGGGCACGTTGGTCAGTTTGTGTGAATTTAGTGTAGGCTAAATGTCGTGGTACAAACTGCATGAAATGCTAGAATATGCGATTCAACCAGTATATGTCAGTAGAACGCGAGATAAGCTATTTGAAATGCCGACTTCCACCCAATTATCAAGATAAATGGTCCTACACCTTCAGAACGGGGTGCGCAATATGCATGTATACGTTCAACACTTTATTGCTCTTCTGTAATTATCCCGGCTACGTTGCAGCTCACATCTGTGACATTCCCTGTAGCAGGCTTTCGATTTTGAAAATGGGAGGCGCGCTGTATACTGCCCTCTACTATTTGAAGTGAAGCGCGCTATTGTTGAGTCACAACCTCTGTAAAGTGAAAAGCATCAACGAACATCTGCACACCCGGCGGATGCAGCCGATTCGTCAGTTAACCCTTTACCCAACGTAACGGTCAAAACCGCTCAGCGCTATTCACAAAAAATATACAATTATTTTTCATTATTTTTTTCATTTTTTGTCTCAAAAACATAGGTTATGACCCCTCTTTGGAGCGAGCTCGTCGAGCTCGTTTCAAAGAGGGGTCATAACCTATGTTTTTGAGACTAAAAAATAAAAAACATTAGTTATTCAAGAATTTTGTTAGCAAGAGTCGTCTGCTTTCCATGTTAGGTAAAGGGTTAAGGGTTAATCTCTCGCTAAGTATTATTAGGGCGCGCTATTGTCTACTCGCAAAAGGTAACAATTGCAGGTGGTATGGCGGGCAAGAGCGATAGCTCGCCTCAACGTCGAAAGGCTGCATGTGATAGCTCGCCTTAACATCGAAAGACTGTGGACGATAAATAAGAATTCTATCAAAAGTTCGTGTATTGCCACCCTGAACTGGAGCATCATAGCTACTGTTAGCCTCGAAAGACCCTTCAAGCAACTGTTTTGAAATACTACATTCTGGTTGGTTATCTAAAAGTAATAACTGTAGCCTATCATTCATTCCTATAACATAAAACATGTATTGGTTGGTTATTTCTTCCAGTGTAATATATGGCTTGAATCCGAATTTGTGCAGCACAATTTGGAATTACAACTTTTACCTACAGAAAGTAGAAGCTGGAATTTGAATGTGTTCACTATTAGACTTTGAGATTCCATATCTAGACGTCAGTGTTCAAGTTTCAGTTATTAGAATCTTGAAATTCCAGTCTCTACTATTAGAATCTCGGATTCTACTGGTGAAAGTTGGAATTCCATTTTCTGCAATTAGAATCTGGAGTTCTACTGGTGAAAGTTGGAATTCCATTTTCTGCTATTAGAATCTCGGATTCTACTGGTACAAGTTGGAATTCCAGTTTCTACTATCAGAATGAGAGGTATTACTAGTAAAAGTTGGAATTTCTGGTTCTACTATTAAAATCTCGGGTTCTGCTGGTAAAAGTTGGAATTCCATTTTCTACTGTTAGAATGAGAGATAATACTGGTAAAAGTTGGAATTTCGGGTTCTACTGTTAAAAGCTCGGGTTCTACTGATGAAGCTGGAATTTCATTTTTTACCATTAAACTTTCGGATTCAACTGATACAAGCTGGAATTCCAGTTTCTACTATTGGAACGTGAGATGCTACTGTGAAAGTTGGAATTCCAATTTCCACTATTAGAATCTGAGATTCTACTTGTAAAAGTTGGAATTCTATTTTCTGCTGTTAGAATCCGGATTCCACTAGTACAAGTTGTAATTCCAGGGTTTACTACAAATAGAAGTTGGAATTTCATTCCCTCTACTGTTAGAATCCGGTATTCAACTACTAGAAGCTGGAATTTGAACTTCTACAAGTAGAATCTCCCATTCGACCAGTATTTTGTTTCTACCACGATATACATGCACAAACATAAAGTTTTATTTAAGATCTTGAGTCAGGACATACAAAATACGTACTGTTTAGGCTTTCCCACATTAGCTGCCCGGAGGTTTAGTGCTTGATATTTTGATTGCATGTTTTATGTTTTATCAGAGAATTCATGATTTATTCTCCAAGTTGAAACATCTCTCCAAGTTTCTTTATTGGGAATTCTCCTTTGACATACTCTCTATTTAATGTATATTCTTGGCGTTAGGCCATATAAGATTAGATTTTTTCTGTAAAAACTTCAATATACGGCAGACTTTGAGACCTGGGTATTGCGTAGGATCACGTAATCCCACGTGGGGGCGCGGTGGCGCTGTGTACTAGGTGTACGCAGGTCGATAGTGCACGTGTCTTCGACCAAGGCTAACATTGCTGGTGTGGAGTTAGTACGTTAGGGAACCTGACCGTTGCTCGCGCTGCTCGGTGGTAATCTCTAGGTACATCGGCTTCCTCCATCCGTAAAACTGTCCGACACGAGGTGACCTTGGCTGTCTAAGGTGTCGTTAAACCCCAATAAATAAATAGCGTAAGATAAGATACAACAAAGAATTGTAAGTTCATAAACTAAACGTGCATTGGGGTTGCTATTTGTAATTTAAGGATTGAACCTACGTGTCGAAGCTTGAACTTTTTTCTTCCCTTCAGAAAAGTAGAATCAGACTGCATTTGATATTACAAAGGTCGGGGGTTTCCACAATGAATGTAAATTTCTGTTCGACTTTCATTTCTTGAAAACCTTGATGTTCAATGTTAAGTCTATACAAAATGTCCATCCTTCACTTATAATGTCATTGAAATTACTTTTTATAAAGTTGTCTCCCTTGAAATTATTAGACGACCCACGAAGGCCCAATTAAGAAGCAAGTGGATGTTGAGAAAATACCTATGACATCTCGGAGCTGTCTGTGTTGTTTTCATTTATTAAAAGCTACAAAATTAAACTTGGCTTTTTATGAGAAACTAATTAGAAACAACTACTTCACAGATAATCCGCGATTAACCCCTTACCTGGCATGGAAAGCAGACGGCACTAACCAAAAGAATTCTTGAATAACTACATTTTTTCATTTTTTGTCTCAAAAACATAGGTTATGACCCCTCGTTGGAACGAGCTCGACGAGCTCGTTCCAACGAGGGGTCATAACCTATGTTTTTGAGACAAAAAAGAACAAATAATGAAAATTAATTGGCGATTTTTTAGAATAGCGCTGGCCGGTTTTTGCCGTTATGTTGGATAAAGGGTTAACAATATCCATCAGAATCACACCCTCCAACACGAAATAAGTGTCCACTTTTGCTCTTAGTTTGGCGAATGTGTTTTTCATAGTAATTTGCAAGTTTTTTCTTATCAAGAAAAAACAGAAAATCTCACCTCGTAGACTTTTATATTAATGGAAAGGACAGTGTCTTAATTGTGTGTCACGATGCACACCTTGTTGGTTAAATGATCAGAAAAAGGTTACGGAACAGCAATTGATGGAAAAACGCTGTTTTCGTATTTTTAAAAGGGGCTCCCACAGAAATAAGAGTAAAACGTTCAAACTCATTGAGAAAAAAATTTAAAACGCAGCTTCTGTGATTTTATACTACCCTACAGGAAAATGCATAAAGTTTGTGAAATGACACACACATCGATGATACAAATTCAATAACATTTAGAAATGTCATTTTTTATATAAAATTCCAATACCCTTAGTATTAAATTTATTGACAACTATAGGAAATTAAGCGGAGCTAACTTTCCTGTAAATCTCTTCCAATGACGAAAATTGTATTCTGCGCATTCCATCACAAAAAAATGAAATTCTGTATCCTACTGCCTGCCCTTGAAGCACATACCAATAAAATAGTTATGGCCATTCTGCAGTCAGACTATAAGCACAGGATATCCATAAATCTCCGGGACCTCTCAGGTAACCCTTTCCCCTTCAATCTTTATGTTATTATTTTTATTATTTTTTGTGTTCAAGGTCACTTTCAACATACCTGGCAATAGTATGACCACAACACAAGTTTAAAGTCAAGTTCAGGCCTAAAAAGTTACAAATCTGTTTCTCAAGCGTCCTTTGGCTGCCAAGTGCTCTCCTTTTAAAACCAATGCAAACTTTAAAAAATTAAAATTAAAATGGTTTATGTCTGATATTTACCCAAGATAATAAAATTGATAAATTTGACCCTTGGTTGCAACAAGGCTCTGCAATGCTCATTGGAAAGCTTTCTTGCACTCGAGGGACGAAATACACCATCACCCATGCCATTCTGTAATTACGAGGCCTAAAACATAAAACAAACCACGAACTTTTGATGTCAAAGAAATAATTACAATAAAATTAAAAAAAAACGCCCGCCCACATGCAGTTTTACAGAATATGGTATGAGAAACAGACCTACTTTGTGGGGGCTTCTTCAATAGTTTGTTCCGAGCTACCCACTTTACAGAACTGCCAAACCAGTCACCGGGTCCTATTTTTCCAGTAAAACAAAACGTGTTTACCACAATGACAGACACTGCTCCACATCCTCCGTGGTTTCCACATGGACTCGCCGTGACAAAACTATGCCTTTGCTTGCAAGAAGGGATGGCTAAGCGACTTTGTGGGCTGCAGGGCTGCAATGCCTTGCTCAACTTGAGGATACTGATACAAATGGCACGAGTAGGATTGCGATCACAGGGTCCGTGGCCAACAAGTCTGTACTGTCTCTAGTCGCTAAAATCGACATGGAAGACAGAAATGTAACATAGTATGTGTGAAAGGAGAACTGTTGTATGTAAATTTTTTAGCCACCCAGATTTTAGTAAAAAGCTACTGTGATATAATTTATATATCTGTGATATTATTAGTTTAATCGGGAAATGTACATTATCATGGCTGAATGATTATTTAGTCTAAAGGCTGTTGCACATTACATGTGATGTGCAGGGCATCGCTGGTGGTATGGGGGAAAGGGGTGCTTGGGGTAACCCATTAATTTTCGAGTCGGGCCATTTTTATCTAGAATGGGATCTTCGATATCGATTCACTCTTGTACTTCCTGACCAGAATAGATTCCATTTTTACTTTCCAAAGTGTGATTTACTGGGATTAGGCAATCAACAATTGGGTCATGTATCCCTGCGCGCAAACGAGGAAGCGCTTTGCCGTGGGTGTAATGGGGACTTCATTGTTTTTTTTTGTTTTTTAAACCCTTTACCTAACATTAAAAGCAGACGACACTTGCAAAAAAAATCTTGAATAACTATTATTTTCATGTTTTACCTCAAAAACATAGGTTATGACCCCTCATTGGAACGAGCTCGACTAGCTCGTTCCAATGAGAGGTCATAACCTATGTTTTAGAGACAAAAAATGAAAAAATAATGAAAATTAATTGGCGATTTTTGAGAATAGCGTTGGCCGGTTTTGGCCGTTACGTTCGGTAAAGGGTTAAATAATATAATTATCGTTAATAATTCAAAAGTAATAAATAGAGTAATCGCTTGACTGGACTGGTTACGTGAAATAATTCATTCGAGGTGAGGGACTATATTGTAAAACAATCGTGCGCATTCGCGAACTCGTGTTTGAACAACGTCCCTAACCTCTCATGAATTATTTCACGTAACCAGTCCAGTCAAGCGATTACTCTCTATTTCTTGGACTTATGTCACACACCCAGTCGGTCAAACAAATTAGAGACCTGCAGTACCCGATTCGGACTGTTGGGACTCTGTATAACCAATTAGGAATACTGCGTAGCCATTAAGAGTACTGCATAACCAATTAAGAGTACTGCATAACCAATTAGGAGTACTGCATAGACAATTAAGAGTACTGCATAACCAATTAGGAGTACTGCATAACCAATTAAGAGTACTGCATAACCAATTAGAAGTACTGCATAACCAATTAGGAGTACTGGTACAGTCGGTAATAATTGAATAAGAAGTTGCGTCACGACTTCCACAAGCATATTTTATTTATCCACAAATAAATGTCCAAGAAGTTTTTTGTTTTTTTTTAATTGAAATCTTGACTGACCTATATTTCAACTACATCATCAAGGCATGTCGTCGGCATGCCTTGATGATGTAGGTGGAATTTTTTTTTCAAGTTGGAACTTATAACAGTCGGACCAAATAAGGTTTACACTCCCCCAATCAGTCATCTTCGCGACGTCTCTGGCGATTTGAGTGATGCTTCGAAATTATAAAAAAAAAATTCTTCTTCAAGCAGCTGCGCCAAGTAGATATTTGTAAACAGAACTTTGTTATCGAACAAAGACAACATTTAATTAAACTAAGTCGAATGCCGAAGATCAAACGCGCAATCCTTGATTATAAATCTGACGCATCGAATTGTTGGGGTCAATATTATCATTAAAATCGCGTGTTTCAGTTCGCACATGGTCTGAGTCTGGTAATAATAGTTTGTAGACTTCACTCTGCATCGAATTTGCCAAATGATCGTCAGTTCTGACTGATCGCGCACATCTTGCCTTTGTGAAACAGCCTTATTATTCATTTAGTACTATCGTTCACCTATTTATAATAATTATTTATTATACATATATAAATAGCTTATTTATTTATACCAAAATATATATACATAATGTAGTTTATTTCACTCCTATTACTTTTCCTCCAGTTCCATATTCACAGATCCGTACGGAACATGTGTTCCATAGAGATTCCCGTTGACGGACTATTTTATCACCTGACTATTTTCGTAAACACTCAAGCAAAACGTCGCATTCTGACCGATAAATCAAATGTCAAACGAAAAATTAAAAAAGAGTTGTAAAGTTATAAATTTTCTGTGTGTGATGTTTGAATTTTTTAATTAATGGATTCTTTGTCACAGTGGCATGTAATAAATACAGAACGTCACGATATGTGAATGTGTTCGTCAATACGGCATTCATATCATCGCGGAAGGATAGAACTCGATGCTGCCCCTCTCATTCTATTCTTCTGCGCTGGCATGCGTGCCGTATTGACGGGCGCATTCACACATCGTGACGTTCTGTGTATTTGCACAGACAAAAAATGTATTAAGTGCAGATTATTTCGATGTGTACGACGTCGTTATTTTTTACCAGTGCCGTAACTAATAACAATTTTTTCTTCGGGGGTGTAAGACGGCTCGGTCATATCGCCCAACTGTTTGGAACATATATAATTGCCTTTATCAAAAGCGTATAGGCTACTCTCCATTGATGGATACTGTATTTCAAACATACAACAATTACACACCAGCTGGGTAGAGGTGCCTAATCATCTGGGTGCTTTCAACAGGTCATGGTCATAAAAATCTTTGCTTTTAGTTACCCTCTCCCTGGATGTAGAATTCTACCGATTTTCTGAGTCGGGCTTTTTATTGCACTTTCGAATCTGAGTATATTTTTGTTGGGCAAGCAAGAGATTTTGCTCAACAGTACCCAAAAGCATGTGTATATTTTCGTCAGACAAGCAAGGACGCCTGCCCAGTTTGGTATTTCATGATTTCTTATCCACCCATTGCCCGACGACATCCATTATCGGGAGATTTTTTTTTTTTGGGGGGGGGGGGGGGGGGAGGAGGGAGGGGGGGGGGGGGTCACATCCTGACGTTACGCTCCTGTTTTTAACATTCTGAGTGAATGGCTGTCCATAACCGGTGAATTGATCGGTGAAGATTTGTACGAAAGTGTTAAATTTTTCATGTACATTAATTATAAATATATGTGTATATCCATTTATTTTTGTACTCACAAGAGCTGAGCCGCCTGAGCTGGAGTAGATCTGACAAAAAAACCGAACTACATGATATCAAAATGAGATATTTAGTTGTTTTTCAATCTTTTTATATAGATAAATAGCTTGCTGTTGTGTTTATGTGTTTAGAAAGACAGAAGCGGGAATCGAGTTGAATTTGATTTTCTTCAAGCAGAAAAGATGGAGTCACTATAGTACGGCCGCCGTGACCTGGTCACTTTCCATGGACGCAATAATATTAGATTGCATACACTAATTATGGGAATAATCATCAAAAATTTAATTAATGGAGCACCGGGTTGCACAACCCGGTGCTTCATTAATTAAAATTTTGCTGTTGATGATTGTTATTGCCTGGTAAACGCATGCGTAGACATCGCTGCCTGAGCGTGGATTTCGATCAGTCTACGGCGACCGTACTGTACTTTTGTTATGTTATCTCAAGTCATTACATTTGTTATGAAATATCAATTACTAGCAGGGTAACCCGGCGTTGCTCGGGCTGAGGAGAGTATTATAACTGTTGGTGCCCCTCTACTCCCCACCCCTCCCCACCCCGGCACTTTTTTAAACCTTACCATTAGATTCCTTTTAAAAAATTACCCTAGTAGACCCCTTTGAAGACCTATATCGGTGAGAAAAATTTTTGTCATAACTTTTGTTGCCCCTCTACACCCCCACCCCGCCCCGATACTTTTTTTAAACCTCACCATTAGATTCCTGGTAAAAACGTACCCCTAGTAGACCCCTTTGAAGACATATATCGGAAAAGAAGATTTGGTCATAACTTTTGGTGCCCTCCTACACCCCCACCCCACCCCACACGCTTTTTTTAAACCTGACGATGACCTCCGCCATAAAAAGTACTCCTAGTAGACCCATTTTGGACACTCGGGGTGGCCCCATATTCATTTCTATAGCGGACAGACAGACAGACATACAGACATTCTAAAATATAGTATAGACTACTGGAACAGACTTTAATTCCAGTTCAGCTTTACTTATTTTGACCTGTTGATTGCATCTCGCCTTTTAAAAATCAATCCAATTTGAATTTCTGAAAACCGGAAACAGCTGTTTAAAAGTATTTAGCATTCCAGAACCGATTTCCTCAGTGGTAGGCTATCGCCCTTTACAGTATTAACTACAGATAACAAGCAAATCTATTTGGCCTTCATAGCGACGTCTCCAATAATTTAATCCTACTGCTCCTACAATATCATGGGATTAACCCTTTACCCAATGCACACGATATCACAATTTATTATTTTAAATATTATTTTTTTAAATTTTGCAAATATTTCAACAAAACCATATCATGTGACCCCCTCATTGGAACGATCCCGATGAGCTCGTTCCAATGAGTGGTCACATGATATGGTTTTGCTGAAATTGTTTGAAAAATATTTGTTCAAACGCTGAATTTGCATATTACGCGGGTGGATGCGGCCGATTCCTCGGGTAAAGGGTCAAACTATTATAGATCCTCGTCACCGAGTTTGCCGTCTGCTTATCGACAAGCAAATTTTCTGTTGCGCCAAAAATGATTGAATACCTGTTGGAGGGTTAATCTCAGTTTCTGCAAAGAAATTGCAACTCGAGTCCCTGCATACACAATCTTACACTGTTACGAGGCTGAAAGTGTTCCCTTTAGGTGAAATTAAACAGAAACAATATAACGAAAATGTCCAAATAGCACACTGTAAAAAAGGTCTATTAATTCAATCTTATTATGCATTTTCAGTTCCTTTGCATTCTAAACCATAAATAACATCTGCCAAGTTTTTTTTATAAATTAAATATTTACCAAACACACTTTCAACGATCGTTTTTTCTCTGCACTTATTCTCATTGTTATAAGGTCCAACATCCACAAAAGCAATTGTATTTGTATGGTATATATGAGCTGATATTTGATAGATTGCACCCAAAAGATAGTGTAAATGTTTTGAAAATACGCTAATGGAGCTGATGTAAACAATTATATAATGTGGGGAACAGTCCAAGTTCCACCGTGCTGAAAACTACCGAATCCCGGAAACACTTAAATATAATTATGGGGGATGTGATCTGAAGAAACTTGATTTGGCAAACAGTGCGACTTGGGTATGTCCATCAATTGCATTTCGATTGCCCAATTATATACAAAGAGAAATGTTGCAAATATTGTAACATTTTAGTTCACCAGAGAAAAAGCCTATGAACTATACCTGCCACTTTTGTTTCCAATGTCACCATAATTATACGATTGGCATCACAAACAGCGACGTAGAGTCTTGGCTGAAAACCATTACTGGGGATTCTCTACAATAGAGATTCAATCATCATGGCCTACCATACTTTTTGAAAAAACTTATTGTTATTAACCCGATCAAGATGGTTAGTGTTTGTTTACACCGGCTTCATTAGCATATTTACAGAAATTTTACTCGCACTTTTTTCATGCCACAAGATATCAAAATGCTAAGCTTCAGCCCATATATACTAGAAAAAGATAGAACTGGTCAGGGTGGATTGCACAAAAATGGGAATAAGTGCTTCGAAAAATGCCCTTTAAGGTGCAAAATAAGTAACGAAAATCAGTTTCCTTTGATATTCCATAAATTCAAATTAAATATACACAAATTATACATCAAAATAAAAGTTGTGATGTATAGAACACGAAAATTAGATGCAATCAACCCATAGATGTTTATCAGGAGAATAACCCGTAGCCAAATGTGCTTCAGATATCCAAGATAAAAAGCTACCCATTCAAAAACACGCCACCAGGAAGCAACTGGACTGCATTTGGGGAAGGTCAACACTGTCTGCATTTTTTTTTTATCGCAAAAGGATTCCATGGCCGACGAAAATGTGTTTGTTACGTGATACCACTCATTTTAACCCTTTTCCCAACGTAACGGCCAAAACCGGCCAGCGCTATTCTAAAAAATTGCCAATTAATTTTCATTATTTTTTCATTTTTTGTCTCAAAAACATAGGTTATGACCCCTCGTTGGAACGAGCTCGTCGAGCTCGTTCCAACGAGGGGTCATAACCTATGTTTTTGAGACAAAAAATGAAAAAAATTAGTTATTCAATAATTTTTTTTGCAAGTGTCGTCTGCTTTTCATGTTAGGTAAAGGGTTAATCGAAATATAATCGAGTAATTCGGAGGAATTCAAACAGGTGGAATGATACCTTATAAGTAATGATACCTTATAAGTAATATGGCAGCTGTGCAGCCTCCATATGACGACAGTCTTTCGTGCGAGGGCGGTCAGTTTCATTATTTGAATTAAAACGGAATTGCATATCGATGCTGTTTTCGGCTCTGTTGACCCTGACTGAAACGTAAACAAACAGAAAACAAAACAAAGCCGAAGGTTTGGGTGTGTACCCCACGCAGTCGCTGCGTTTTGGAAAAAAAATGATTTTCCAAGTTTTGTTCTTGGACATTTGAAGAATATTTAACAACGAGTTGTTCTTGTGAAATATTATTTGATTATCTGTTCTGCACGAATATGGTAGCAGATTTCCAGGAACCATTGACGTGTCAGCATTGGTCTCAACTCTGTGAGTCGATTACATATATTTCGTGAAGTTTGGTAGCTGTATCTTTTACAAATATGGAGTTAAATGAATCAGAAGACAGCGTTTTTGAAGAAATATGTCAAAAACAGGCAAACATTGAAGTAAAGTAAAACGTCAAAATGGTCCGGAAGCCCCTTTGTGCCACGGGAAAAAAATATCTTTGCGAAAATTCGCAAACCTTTGCGAATATTCGCAAAAATCTTTGCATCCAATTCGACCCCCACCTCTACCCTAACACATCATAGGGTCAATTGGGTGAATTCTTTTACTTCATACAATCATTCCAACTTGTTCACAATTAATGTTTAAGCAAAAATAATCAGTCCCGTAATATTTATTTATTTATTGGTGATTTACTACTCTTTAACAGCTCAAATCATATCGTGTTGGTGACGGTGTTTCGGGTGGAGAAAGCCGGAGAATCCGGAGAGAACCACCGAGCAGCGGTCAGTCACTGTCAGACTCTTCAACTTACTAATCCTGCCGAGGCATGGTTAGCATTGGTTGAAGGCAAGTGTACCATCAACGTGCAATTCGTCTTAGCACACGGCGCCACCGTACCCCAAATGAGCAATGGGGCAGTCCTTCATATTCACCTAATTTGGGCACATCAGATTCAAGTGAAAAATGTCTCCAAAATATGAAAAACTATATTATTATTCAATATACATACAAATAGAATATAATATAGGTAGCGCTTTCTTAGACCCAATTTAATCATGCAAATGTGTTTCTTAACAAATATCTTTATTTTAGAATGTTCCAACAAGCTGTTGGTACCTATCTCCTAATTTGGGCTCAGCCTTTACCGCCTTGAATTTGGGGTAATATAAAGGCCTGCAATAGGGATGAAGTGCTTTTCTCAAGGACACAACGCAAGTTACCCTGGCCAGGAATTCGAACTCATAACTTTCAGATCACAAGTCCAACATTCTAATCACTGAGCAACCGAGCTCCCCCAGTCCCGCAATGACCACATCTCAACCCAACTCCATCCAACACATCATTGGGTCAATTAGGTGAATTTTTAAAAGTTGCTTTAATTGGAATAGGGACCGTAACCCATGTTATAATGAAATATAATTTATTTCAATATGGGTTGCGGCCGCATTGTTATTGTAATTAAGTGGTCTATTGCAAGTCCCATCCCATCCCACCTCCACGCCCAACACCTCAAGGGTTCAATTGGGTGAAAAAAATTTTGACTTCACACAATCATCCCAACTTATTCAGAATTAATTTTTAAATAAAATTAAACAGTCCAGTAATGACCCCATCCGACCACTCCTTTACCCATCACCCCATAGAATCTCTCTCTCTCTCTATCTCTCTCTCTCTCTCTCTGCAAACGTGTATATGCTTGAATACATATGAGAGGTGTGCGGGTGGGTGTTGGGAGGAAGTGTGTGTGTGTATGTGTGTGGAGGTGGAGGTGGTATGGGTGTGTATGGGAGGTGGACTTTGGAAAGCGAAGAATGTTGGTACACCCCACTCGATCTTAACGTCTACAGATAATATTTCATCTTTTTTCGTCTACAAAATGTCCCTGTAATACCACAAACTGGAGTGCCTACAATAAAGCCTAATTTATAAGACATCGCTTTCCTAATCCACAACCTTGCATTTCTGAACATATGACCATAGGCGTACGGGCTGTGAGGGGTGTCATGTGTCTATGGGTGTGTTGCCCCCCCCCCCCCCCCCAAAAAAAAAAACCCACAACACACACACACACATTTTTAAAATCATGTAAATTTGGGAAAAATTGGGCTAAATTCGGGAAATGTGGGTAGAATTGGGAATATTTTTCGCTCTATTTTGTGCAGATCCCCCTGAAAATTTGGAACCCCGTACTCCTATGCATATGGTGCTATTGAGTTCGCGCATACACGCGTGTTTATGTGTTTGTATGCGTGTTTCGTATGCGTGCGTGAGTGTCTGTGTGTGTGTGTGTGCGTGTGTGCATGTGTGTGTGTGTGGCAGTAAGTCTACGGGATTAATAGGTCAGACACCTTCGCGCATTCTCTCTACAAAGTCTCTTGGATTTCTTGGTTTCGTGATTGATAATCATTCAACGCCATCCTGATCAAATATGGAATAGTGAACATTCTTCAATCTTTTTTATCTTCATCCTTCTTTAGTTTTCTTTCTCTCTTTGGTTTGGGTTCTCCTATTTCAAGGCTTCTCTTCTTTGCAATATCCACTGCTTTGGTCACTTGTTCCCAATCTCTTGTGGTAAACTGGAACCCAATGTCGTTCTTGAATAGTTGAATCTGTAAATCGTTGTAGAGTTTGAAGACGGTCACATTAGTAGACAGCCTTCTTCTTTGGCTGTCGAAACACAAATCAGCCGAACACCAAGTGCACCCTTTTTATAGTTTTTCTTCAATACAGCGACATCTAGTGGCTGGTTTCTTCTTTGACTTCATTAACCAACACATCATTATCCATTAGATCAGTCGTAAACATGTTGGATATAGTTTCCACCGGTACACCGCGACAGCGATGTTTCAAGTAAAACAGGTAGTATTGTCCATATACTGGTAATGGTCCTTGAAGACGTTTTGTATTACACTTCCAGTATCTGGAATTCTTCTTCAAGAAATTCTCGAATGGTCTGTGTTGTGGTGGTAATCCATGGGAATCAAAGTACGTACTCTGCGTTATGGTGACTCACAAATAGAGCCACCCAATATTCTCCTTTTCTGTGGTCTGGATCCGTGTTGGCTATCAAAGCCACTGGTCTGTGATCTGGTAATCTTCTTGGTAATCTGTTTCTTGCAAATATACCCAAACATATTCTCTTCAAACAACTATCTGATCGAAGTGCATTCTCTAACTGAAACGTGTTCATGTCGAGTAATCGAAGATTACTTGTCTATTCTTATCTACTTCTATGATGTTCTGGAATTCTGCATACACATGTACGTTGATTGTGGTTGGTAATGGGTTTTCGAAATGGACTTCTAGTCTCAGGGTTCCTCTCTTCACCAGATCGAAGTGCTGTCCATGTGATAGGTCAGGAGTCAGGTCGAATAAGAATAGGGTGTATCCATTTATGTACTCTTCTCGGCTGATGTGGTTTCCTTCATTCTCGAACATTTGTCCAGGGTTGCATAACATCTCGCCACTTCTTGTTGCTCGAATCGAGGTTGTAATGGCTTGGCTGAAATCTGCTGCCCATCCACGTACAAAGCCAAGGAATTGATTTTGTAGTTCTTGAATTTATATGAATTCTTTGAAAAGTTTCGTTGTCTACACATCCCACCACGATGCGTTTAGGTAGTTGGCCTAAAAAAAGCATTTCTTCTATAATGCTCAGATTTCCTCCTTGGCACTGAAAACACTTTGGTTTCCACACGGTCAATGGGATATTTTGCCGTTGCTTTTGTTAGTGCTTTCTCGTGAGCCATTCTCGCGAATGACTTGAGTCTCTCTGAGTACAAACATCTAGAATTTTGATCGTGTATGTATCGGCATCGGCCATTAATGCGAAAGCATCTTTGGCTCTGTTCATTTTAACTCCATTCAGCAAGTAACGAGTTTGGAAAAACATGTCCAAATGTAATCTTCCAGTCATGTCCACAGTTTTACTTTTCTCAATAAATTTCTTTCAAAGAATAAATCCCTTGTTATCTTTTGTCAAATCTCCCATGTGTCCGGCTGTATCCTTGTACCATAATTCATTAGTCAGTTGTGACTCCTTGGCAGCTGGTCCATAAATCAAAAAAGTTTCTATGAAAGTTTTGTAGTGATAAGAGTTGTTGGGAAGAGATACCAGTTTTTCATTCAAGCTGATATCGATTTGATTAAATAAGGAATGCATCCATAAATTGACTGTACCCACATTGGCATCGGGTGCAATTCATGCTCCATTGGAATCTACAACCGTTGCTTTGACATACAAGAATGTCTGTGCCAAATTCAAATAATCATCTCCTAATCCTGCAATGTGGAATTCTATTTGACCACTGTTTCCGATGGTCGTCAAAGGCCTGTGTTCTACCCATTGCCCATGTTCCACACTAGTCTACGTTGGTGGTATGGAAAACAAGTCGAGTTCGCTGTTGACACACTCACAACATTTTTCATTGATGAGAGACATCATGCACCGAGAAGGTCTTGCGTCTGTACAGTTCTCCTTATTTTTGTCGATTCGCCAGTTTTGCGTGGTGCGGGCCTTTTTACACCTTTCCTGCCGGGTGGTTTCGACCCACCAACCACTCAATTCCAAGCACCCACACCAGCCTCCTTGACTCTTTTGATTGGTGCCGTTTTAACATTTTTCCCTTCATGACATCTTCGGCTAATGCCGGTCCTTTTTTCACGAACTGTCTTCCCACGGTCCTGTCTGTAGTTTTCAATAAGGGTAACACGACGTTCTTCAGTCTTCCCAATATACTTCCCAAACCATAACCTCTCTGTATTAATTCTGAGCTCCAGAAAAAGCTGGAAGACCGTTTCCAGCTTTTTTCGTGTAATATTCTTTGTATAATTTGGACTTACAACAGTAGTAAGTCATGTTTATGTGAAATGAAGATATCTACATTTTCTGAAATGAAGTGTCACTGTCACTTTCCCGAACTCGAATGGCACTATGGCTCCTGTGTCGTCCTTTATATACACCAGGATGGTACTGAAATTTTTTCGTTCCACTGGCACATAATACACATTCTCAAAAGTTTTGGAGATGATGTTCCTATATTTTCCACGTACGGGTACGATACGAAGAAGGGGTATTCTTGTATCTCCCACGACTTGATCACGAACCAAGTCACAGTATTATATTTATTTATTTATTGGTGTTTAAGGTCATATACTTATGCACAATGGCTAATCATGACCGTGACAGTTTTACGGGTGGAGGAAGATGGGATATCCGGAGAGAACCACCGAGCAACGACGAGCAGCTGCCGAACACCGTAACTCCGCACTGCAGCACAGGCAGGGTTAGATTGGTTGAAGACATGCGTACCATCGACGTGCAGTACGCATAAGAACACAGTGTTATCGTGCCCCCATGTGGACAATCGGGGTTAAGTGCCTTGCCCAAAGACACAACGCGGGAGTCCGAATTGATCGCTCAGACGGTCACCCATCCAACGATTAACCGGGTTCGACGTTGCTTAACTTCGGTGATCTGACGAGAACCGGTTACCACAACGCAACCACCCCCCCCCCCCCCCTTCCCAAGTCATAGTATACGTGGAGCGAATAAAATCCTTGGTTGACATCGGCGACTCTGGAAGAATTGTAAGTTCCTGATTTAAAAACACACTCGTTAAAGCCCAAAATATTTTCAAGAGTAGGGCTCAATGTGACTCTATCTCGTACCGTGGTACGAACTTTACCAGTCACTTCATCCAATTCAAAATCTACCTTATCGCGAGGAGGCAAAAGTAATTCTTTCACACCATTGATAACCCGTAAGTAGTATAGCACGTATGAATCGTTCCTTATTACCCGGATATTTGCCGGTGCAGCTAGTGTTAAATTGCCATAGGAACCGGACTTTTGCCGGTGGAACTTTTGCTTGGATTTCGGGGGGGGGGGGGGGGGGAGGGGGACACAGAGGTGCATATCGTCCAAACTATACTGCCAGGCATTACCCCCACCCCCACTCCACAATACCACTTGGCCTGCCATAACGTACTACGTATACCAGTCATACAATAATACAAAGCAATCGGTTGGTTAATAATACCGAGGACTAACGGGACCGACAGCGATATATAGAATGCATCCTATGCCCCACTTCTAAACAAATGAGCATTACGAACTACCAATACCAGCCATACGATAATACAAAGGATTCGGTAGGTAAATAGTACCAAGGGGGTAATAGGCCAATAGACCATTCATCCTATACTGCCAATCTAAACCACCAAGGACTATCTCGCGATACCACACTGGGTGACCATGCATTTCCCCCACCCCACCCCCACAATACTGTTTGACCTAGCTATAGCAGACATAGGATAATATGAAGACCCAAGGGCTAATAGTATACCAACATGGATATATACCAACACCACCAGACCCCCCCCCCCCCTCCCTTACGAGAAGTCCGACACCTCCTGACCCGAACAACATTATGCCAGATTGTATAGTGGACAACAACAGTGGTCAATGTCTCTATGACGTTGCGTGCGCATCATGACGTCACGACGTCAATAGCAACGTCAACCGTTTCGCGGAAAAAAAACTTTCAAGAAAACCCATCTCCCCCATCATCTTTCCACCGCTTACGCATAATATATACCCATAGCCCTGTGTTTACCCATATCGATATACATACCATAGCATACCATATATGCAGTAGGTACACCATTTGCCGGATCTAGCTTGGTAGAGACCACATTTTGCACCGGCTAAAGTTGCACCGGCAAAAATCTGGTTCCTATTGGAATTTAACACTAGCTGCACCGACAAAAATCCGGGTAAAAAGGGACGATTCATACGTGCTATACTACTCCCGTATCACATCAGCAGGATCGGAATAACGACCTTCTTTCAGAGTAAGTCGATAATTCTTTTTCGAAAAGCAGAACACTGTAAAGCTTCTTCTCCACGAATATTGAACCAAATATTTGGATACTGGATCTCTTCCAGATCTACTTCCCATTCTCCCGTGAGATTCACTGGTTCTGATAACTGGGTGGTGTACTTAGTCAACCTGTTTTCGGGAAATACGTTCATAGAACTGTTACTTGGTAGAGGCAAATAAAAAATTACTTTTTCTTGATGGTTGGATTAGGAAACAAATATCCTATGCTACTACTCAAGATAGCAGTCCACAACTTGTTGTTTGTGTTCTCGAGAGTGAGATTAACAACACGGGTAATGATGATGATGTACAAAATGATTATTTGTGAAAAGTAAGTATGTTCAATATGGCGAACGAAAGTCTGTACTCGCCGAATTAGCACGTGGGGTCCCACGGGGTTCAGTTTTTGGTCCAGCCTTATTCCTGTTATATATAAATGACATCAGTCGTTCTGCAACTCTTAATCTCTTGTCATTTGCGGATGACACAACTGCCCATGACTCAGTCCCTAATACCAAATCCATAGATGCCCATTTTAACCATGAACGCACTAATCTATATGAGTGGTGCTCGGCAACTCAACTCGTCCTGAACGCCAACAAAACAAATACATTATCATTAATCCAAACCATAAAGCTAAAAGTTGCATTCACCCTGACATTTTTATGAACGGTAAAAAAATTAAAAAGGGTGGGTTCAAATGAAGAAGATAAATCTCTAAATTGTTTAGGTATTCATATTGATGAACACTTATCTTATCAAACTCATATATCAAAAATTTGTTCTAAGATTGGATGGGCAAATTATACTTTGAACAGAGCAAAAAAACTGCTACCACAACATGTCATGAAGATGCTCTATTACTCTTTGGTCCACTGCCACTTGGTATACAGCATTCAAATATGGGGAAACTCAAGAGGAATCAATAAATTACTAAGAATACAGAAACGTTCACTTCGAATATTAAACAACAAAAAGTATAATTCCCATGCAGACCCATTGTTCATAAAAGATAAAATGTTGAAGGTCACCGACTTGTACAAACTACATGCCTGTCTATTTATGTTTGATTGGAAAAATGGAAAACTTCCAGAATCTTTCGAACATTATTTTACTTCCCCAATCTCTCAATCACACATGAGTACAAGGCAATCAGGACTGGTACGTATCAACAAAACCCGAACAAAGGCTTTAGATAGGCTGCCCGCCTATGCCTTTCCGAAAATCTGGAACGAACTGGACCCTGAAGTGCGAAACATAGAAAACAGAAAAGAATTTAAAGAGAAGTTAAGAACAAAACTTCTCTCCTCATATCAAGAAGGCTATCAGTGTGACAACCCATACTGTCCTGCCTGTTACACTCCACAGTAAGGGTTGCCACACCGATAACCTAAATAACCTAAGTATCCCAAACTGTCGACACATCGAGGACTTATTATGTATAATATTGTGTCCATTATGGTTTTCTTGACTGATGAACAATACTTGAACCGTGCCATATTTGTTTTCTAAATTTAACTACAACCAAGTTTGATAACCATAATAATATCAGATTAGCACAGAGGGGTAGGGATACCCACTATCACATTCACCATTAGCCACCTTTTTGAGTCTGGAAACTCGTCCATCTACAGAAAAAGATTAATGGGGTACGTAGCCGAGTCAAAGTTGCAGTTCTACTAGCTACTCACAAGTATCCATACTCGTAGATCTTTCTATCAAAGATTAATGCGCAGAGCACGTAGTCAGTGTTGGAGTTAAACGTATTACGGAAGTGACAGGTAGACAGCCAATCTGGCCATGTCATCTCCCAACGGTATAGACTGAATATCATTTTCTAGTTATCTATTTGTATTTTATAGTCAAATATGTAAATGCCTGAAAACTACACCGTTAAATAAAATATCTATCTATCTGTCTAGCAGACATAGGATAATATGAAGACCCAAGGGCTAATAGTATATCAACATGGATATATACCACCACTACCAGACCACCCACCCCCGTTACGAGAAGTCCGACACCCCCTGACCCGAACAACGTTTTACCAGATTGTATAGTGGACAACAACAGTGGTCAACGTCTCTATGACGTTGCGTGCGCATCATGACGTCACGACGTCAATAGCAACGCCAACCGTTTCGCGGAAAAAAAACTTTCAAGAAAACCCAACTCCCCCATCATCTTTCCACCACTTACCCATATTATATACCCATAGTCCTGTGTTTACCCATATCGCTATACATACCATAGCATACCATATATGCAATAGGTACGCCATTTGCCGGATCTAGCTTGGTAGAGCCCACATTTTGCACCGGCTAAAGTTGCACCGGCAAAAATCCGGTTCCTATTGGAATTTAACACAAGCTGCACAGACAAAAATCCTGGTAATAAGTGACGATTCATACGTGCTATACTACACCCGTATCACGTCAGCGGGATCGGAATAACGACCTTCTTTCGGAGTAAGTCGATAATTCTTTTTCGAAGACCAGAACACTGTAAAGCTTCTTCTCCACGAATATTGAACCAAACATTTTGATACTGGATCTCTTCCAGACCTACTTCCCATTCTCCCGTGAGATTCACTGGTTCTGATAACTGGGTGGTTTACGTAGTCAACCTGTTTTCGGGAAATACGTTCACAGAACTGTTACTTGGTAGAGGCAAATAAAACATTACTTTTTCTTGATGGTTGGATTAGGAAACAAATATCCTATGCTACTACTCAAGATAGCAGTCCACAACTTGCTGTTTGTATTCTCGAGAGTGAGATTAACAACACGGGTAATGATGATGATGTACAAAATGATTATTTGTGAAAAGTAAGTATGTTCAATATGGCGAACGAAAGTCTGCACTCACCGAATTAGCATGTGGAGTCCCACGGGGTTCAGTTCTTCGTCCAGCCTTATTCCTATTATATATAAATGACATCAGTCGTTCTACAACTCTTAATCTCTTGTCATGCACAAAATGATTATTTGTGAAAAGTAAGTGATCTCGCTCCTTGGAATTTCTTTTCCAAACAGAGGCCAATAACCGTTCGCTCCTTCTTCTATTTTGGAGAAACCTCAGAGGTTCACTTCCTTTTATAAGTGAGCTGACTCCGCTTGATCCACGAAATAAACGAAGCGGGATATCCCAACCACTTGGAACGAACAGTTCTCTGTTTTTACCACGACCACGTTTCTTGAGTACGTGTTCGATTTTGTAAATAGTTTTGTGTGCAACTCGCTGAAGCTCTTCAGTGTAGAACGACCATTCCAATACTTCCCCATTATCATCTTGTAAGATGTATGTGACTGGATGACATTTCTTGATTGCTGCCACTGTGAATACTACTACTCCTCGGTCCAAATGGGCAAATAACCCTTCTCAAAAGTTTTCTTAACTTTACTGATTCTCACTCTGTCTCCCACTTTGAACTTTCGGGTCTTGTATTTTATGGGTTTGCCATAAAGTTTCTGCCAAACCTCTTCTTAATTTTCACGGCAATTGGGGCTATACCGATACTACGATGATGAGAATGATTATAAGATTTCACCAAGTTTTGAAGTGGAAAAGTTAGTGTATCGTCCTTGGTAAATATTTCCACATCTTGGTTTTCAAAGTTCTATTGAATCTTTCTACTATGGAACATTTTGATTCCACATTTTGTGTATTGAAAAATTCTACTCCGTGTTGTTTAAAAAAAGTCTGAAATTTTTTCTGTTTAGAGATTCTTTGCATTGAACAGTTTGTAATTTTAAAGGTTTACGACCTTGCTTGAACATTTTAGTAAAAGCTTTAACGGTGGAATCACCAAGTTTGTTTTTGAGGGGTATGGCCCAAGCATATTTACTAAACACATCAAAACATGTCAACAAAAATTTTGTCTCATTATTATATTTACTGATATTTGCTTCATCTAGCAAGTCAGCTTGCCATTGTGCATCGATACCACTAACTATCACTTTTCTTCTAGGAAATGTACGACGAACAGGTTTGTGAAGAGTGTATGTGTCTTGAGTCTCTAACCATTTCACAACTTGTTTAGTTTTTTTCTTGGACGCTCAACCAAGAGCGTCTATACCACCAAAACTTCCAGGCGCTTCAGAATCATAGTACAATGCAAACATGACTGCCTTGTTCAAGTGTCAGCTCTATTTATACCCTTCTTCGGTCCACTTTGGCGTTTCTGTTTTCTTTCGTTGTTTAGGTTTTGCTTCCGAATTTGTCTCTGTCGGTGCCTGTTTCATAAAATCCCAACGTTCTTTATGACCAGTCAATTCTTGGGGTATATTACTATCTCTCAGGGGGCGCGGTGGCGTCGCGGTAACCGGTTCTCGTCAGATCATCGAAGTTAAGCAACGTCGAGCGCGGTTAGTAGTTGGATGGGTGACCATTTCAGCGACTGATTCGTGCTCTCGCGTTGTGTCCTTGGGCAAGGCACTTAACCCCGATTGCCTACATGGGGGTACGATGACGCTGTGTACTAAGGCGTACTGCACGTCGATGGTGCGCATGTCTTCAACCAATCTAACCCTGCCTGTGCCGCGGTGCAGAGTTCAGAGTTACGATGCTGGAGAGCCGACAGCTGCTCGTCGTTGCTCGGTGGTTCTCTCCGGGTACTCCGGCTTCCTCCACCCGTAAAACTGTCACCGACATGATATGACCCTGGCTGTTAATGTGTCGTTAAACCCTAATAAACAAAAAAAACCCTATCTCTCAGGGATTCGGCCAATACTTCCTATCCTTTAAGTTGGAAAGATTTTCCTCTTCTAAGTAAATCGTTTAGAAGATCTATTACATTCGACCTTGTTTGATCTTTGTGGACTAGTTCGCCCTTCTCATTCCAAGATGCATTTGTGTCACTTCTAATACGATTCAACAACAACTCTGCCTTTCTCTTCATAGTCATAGGTACAGAATCGAGAATGTCTTCGTCTTTATTATCTTTCTCAAGTTCGACTTGAATAGGTCAAGGAGCCACTACCTTTTGTTGAAATGTCAAGTACAGAATCGAGAATGTCTTCGTCTTTATTATCTTTCTCAAGTTCGACTTTAATAGGTCAAGGAGCCACTACCTTTTGTTGAAATGTCAAGTACCTTTGTAAAATTTGATTATACTGAGTCATCTTTTCGTCGGATGTGAGAAAAGGGGCGTCGAGAATATCTCTCATTTCTCGATCCAATGATGAAATAGCCAGTTCATTCGGTTGTCTTGGAGTCTCTTGTTGACGTTCCAATAACCTTCGTTCTACCAAAGTCATCTTCTTTGCATATTCCATCATCCAAAAATACCTTTAACAAAACCCAATAGTACAGGAGGAAGTAATGCACCCAAAAATCCCCCTTTCTGCAAGATTTGTCTTTTCCTTTTGTCAGAGGTGCCTTTATTTGCCGCTGGCCTCACTAGTTGATTCTGACATATGAGTTTGGTTCTCTGAGCTTTGGTCAGAGGTACTGCCCCCTTCAGGACATTCGAGGCACAGTCACATAAACAGGTAATCAATTCTTTGCATGTTTTAGTATGGATTTGAGTGTGGGTTTCCATTTAATAAGAAGCTTGAGAAGAGCGATGTTGCGCTTGAGATTTTCAGACATACTTCTGACTTGCGGTAGACTTGTTGCTCCCCTTTTATACTTGTCGGCGATACACGTACTGGGTTTCCCCTGGAAAAATGTGACTTCTTAATCTCACGTGTTCAGGGGTATTTTGTTTGAGATCGATTAAAAGGTAACCATATGGGGTCGAAGTGGCATCTTCAAAAACTCCTCTCAGAAACTTGGAATGACCAGGATACATCTGTGCTGCCAAGTGTGAGATCTAAGAACGATCCCTAGGATTTTTAAACTAGATCATGTAATGATTATTGAGAGCTACAATCCTGTGGACTCTATTTTTGTCAAATAAATTTTGAACAATGTACATCACACTAATCTTACGGTGATGACTGCCTTTAGTAAACAATCTAGACACTCGAACATCTGCATCGAGCATCAGATCATCCAATATGACTAAACAATCTGATTTTAATTCTTGAGGGAGACCCTCTCCGAATTCTACTTGGGGTAAAGTATTGTATAATGGATGCCACTCACTATAACACCAAATGATGTGACATGGAACAGGTGAGATAATATCTTGAATGTTTTGAATAACCCGATTTACAAAGAATGATTTGCCACTACCCGTGGGACCACACAATAAACAAGTGAATGGATGCCTCCAACGAGGATCCATCTTTGTTGTTCTATGTGGGTACTGCTCCCGTTTTATACCTTTTGAGGAGGTGGCCATAATGGCCACTGAATGTGGGTGCTGCTCCCCTTGTATACCTTTTGGGAAGGTGGTCATTTTGACCACCCTCCAAAAATATTTAGCAGTGGTGGCCCTCTGACTTACTGGTTGGGGACAGGTCAAGTTTGTTTGATATTTGTCAAGAAGATAAACATCAAATAACTCAAGCGTCATTACCCCCTTTTTTCTTTTTCTTCATTTTATCCTTTTTTCTTCTTTTATTTTTTTTTTATAAAAACACACATCTATTTACAACATCTATTTACATCTTCAAACTGAATTGTTTCTTGGAGGTAATGAATTCAATCCATAATGCAACGTCTCTGTTCATTTGTGAGAGGTTTCTCGAACATTTCTTCATACTCTTTCTGTACTGGTGGTGGATTCATTCCAGAAGTTTTATGGTGCCACAGTAGATGGACGTCATTCTTGTTAACTCAAGTGCTTCATTAAAACATGTTATAATCCTCTCTTCTTGAGACATCATGAGGCATACATTATGTTAAATCTGACTTGGGAGATCGACTGTACATCCATAGCATTTTTCTTTCACTACAGCTTTAATGTTCTCTTCGACATAATGAACATATGCCAAGCAAAGTTCATGTTGCAAGCGAACTTGCCTGAGTTCACTATCAATTTCATCAATGGCCGTGGTTGGGTTATTCTCACTGTGATCATCTTCTTCAAAGATGGTTCTTGAATTGTTTTTTTTAAGTCTTCACGGTCAGTAGGAGGTTTAGTGTCTTCAGGGTTAGCAGGGTTCAGTGTCTTCAGGTTTAGCAGGATCAGTCTTTACAGTTAAAGCTGTTTGTGGGGTGTTGATGGCTGCATCTTCTGTTTGGGACTTCAAGGCATTCCATTCTTCTAAAGATAGAGCAATACCAGTCTTCGTAGGATAAGGTTTCTGGTCTTTTCCCTCAAAGTATCTTCTGTGATGAATCTTCAGTTCACCCTGGTACTGGGTGGCGTTAGCATAAGTCTGCTTGGTGCCAATTCGGAACATCTTCTCTGGTCAGTGGTTCGGCCGTGAATGATGCCAAGTCCATGCTTTGCCTAATCTGATATATCTTTGACGGACGTGTTTGAAAACATCACCCCAGTTCAACAAATTTTGATCGACTTTTTGATTCTTAGTTGGGGTTTGTGTTTGTTTCTTATAGGATTATAGGTTAAAGTTGGGAAATTTAGAAAATTAGTATAGAAGTCAATGGAAAAGAAACACAAAGGGAATACACAAATTTGATTGGCTGATTAACTTCGATCTGATTGGTCAGTTTGGCGATCAAATTCCAATCTTGATCCTTAAACTGTACTGTAGGAAATGGCCCTCTGCATTTTATACTGGCTTGGGACAGGTCAAGCTACAAACCTCTGTCCAATGGAGATAAGTCAAATAGCTCGAGTGCATTCCCACCTCCTACAGTTCGTACTAGTACCCTATTTGTGGAAATTTGTTTTGTTCATTAAAAATATGCCCAACTTAGCAATTCAGACGTTTTTTGTTCATTTCTTTTTTTTAAATATTCACAACAGAGAATTTCTTAGTAATGATGATTTATTTCTTTGGTTATACGATAGGGGTAGCCTAAAAGACACAAGGAATCAACTTTTTTTTAAATGAAACTAAAAAGTTTTGAATGAAACTAAAAAGTTTGTTACAAAAACAAAATGTGTATCATCTGGTTCCAATAGGGGTAACCTAAAAGATACTATGAATGAACTTTTTTTAAATAAATGGAATGAAACTAAAAAGTTTGGATCAAACACAAAATGTGTATCATCTGGTTCCATTAGGGGTAACCTAAAAGATACCATGAATCAACATTTTTTTAAAATAAATGGAATGAAACTAAAAAAGTTTGGAATGAAAATAAAGAAGTATCTTCCACTTCCAATAGGGTTAGCCTAAAGTATACCAGGAAATTAAAACATGATGATGATGATGATGATAAAAACGCTCTGTATTAGAATAAATAAAACATGAGAAGCAAACTTTCAATCCATTTCTGTGTATTGCCTTGTAAGACTTTGTATTGACAAGTAGGACTTTTTTAATAAGAGAAAGAGACTGCCATATAGGACTTTCCATATAGGACTTTATGAGGACTTGCCATAAATGACTTTAAAGAAGGACTACCATATAGGACTTGCCATGTAGGACTTTTTTTAATTAGTGAAAAGACTGCTATATAGGACTTTATGAGGACTGCCATTTAGGACTTTATGAGGACTTGCCATATAGGACTTTAGAGACTGCCATTTAGGACTTTTTTAATTAGAGAAAAACTGCCATATAGGACTTTATGGGGACTGCCATAAAGAACTTTAGAGACTGCCATATAGGACTTTTTAATTAGAGAAAAAACTGCCATATAGGACTTAAGAAAAAATTTTGGTGAACCTAACACGATTGAGTAGACCACCTAAAATCCATTACGGCTTTTAGGAATTTTCGGTCGACTAAACAGGACTTTTTGTAGGCAAAAGCTAGACTTTTTTTTTCATTGGCATCCGTCGAAAAATAGTACATTATACAAGATTACAACAGAATTTAATTTTTACTGCAAAATATATATACATACAGAGCAGTTCTCCAATTATTCAAAAAATGCATCAGTTAGTTCCATTTTTCCTTAATACGCTCAGCCTTGCCGATTGAGTACATGTATAGAGAATACATTTCAACATTTAAAAAGCTAGACTTTTTCTGTTTGTAGAAAATATGACACTCACTGAATAGTTTCTTCTTCATTCTTCTTGAAGGTTAAATCTCTAATGGTATGGTGCTAACTCCATCTTCTGAAACTCTTCGTTTTGGGTAGAAATACGATAGTCCATCTCTGCTCTGCTGGTAAGTATACATGGTGTTGTCATTCATAACAAATCCTCGATTGATGCCGGATCCACTTTGTTGAGTCTTCAAAACTTGAAAATATTTCTCTTTCGTCAAGTCATTGTGGCGTTTGCTCATTCCTTTACAACTAAATTTATTGGTGGCACCGAAACAATAATATGTTTTACTACACAGTCCAAAAATGCCGGTTTCGTGTCATTCTACCTTGAACAAGACCAGAGTTCTCCTGTCAAAACGCTTTCTGTCTTGGCAACATGAGGGTGACAGCCAATCTTTTCCCTCTAATTTGGTTTTCACATTATCATCTCTATGGAAATCACAACACTCAGATGGAAACCACTTGTGATTCTCTTTGTAAAACCCCACCTTCTTCTCTGGCGTCACTAATTCATCTATGGGTGGTGACGAGGTACATGGATGTGCAGAATCTGTGTCCATTTTTGCATATTCGAAATCTTGGCGGTTGACAAAAGTATCCATGACATCATAACAGAACTGAAGCATCCGGAGTTTCGAATACTGGTATACAAAGAATGCGATGAAAAGTGGCAGATCCAACTTGATGGTCTTCTTGTTGAGTTCGACTTCATATAAAGTTTCATCTAATGGATTCAATGCTCTGAAGGACAAGTCATTTACAGCTTTGGTGTCTTCTTCATCATTGAAATAGCACACACGTCGATGTTTCTCTTTGTTGGTAGCAGTTTTGCCATATCCAGATTTTCCCAACACCTTCATGGTGTCGGCAACGGTCGACATGTCAGGGTCAACATCTCCTTGTCTTCTTGCTTCAGATACTTCATATATTGGATAACCTGGGAGACGTGGTCAACTTCAATACCATGCTGGAGGTACCCCTCAGCAAAGGGGTTGCAAACAACATTTTTTCTGCTACATTGCTTCCTATCAAATTTCTACGGGGTTTCTTCATCATTCCATTCTTCCCAGCAAAGGACTTCATGTCTTCACCAATATCATCTATGGAGATATCTGTATTCTTGAAGATAGGTTTCATCTCTTTAAAGTACTCTTTCGGGTGAACTGGTACATGAAAATCACATTCAACCAAACCAAACAGTTCACCGGTCTTCAATTTCTTCAATAATTCCCCTTCTGTCATAGCACCATCTATTTTGTCTGAAAAGTTCTCTTTCAGGAAGGCTTTGAGTGTGGCATCGGTCTTCTTCGTCTCTCTCCACTCACACTCCCAGATTTCAACGAGTCTGCAGCCCAAATCGGTGATGTACTTTGCATTGGTACTGGTGTCTTGTAGCAGTTCTTCCATGGGTTTATCTCTGACTTCATTATGGAGGATAGGAAGCCCATTCTTATTTTTCATGCAGGTATGCCCGTGCCAGAAGTAGCCATGGAATTGGTATACAGTATGTGTCTCTTTGTACCAGCCATCAACAGGCAACTGTCTTCGACCAATCATTTCTTCAGCTCCGTTAAACTGATGTCTGATGTCATCTCTCATCGATAGAAACTCGAACCATTGTTCAGCCATTTTGTCCCCCTCTGTACTATAACACTACGTGCTACTATTAAAATCTACGGTATGACGGTCCTAAATAGGATTCTGGGGAACCGTAGCAAATAAAGTGGTTTCTGGTGATTTGGGGGGATTGTTAGGGTTTTTTGGATAATTCTACGAATCAGGAAATTACTCCGATTCAATCGAACACACCATCCGAACATACCCCTGTCCTATAAGGTTTTATGTCACATAGCAACCACGTGCTGCCATAGAAACCAAGATGGCGGCCTCCAGTATACAAAATGGACGAAGGAAACACGTATCACCTAACAACACGCGCTGCGCATGCGCACTAACACCACTTATCACTATGGGGGTGATGTCACAAGATGGCCGCCCATGTGGGTTACCATGACAACACAACACAACATGGCGCCAGTGGGTCACGTGTAACATGACGTCACTTCCAAGGTCCTGCAACCTGTACGTGAAACGTGCGAGACATACTACTCCACTAACACCCGATGGGGTCAATTGGGTGAACTTTTCAGAATTAATTTTTAAGCAAAAATAATCAGTCCTGTAATATTTATTCATTATTTATTCATATATTTATTTATTGGTGATTTAGGACACTTAAACAGTTCAAGTCATATCCTGTCGGTAGCAGTGTTACGGGTGGAGGAAGCCGGGGACAGTGGGGACAAGTTGGGGATGTGTGCTAAGACATAAAATACGCTGATGTGACACATACCGTCAACCAGTGCAAATCCAAAATGGGTAAGTAAGTTGAATAGTCTGACAGTTACTCGCCGATGCTTGGTAGTTCTCTCGGGATACTTTAGCTTACTCCACTCGTAAAATTATCCAGCACGATATGACTGTTAATCCTTTAACAACATTACTTTTTTCAACGAAAATTAATTGTTTTAATATATTGAACTATTTCCATCAGAACCACACAAATATGGATACGGTGGAAGCAGCTCATTGTGCTGGTTTCAAAGCAGTATGTAAGGTATGAAACGTCCCTTATTTGCTGCTCCCCCCGGAACCCGCGCCTCCCTGACATCGCCCCCCCCCCCCCCCCACACACCCAACTTTCTATTGACCGGCTCTAGTCGTCTGGCTGTGAATTGTTCGCATCGCAGGCTGAGTGTGGCTACTTTAGACAGGTTGTATCTGAATGGGAAACGTCCGGCATCAAGAGTGAAAAACTGTTAGAGTAGCTATGACGTCGGAGACGTCATGATGAGCAGGCGACGTCATGACCACGTTGATCGCCAACGACGTCCACAGAGGTGAGTGACTGGACGTTGCTCGAGTCCTGCAAACGGCTTGTGTTTAGTCGCTGAGTAGTACTTGGCATATGTCAATACCCTCGTAACACTCCCGTATAGTGCACTGTGATGTCCCCTTTCCACAGTTGCTTCGGACCAAGCTGGCCTTACCCTATTCCTTTTCCCACAGGCCTTACTCACACCAGGTGTGCCACTTTCCCCAGTACAACTTGACTGTCGCTACCCCGACATCATCGGCCGGTTGGTCCTCAACTGGCATTCTGGAAGGTTAGGGTCCCTCGGTAAGGCCACTGGGGTAAGGTCGCCTTGATGGGAGGGGGGGGGGGGGGGGCTTCTGTGATAGAGCAGCCGGGTCACAGCGTCAAGAGGGGGGGGGGGCATGACTTCTAGAAGAAGGGAAAGGATGACTGTGTCGCTCTTGGTCGGGCCGCAGGGGTAGGTTCGTCGGGTCAAATAGGGGAGGCTAGCTCACCGGGTTCCCCTTGGAATGGATGGTGGGAGAGTCGCCAGGACGGGTTCCCGCAGCAAGTGGTAATCACTAGGCGATCACTGGTGATCGCCACTGCCTATCACTAGTGATCAGTTGCCTCGACTCATAGCGCTCTTTCGGTCCCAGTGATCACTAGTGATCAGCACTGGCGATCACCCGGTTAGGGTTTCTCTCTCCAGTGGTCTGACAGAGAGACCCTAACCTCCCCGAGTGCTAGTAGAGGACCAACCGGCCCATGGTGTGGGTGTAGCGACAGTCAAGTTGTACTGGGGGAGGGGGGGGGCACAACAACTGACGTAAGTAAGGCCTGTGGGGAAAGGAATAGGGTAAGGCAGGTTTGGTCTGAAGCGACTGTGGGAAGGGGATATCGCAGTGCACTACAGACAGTGTTTCGAGAAAACTGATATAGGCCGGGGCTACTCAACGGCTGGAGAGGCCATTCGACGGTCCCGAACAACGTCCAGTCAAGCACCTCTATGGACACAGTTAGCGGTCAATGTTGTCATGACGTCGCGCGCTCACCATGACGTCACCGATGTCATAGCTTCTACAGTTTTTCGCTCTTGATGCCTGACTTTTCCCATTCACATACAACCTGTCTTGAGCATGCCACACTCAGTCTGCAATGCAAGTCATGCGAACCGTTCACAGCCAGACTACTTTGAGCCGGCCAATGAACCTAGTGGTCGTGTTACGGTAGAAGTTGGGGAGGGGGTTCCGAGGTCCGGGGACCGGGTGGAGGGGGTGCCCGGTGTTTTGGGTTTTTTTTTCAGGGCGAGCTGAACAAAATTGGCCGAAAAATATCCCCAATTTTACCCAAATTTCCCGAATTTAGCCCAATTTTTTCCAAAATTTACACGATTTTAAAAATTTGTGTGCGTGTGTGTGTGTTCTTGTTTTATTGGGGGGGCAGCTCCCCCCCCCCCAACACTCCCGATACACGCACCCCTCACCGCCCGTATACGCCTATGGTCATATGTTCAGAAATGCAAGGTTGTGGACTAGGAAAGCGGATTCCTCTAAATTAGGCTTTATTGTAGGCACTCCAGCTTGTGGTATTACAGTGGCATTTTATAGACGAAGATAGATGAAATATTATCTATAGACGTTATGAATCGAGTGTTTATGTGAGTGGATGTGTGAGGGAGGGGGGGAATACCAACATTCTTCGATCTCCAAAGTCCACCTCCCGTACACACTCCCCTAACCACCCTCCCCACAAATAGAGACTTCCTCCCAACACCCACCCCCATCCACATACCTCTCATTTTTATTCAAGCATA